>JAUTXW010003658.1:0-522500 GCA_030620095.1 Kuschelorhynchus macadamiae | reverse complement strand
TGATCTAACGAAATTAGATTTTTTTCTATGGGGCTACGTTAAGGAAATTGTTTACAACAAACCTCCAACAACTCCCGAAAATATGCAGCAACGGATTAGAACCGCATTTCAAAGTATTACGCCCAAAGTATTAAGAATAGTAGGAAGATCTTTTCATACCCGTCTTCGTTTATGCCTCGAAGAGAATGGAAGACATATCGAACATATGTTCTAAGTAAAAATTAATTTTAGCAATAATTAGATATTTGTTAATAATGTTAAATAAAGCTGTTACACCTTAAGTCGAGCCTTAACTCTTGGCAGTAATTTAAATTTTATGCAGCAAACGTAATTAGAAAAAATGTTAGGATTTTAGGTTTTTCCCCATAGCTAGAACTACGCTGACCTATCTAATATTTAAAATCGCGAAGGTATAACATTACTAGTGAGGTTATTCAATTATCGTACTGAAAAACAAAGTACAACATTAGTTTTTTAAGAATATTTCAAAAACCTTCAGGAATTTTGAGATAAGTGTAATAATAAAAAATGTTGATCTGTTAATTCTGTACCTGACAGAAAAAAAATATATAGGGTGTTCCATTTGAAAAAATGGAGAAAAATAATTTTTTATTTTGCAACGTTTGACATGGAATTTGGGTCACCCTGTATAAGTAAGACTTATAATACTCGTAGCAAAATAACTATAAACCTTTTGCAGTAAGCTACTAGGTTACCTTAGCTTTTAAGATGTTTTATCTAATTTTTATAAATATTTTAAATGTAGACTATAATTTTTTTTTTCTTCGATTTTACCTTTTTTCTCCGAAACTATTAAAAAAAGAGAGATAATATTCTAGGGGTCTGTAGACTAGGCAAAGAGTGTTCCAAAAATGTAAAAAAATATAGGGTGTTCCATTTTAAAAAATTCAACTTTTATGCGCCACTATTTTTTGTAACACCCTGTATAATCAAGAATATTTTTAAAATGTGCTCTCTAATCAACAGCATATAGTGGCTTTTAAATATTTTTTCTAAAATAAATGGTTTAGGTATAATAAATAGATATATATATATATATATATATATATATATATATATATATATATATATATATATATATATATATATATATATATATATATATATATATATATATATATATATATATATATATATATATATATATATATATATATATATATATATATATATATATATATATATATATATATATATATATATATATATATATATATATATATATATATATATATATATATATATATATATATATATATATATATATATATATATATATATATATATATATATATATATATATATATATATATATATATATATATATATATATATATATATATATATATATATATATATATATATATATATATATATATATATATATATATATATATATATATATATTATTTTTTTAAATTTGGGCATAATTTTTAAACTAAAAAAAAAGATAAATAAATGTACCGTAATATTGAATATAAATTGGGACTCGCATTTAACTTTTTTGCTTAATGAAGTAAAAAAGCGATAAATATAAAAGTTTTAGAGTGTATCACGTAGTTTTTTTTTACATTTCAGGAATTAAAAATTCCTTGTCATCAAGTTAAAAGTTTTTATTGGATTAAGTAATTTGTTCCTGTTAATTAACTTATTGGTATGTTATTTTCAGCTACTGTAATTTCAGCAAATAAAAATAAACAAAGGGATTGAAAGACTAGAAGTTGGTATCGGACAGAAAATTTGAACAAATTTTATATATCAATATATTGCTATAGCACCCAATTTAAGCTGGCTGATAGGTGTCTTTAATTACAGTGTTTATTTACTGACGTATTGCTAGGTGTGCTATGTATAGCTTAATTTGCTCGACAGCATCAGTTAGCTTAAAGCGGCTATTACGGCGATAGTGCGCGTGTTACGTAAAAAGTATACAATCCTTTTTTGTAGAGAATTGTAGAAGTTTTTATTTTGTCATATTTATGATATGATAAAGAGAAAATTAGTTATTGCAATAAATCGAAGTTCTTGTACCAATTGGCATATTTAGGGGGTCGCGATTTCATCGTGGGTGGAAGAACCTTTAATATGTTTTTCATGACCCCCTACATCTAGACATTAAACAAAAAAATAGTGTATAATTTTCCATTTTTCACATAATTTTCTGACCCACCGCCAGGAGTATAAGTTAATATTTAGTTTAAAATAATTTTTCTTGTATGGTTTGTACTACTTTTATGAGTTTTAATATTTATTTTTGTTACGTGTATCTTAGTATACTAAAGTAGTAGCTTCAGCCATATATTTTGTTAATACTTTATTTGCCATAATAGGTTTTTGATGTCTTGGTAAGTACTCTATTGTTAAATTATATCATACCTACTATAGATACCTAATAAGTACCTAATAATGTGTTTAATATAGGTATACTATCTATGTTAAACCCAGAAAACAAAGTAACTTTTTATAGTAACTAGTTGCTTTTAAAAAGTAATTTACAGTTATTACGAACTTAGTTTAGTAAGTATCTAAGATACTTTTAAAAAAGTAACTTGTATCTAGATACATTTTTTCAGTAACTATTTCAGCTCTGCATACAGCGCATATTCACGAAAATTTTTAACCATGCTATAATTATTTTTTAACAAAAAAACCAAGCAATATATATATATATATATATATATATATATATATATATATACCAAAGTACAAGGAAATAAGATTCGTTACTACGTTTTATTTTACTCCCATAATCCGCAATGAAAATAATTAAGCTAATATATTTGTATTTGTGGTTATTATGACAATATAAACCACTCTAATTTCATGAAATAGATTTAAACTCAGCTGCTACCAAATTTGCCTGAGAGGTCTGTTTTAGTACTCGACAACACATCCTACCACAAATTAACTATCGAAAATGATGTTACTTCTTCAAGCCTTAAACAAGTAATGATTATGTGGCTATAGGATAAAAATATTGTTTTCGAAGAAAGAACTTTACAAAATAATTCAAAACAATAAACATCGATTTACGCCCACTTACGTAATTAGATCAGATATTAGAAAAAAATGTTCACCAAGTTCTAAGATTGCTGTTGTACCATCCAGAACTGAACCCTATAGAGAAAATATGACATCAACAGATCTACAGCCCTTGGAATCATCAGGCTCAGATCAATTTTTTGGTACCTTAAAATATATTTTTTAATAAGTTTAGGTTAAATTTGGAATAGTTAAGGTATTTTTTAAGTCTGAATGATTTCAATGGGATGCTTCTCTAGCTTAATCTTTAAATAATAAATAAACCATTTATCAATTTTCAATTCTTAGTGTTGGATCTAAATTACGGTTAATTTTATTTAAATTTGTCGCCGATTTACGCTAAAACACTTCCACTCAGTCAGGTGTGAATAATAAAATTATCACTAGAAACTGCCGTTAGTATAAACTAACTGCAGCCATAAACGATATACGTTGAAGTGTAGTACACAAAATCTTGTAAATAAATATGTAATAAAATATGGGATATTGCATTTTTATATTTAATTTAGCAAGTCGCTAGGCCACTGACCGGTACGCCACATCCGCTTGTATATTTGAGCACGTGGCTGTATCATCCTCCAGAGTATTACTATACACTTTTTTGAAGTCTGTTTTATTTTTCTATAAAAATGTTAATTTCATCCTTTTTAGTTCTATTTCTACTAACACCTCAAAAAAAAAAAGCTTAAGAAGAACTAACCAAAACGCAATCTGATTTTTAAAACGCAAATACATACAAAATTACAATTTTGTTAAAAAAATAACAAAAAAAAATGAAACATGAACCGAAGGCCATTTTGCATTAGAAAAGTGAAGGGGGTTCTTTAATACGGATACTAAAATCATAATATAAACTATGATATCTAGAATACTTACATAAAATAGCTGCTTGTTCATGTTTTTTTCTTGTAGTGCATCAAACACCTTTCTCGCACCATTTTTGGCAGCAGTACTGCCGACTAAGGTAATTAAAATTTCAGGTACATTGTTGATAAGCATTTGTTGTGCCTTACGAGCTGTTTCCAATCGTTGTTCTTCCGAATAAATTGATCCCGCGGGTGCTAATGCTCCACCTGGCCAAAAATTCTTTAAAATTTGGGCAATATAATAGTGAAGCATCTCTTCGGAAAACCACCAAGATATAGTTTCGTAAATTTGACGGTTTATGTTTCTTCCTAAAAAAATTACCTAATATTTTAAAAGTTCTTAATTATTTAGAGTTTATTGCCAAACCGCGAATAAAATTACTTCAAAAATATAAAAAATTGTGCACATGCAACAACTAAATAAAGTACAAAATAAACAAAAGTGAACATTCCTTATAAAGATGAATGAAAATATTAAATATTAAAGTTTTGTGGTTTTATGGATCATTCATAAATATTAAAAGCATCGAATGAAAAAGATACAGTATAAAAGATCGATTTTCTCTCCTATTTTAAATTGAATGATGCATTTTGAAAATTTATTTTAGTATTTATTTGACAATGTTAACATTTTATCTGTTCATGCTATAATTCATTTATTATTGGTTATAATCACTTGTTACTTTTAAAATGTATTAACTGCATAATAAAAACCAAATGTCATTGTTTAGAGGAATATCTTACATAAAAATAAGATTATAAATTCAGGGTGACTAAAGGATTATTGTCAATCAATTGATATTACCTTTGACTTAAATAACTAAATTCGTGTTTGCAAGCTGGACCCACATATCCATGTGAAATAAATTATGAATTCAACTATTTGAAAAACGATTGTAAAACCGCATAGCCTATATTATATAAAAGGTCTAGAACTTTTCGAAAATCCTAAAATCAAAACGAAAAAATCGATGTTTTAAATTATATCTTTTTACTCGATGATTTCTCTGATAATATTTATGAATGACCCATAAAAATCCACAAATCGATTATATTTGACATTTTTTTCCATCTTCATAAAGAAAAATTCGGTAAATTCATTTTTACCTACAACTTTCTTCGTATTTACAATAAACAACTATATGTGCATATAATTTTATTAGGTAAAAATTGTATACAAATTACTTTAATTACTTTAATTAATTTATCACTATTATTATTATTATTTATTTTTCATAACATTATTTACGTAGTCTACAAAAAATTATTATGTTCTTTAGAACGGAAGCTTTCACGGCCTTGATCAAGTCAAAGGGATCTTTACTCCACAAGATCTGAACAATGATCGGATGCACGTCGGATAGTAATTCCAATCTGACACATTTATTTTTATCATACAGAGTTCGCACTATTAACAGTCTATCCCTGTCAATTGGATAAGTAGTTTTTTGGTAGTAAATTTTTAAAAATTTCAACAACTAAATACCTATGTAAACTGGAGGTTTTTTTTAAATTTCTCAAGGCCGCTATTTTGTTTTGCCATATTGGATTTTTACCAAAATGTTACCAGGTCATCATATGACCCTTAATTTTTGACCAAAATTTGAAGTCAATCGGGTAAGTAGTCTTTTGGCTATGCCGCTAACAGGCAGACCGGCAGAGAGACAGACCGACGGTCGAAACGTAAGATATTTTTCACGATTACAATACTTCCCTTTTACAAGGGAAGTAAAAGTCGAAAAAGTTCCGAAATTTAGTTTTGACTCTCTAAGCAGATGAATCAAATAGTATGTTAAGAAAACAGAAAAGAAAACAGAAAGCCGACCATTCGAATTACGCCAGGGCCAAACAAAAGTAACTGACACACCACTCTCACCCGCAAATAAAATTTGGAAATGTAAATAAATGCTAAACTTTAAAACATATTAAAAATTAAAAATAATTTAAAGTGGCTACAACGTGGTCTTTCGATTAACATCGCCAACTGTAAATATCTCTTAACTTAATTACATCAACGCCAGTATTAATCTAATTCGCTCTAATACACAAATATCACACTTTATTTTTGACCAAATTTTGAAGTCCATTCGATAAGTAGTTTCTCAATAATGATTATTTTTTACATTTCGTAACGCCGCCATTTTGCTCTGCCATATTGGATTTTTACCAAAATGTAACCATTTTATCCCCTTATAACCCTTGATTTTTCACCAAAGTTTCAAGTCAATCGGAGTTCTTCAGCTTTGCAGCGTACAAAGAAAACGACAGACAGACCGACAGATTGACGGAAATGGGATAACAAGTTTTTTGGGGTAGAGGAACCCGCAAACACAAAGATCTGCAAAAATCTCCGAGGGTGATTTTTTTACGATTACAATACTTCCCTCTTGCGAAAGAAGTAACAAGTTATATGGACTGTTCATGCATATACATACAACAAAATAAAAATACAATCAAAAAATAAATCTATAGATTTATAGAATTTGGCTATTGGATAGAAGGCTTTCTCAACAAACATCGGGTTTGTAATTTGAGTTCTAAACAATTATTTTACATGTTCAAAACTAAAGAAATTTTGGAAAGGAGTTTATCCATGGCCAAATATTATAACAAAACTTGTCGTTTCCGTTACACGTAAACTGAATTCTAAAATGATATGGAAGTGCAATGGAATGGAAAATGTGAATGTAGACCATATAAAAACAAATTTGATGTAACTTTCATTTTGAGTACAAGTCGAAATATATTTAAATAACCCCACTTAAAGTTCCGAAAAGGATTCACTTTTACATAGGAATTATGAATCTATATATGCAAGCAATGAGTTTCTGGGCATATTTTTTGGAACTTGGCTAGATAATGACATATAATATATGAAACGGCTTATTTGTCTAAAAAAAGAATATTTTATCTGTATTAATATCCGAAACATGCTACATTTCAGTCTAAAATGTTGATTTTAAAAATTTGTGTGCAGCATAAAGAAATAAAAGTGTTAAGCTATCTAAACAACAGAACATAAGCAGTTACTTATTCATAAGTCTAATATACACAGAATCTATTTGTTTGTATATATATTTCAAATATTTTCAAAAATCCCCACAAATATTTTCAGATTCTTAATCGCTGCCTCAAAATCAGCTTATGTGCTAAACATTTTTAAAATTGGGCAGTGTGTTTAACTAAATAATTGAGTATTAAAGTTATTTTGGGTTTTGCATAGCATTTATTTGAATACAAATATATTTTATATATTTCATGATAAAAAAAGACTATTGCTATACTTATGCTGTATTGTTTTATGTCGCACCCATTGGAAAAAGTTCTGTCCAGACCCATTATTAATAATGTTATAGAAATTCGAATTTCTATATATGAAAGTTTGAATTGAACTAGCAAATTCTTCCAACATCAACGATATACTTTTTAGAATCCGATATACCTATCAGAATCTTCGAAACAGCTGAACAAGAATCAGAAAATTTAGTAGCCTGGTTGTTCAAACTGCCATATCATAACTTACCATAAGTTACTTGCACGAAAGCTATTAATGTTTTTCTGACATACTTAAAGACACCTCTCATGTCGAAAAGTTCACTTAAAAGAGCGTAAAGCGGTTCTGCAATGGAGTCTTTTCCATCTTCGGATACCTTGATATGTTGTC
The DNA here is from genome assembly GCA_030620095.1 of Kuschelorhynchus macadamiae. Taxonomy (NCBI): domain Eukaryota; kingdom Metazoa; phylum Arthropoda; class Insecta; order Coleoptera; family Curculionidae; genus Kuschelorhynchus; species Kuschelorhynchus macadamiae. Next base: position 514,907 of record JAUTXW010003658.1, on the reverse strand, counting down.
CATTAGGCTTAACGAAATCAATTGCGTCTACGGCAACCGTATCGAGACATTGTGATATGTCTTCTTCGGAATTGTCTTTTAATATAGAAAATGATGATCCTTGTTCGCTTCCACTAAAATGTAAAATCATTTAGAGTCTAATTTAGGGTTGGGCATATTATCGATATATCGATATATATAACCCCAGATAAATAAAAAATGACCCATATATAAATACATATATCGATAGTTAGCCGATAAGCATGCAATAACACCGATAGCTATCGGTAATTATTAAATTTATTAAATGGTGATATATTTACGTGTGAATTTGGTTTTTGCTCACTAATTTATTTTTTGCAGAGACGTTACCTTACAAAACCGCCTTTGTCGCAACCATCGATAGGTAGCAGTAACTATCGATAATTAAAATGTATCGATAGATGAGCTGCTATCGCATGTCATTAGGTAAAATCTATTACCGTGCCTGCCTAGTCTAATTTCCATAATTAAAATATTCAGATAATGAAAATAATATCTTGTTTTTGTGGTTTGTAAAACTACCCTTCAGGAAATATCAGAGATACCTGGGAAATTGAGCGCGAAAGAGACCCAAAGAAAGTCGCTTGCTATGTCGGTATAGTTGATTTTCTTCCATTACTAAATATACATACTTAGGATACTTTCAGAAAAATGGCGGAATAAATTAAAAAATATATATAGTGATGTCAATCAAACTTAATATATCTGCATAACTTTATAAAATAAGTAAATATATCGTAGAACATTTTTTGATATCTTGTAAAAGGCACCTTACTGTTAGAAAAAAAAATCATTTATCGGCAATTTACTGACAAAGTTATTTATATCATTTGGAACGTCCAAAATTTTAACCTTGGTAAAGGCCTTTGAAACTGACCTTTACAAAAAATAAAACCGACTTTCGAAAAACTCAGATAGTCAAAGTTTTAACATGGTATAAAGTAGTATTTTCAACTTTTTAGTGCATTTTTTTTTTGAAGTTGATATTATTTTTTTCTAATAAAATTTTTTTAATCACTTTACACATGTTCGGAATGTAAAAATCTTGAAATATTTTAGAATACGTTGTTGGAATTAATCTTAGAGCTTTAGGAAATAAATGAGGTCTATAGAAAAAAACCTGAATTGTATATTATTCCTAAATTTTGAGTAATTATATGTACAAGTGCAAAGTGATAAAACGACTTAACAAATCATTGGCTTGCTGTAACTTAACTAAACACATTTTACTAACAACAGAATACGAATACCTTTTAAAAATTGTTGAAAACGAAAACCTGGATTTCTTAGGACTAGGTGACGAATGTTTTAAATGTTCTGAACTGGGACTTAAAAAGGAATATATTGCTTCACTTTGGTTTATTCTATCATTCTTTAAAACAAACTAAAAATAAAGATCAGAACATTAGGTAGAGCACTTTTTTAAACTTCCTCACTTACATCAAGATATTTTTGAATCTGTCCTTTAGCTTTATCTAAGGAAGCCTTATCGGTTTTTCCAAACAAAAACTTAAAAGTGTTTGAAGGAAGATCTAAATTTCGAACATCTGAACAAAGAGGCCGAAGTTTCTTATGCAGTTCTTGAAATTGAGTCAAACTACGACAGACCACCCAACCTGAACATATTCCAGCCTCTCCACCAGATGTATCATCCTCAGACATTTGTACAACTAAGACGAATTGTGGGGGTTCTTTCTCTTCAGCAATCTAAAAATAATATTACTCTGTTATGTTAATATTTTAAGTATATAGATTGCGTCAACAAGGAGTTGAAGTTAAACTATGAGGTACAAAAAAAAATTATACGAACGTTACAGATGTATGTAAAAATATTTGGCAGTCTACATGGCAGACCAAAAAAACGGAACTAAATGCTTTTTTATTTTTTTTAATGCATTGCTCTCATTTTTGTCATTTTAAATTAAAATTTTGAATGTTTTTTCTGATGTTTTACAAATTTGAAGTAACAGCGACCTAGATAATTAACTTAGGAAAACAAAATGCATGCCATAAGCATTTTGGGGTAGTGCTGTCAAAATTATTAATTGTGACTGGTTAACTGGTTATTTAAAACTTAAATGATAAAAAAAGCATTTTGGTGTAAATCTTGAAGATGAAAAATATTTGATCTGGATAATTCATCTAAAAAGGTCCTCACTTTCATATATGAATGACTACATTCAAAGATTTTGTTGTTCCTGGAGGGCTTGGAGAATCGGTTAATCGTACTTTCAATAACCGGTTGGGCCAATTAACCAAACGCCAGGTATTGAAAATGCTGTTTTCTTGGTTAACCGGTTAACCTTAACCTTTGAGAGCCCTGCTTGGGGTTCCTTATACATAGACATACTTATAATTTTTATTTTGGCTAATATAGATTTTTGTATAATTTATATGTAAGATCCCATAAAATTGGATAGAAAAAGGCTGATTAATTTAAATTATTATTTATTAAGAAACACAATACATGGTTATAGAATATACATTAAAATAGGGTTATTTTTCTATTATTATCTTTGGCGACAAAAGAATCTACAAGTACATCTAACTCCAATATTTTTACAATATTTTTCTCGACGTACAAAATTCCCAAATTAGTGAGCCTTTCTTGAGATATTGTGGTCCTTAAATAATTTTTGATTCATTTTAAGCCAATAAACGACCTTTCACAGCTAGCACTTGAAGAGCATACGGTTATCGCAATAACATACAATTTTTCTATTTCGTGAGAAACTAAATTAAATTCCTGCAGAAGACCTGCAAGATCTGATAAAATTAATTCATTTTCGACGGATGCTATGTTGCATCCATAATAGATGGCTAATGGAGTTAAGTGCCCAAAATTTAAAAATAAATTACTCGACGGATAACATTTTGGTATGAACATAAAATAGCAAAACAAAATGGCGTCCTAATAAAATATTTTTAAAAAACGAGCCTGAAAAAAATGACGTAACAAAATGGCAGTGTGTCAATGTAAAAACTACCTACTGAATTTATTACTCGCCTCGTAAAAGGAAAATATTGTAACCTTGAAAAAAGCATCCTCAGTGATTTTTTCAGATCTTCACAATTCCGGGTCCCTAGATGCCGGAAAACATGTTTTCTCAATTACCTCGGTCTGTCTGTCTGTCGGTCTGTTTGTTCGCGGCATAGCTAAAAAACTACTTACCCGATTGACTTTTTGATCTAAAATTAAAAGTCATATGGAAATGACCTGGTAACATTTGATAAACATCCAATATGGCGCAACAAAATGGCGTCCCAGTCAAATCTTAAAAAAAATTATTACTAATAAAACTACTTATCCAATTTAACTCAAATTTTGCACAAAAATCAAGTTTTAAGTAGTAATTAACTAGCAAAAATTTTGGTACGAATTCAAGATGACGAAACAAAATGGCGGCTTAATAAAATATTTAAAAATTCAGCCAGAAATATCTACTTAATAGATTGATTTCAAATTTTGTGCATTCAAGATGTGCGCAGTGGAACAAAAAGGCTGCCAAATAAAATGTTTGTAATTGTAAATAAAAATTGCAGGTTTCACATATCTTTACGTTTTAGCGTCCATAGATGCTAAAATATATGTTTTCTCAACTCCATTTGTCTGTCTGTCGGTCTGTCCCTCTGTCTATCAGTTCGCGGCCTAGCTAAAAACTACTTACCCGATTGACTTATTATAATGATGATGATCTCAAAAAACAAGCAGGGTGTTGTATTAAAAAAAAATAAGTTTAGGATAACTTCTTATACGGATGACGTCATAATTAAATAGCTATTTCCAAAAGATCAATAATAAAACAATTTTACAAATTATGAATAGTTGTCAAGTTATTGATTTTATTCCAATTAAATTTATGCCCTGTATATAGGTTTCTATATAGGTAACTCAATAAAAAAAGAAAACATTCAGTACCCTTTTTTTGGACTGCCCTGTAGAACGCCAAATGTTTTTACATTATGCCACTTTATAAGTCCTATAGGTTTTGTATAATTTTTTGTATTTATGTATTATTTTTTGCTATATCTTATAGTTTAGGCTCTACTGAATAAGAACACCTTGTTAAAATATTATTGTATAAAGTAGTAAATACCAGAGATTACTGATCACACTGTATAACCAAATTATTTATTCACGTCAATAAAACAGTGTATAAAGTACACTCATAATTACTCGTAATTTCATTTATATTACCTCAGCACTCTGAACAATTGCTGTCCATCTGCCCAAGTTTTCAGCCCAAATTTCAGTTCTAGTTAAATGAGCCTCCAGTTGCCGTTTTTCCCCTTGCAGCCATTCAACTTCTTTTTCAAGCTTGCTCAAAACCTTCGATTCAGGTCGCATTGACAACTTCAGAGCAGCTAAAGCCTAAATGGAAAAGAATATTTATTAAGTATATATATATAATTAAATTTGTTTCTTAAACCCGGTATATATTAATTGGACTTGTTTCTTGGGTATAGGTTTATTTGCAAAATCAAACAATGGGATTAACTTGACGTTCCGCCTATTATAGTAGGCTTTCTCAAAAATTGCTCATTCCTTTATTTTTTTTTGTTTTTTGGTATATATGGCTTTCCTTACCTATCTACAATTAATTTAAAAAACAATTAGTGGTCTAATTATAAAATGACATTTACAATTTTTCTAAAACTGATTTAAAATTTTATACTATTGACAATAATTATTACAAAATTAATAAAATAAGGCTACATACCTCGAAAAATACATGCTGATTATTCACTTATATTTGAATGATAGGTAGCAAGTTAGTGGTTTGCCAGGCAACTCATGGCACAGTTTTAGGTAAAAAAGTGTTCTTATCGTAGTACGTTTTTTTTTGAGGAATTTATATAACAAAAAATTATCTATAAATTCTTCAAAAAAGAACGTATATATATAAATATATATATATATATATATATATATATATATATATATATATATATATATATATATATATATATATATATAATAATCATCAATTTTGGCATTGTATTTTTTTTAAAATATGTATTGAGGACTTTTCTTGATTATAGAATTTCTTTCTTTTAGGCCTGAGGTTGAAACTGATCAATGTCAAAACATAGGCATTCGCTTTAAATGTTTTAATAAACATGTAAAAAAAAGTTGCAGAAATATTTTTCTTTGATTTACGTACCTGAGTTTTATTGTTCAATTTCTCTTCCAACTGATCAAGCTTTCGTCTCGCATAATTTGAATGATCTCCCACATTTAATCCGTTTTCGATAGCGCTAACAAAATCTACTGAAGATTGTTTATCATCTCCTGAACCACCACAATCATTTTCAATCAACTCATTTTCGTTTTCCACAGCCACGATCATTTCCTTATAATAATCACTAATTAAAAACGGCTGGTAATATTTGTCTTCTATTGTTTGAACCACTTGTTGTTGTACTTCATAAAACACTTCAGGGCCTTTATCACCTAAAATGAATTGCAATATTTAATTCTATTTAATCACACATTTTTATATATGTACCATTATAGGGCTGTCCAATACGAGGTGCTCTATCCTGCGGCCTTCCTTCACGAATCCATATTCATGTATTATAACTAAATATCGAAATCAGTTAATCTTAATATTATCTGGTTAAATTGACTATTAACTATACAAGACATCTAATGCCGAATAAGCGCGATTTTTTCTTATTTGAGAGTTTAACCATATAATGATGACTTTCTAAATCGGTGTGGCTGATGTCTCAGCGATTACTGCATTATTTTCGTTTTGGGGTTAGGCAATTCAAAATGTGCCAATTTACCTATTCGAAATAAATCAACAGTTAGACCAGTGGCGGCTCGTCAGGGTAGGCATCTGAGGCCGCGCGTCACCCCCAAAATAAAGGAAAAGAGAATTTTTTTATATAACTTTTTATCTATTACCAATTAGAAATATACTTTTTAACAGTTTTACAACATAATAACATTAATATTTTAGAAAATAAATTCTGACCACATCAAAAAACCGACCGTGCAATCCGTGCAAACCCATTCCTAAAGAAAGTGCTCTCGAATGAGGCGAAATAATTTTAGCTTGGAAAGTTTCGACTTCTGACCTATTTATCAACGGCCGGTGCCGATGCCGGCGAGTCACCTGATTACGACAGAGCGGAATGGCGATTGCCGATGCACGCGTTTTCTATTGCATTCTTGAGGCGATAAATCTGTAGCTTGGATATGCTTTTATTGGTTATTTAAATCACATGACTAGCGAAAAATTCCAACGGCTTCTTTTTACGTGGTGCGTGCGGCTGAGAAAGAAATAGGAAATAGATTGCGATAATCGCTGATTGAGGGCGTTCTGTCTTTTAAGATGAATAAATACGCGTGAGTAAGTTTTTGTTTTGTTTTGATTTGGTAAGTTGGACCGTTCCACTTTTTGTATTTGCTTTTTGCTTTTGAAATGAATCCTATTCACGACATTATTGCTTCATTAATTGAAACGCCTTTTTTAAGAAGAAGCGAAACTGAAAAGAAACAGATATTAGGTAGCCGTCCGACGCCGAAAATTTTAGCAATATTTAACGATAAGAGGCAAGGTAAAAAATATTCAAGAACTTTTAAAATAGGAAACTTATAGGTGGCTATGCGGAAGTATTTATAAAGAAAGCTTATATTGTTGGCCTTGTATTTTATTAGGTTGCGTCAAAAATAATTGGAGTTCAGGGGGCGGATATTCGGATTTAAAAAATTTTTCACGAGCAGTAAAATCGCATGAAAGTTCAAGAGAGCATATTAAAAATTCGGTAGCACTTACAAGACTGGAGCAAAATAGGGCGACTATTGCGGATGCACTACAAGAAAATGCAAGTCTTAATAAAATTGTTTATAATGAAAATGTTCGAAAAAACCGTTTATTATTAAATTATTTAATTGATTTGACAGATTCTTTTAACCGTGGCAATTTTAAGGAAATATTTGCATGCTTAATAAAAAGAAATGCCGAACTTACTGAACATTGTGCTAAATTTAGTAATATTTTTACGGGACAATCTAAGACTATACAAAATGAACTAATTGGTTGCATACATGACTATATTCAAGAATATATAAAAAAAGAAATCAATGACACCGATTGTTGTTTTTTTGGCGTAATTGCGGATGATAGTACTGATATAACAGAAAAATCACAGTGTTCGATAACAGTTAGGTATGTGACCAACGGATCTTTAAAAGAAATTATGTTTTTATTATCAGCAGATCACAAAACGCTATATTTTAGTGATAGTGTTACATATTTTACAGGTGAAATAAATGTTTTGTTTACTTTTTATTTACTTTTTTTTAAATCTAGTTTTACAACAGAGTTTATTTTTTTTATTAGTTTTTAATGGTCTTTTGTGCTTAATCAGATAGTAGGTAAAAGAATTGGCCTGTAGAAACGCATTAAAAAAAAATTTTAAACTTAGTGGCTAATGAATGGGACAATTTAATTATAGTATTTGAAACTATTATTAATGACTTAAGTTCTGAAAATTTTAATTCAAATTTAAACAAAATTAACCATATTTATAAACAAATTTTTAGCCTGATGTACTGTTTCAAATATTACTTAAAGCATTTAGATATAAATTACTGCATTTCGAAATAAACCTTGCCAAGCAATGAATTATTGAATTTAGAAACGAGGACCATTTTAAAGAACTTTTCAGGCTAAAAAAGCCACTTTCTGCCAAGAACACACGTCGACAATGTTATAAACTTTGATATTTTTACAAATATAAAATATTATATTTCGAAAAATAGATTGTATAATTCTTCAATTATCGGTTTGAAAATTTAAAAAAATCTTTAGTCGATTGCACAAAATATTCGGAATATGTTAAACATTCGAATGAATTAAAAATTTACTAAAAATTATCCAAACATTTTTGACAGAGATAGATTAAAGAATGAGCTTTCTGTATTGTATAGGAATGAACAATTTTCAAATTTAGATGTCGAAAAAAGTCTAGCTTTGTTATTTAAAGATTTTAAAGCAATTTTTGCGGAAGCATATAAGCTTTTTAATTTAGTTTTAACTATTCCCGTAACAAGTGTAAATTTTTCATGTCTTAAACGGATCAAAACCTACCTAAGAAACACAATGACATTTCGTTAGCATATGATGTCAATAGACAGGAATTACTGTCAGAACTTATGAAGACCAAAACTTTTACGACCAAATTATAGATAAATTTGCAACCTTAAAAGACAGACGTATAGTTTTAATGTACAAAAAGTATTTTTTTATCTTATTTCATACAACTATTTATTTTAAGTTTTAATAAACTAAATTATGTTTTTATTATCGCAATCACCGCTATATTTTAGTGATAGGTGTACATATTTTACTTGTTTTGTTTACTTTTTATTTACTTTTTTTAGAGTTTATTTTTTTAGTTTTTAATGGTTTAGTAGGGCTATTGGCATGACCTATTAAAAAAAAAAGGTCAACGCGTCGCAGAATAATACCTCATGGGTGACGTGAAAATTTATTCACATTTAAACAAAATTAACCTCATGTAGCCTCACCCTTCAATATACTCACGAGCCGCCACTGAGTTAGACGTAATTTTAAAGTTAATTAAGATGACTTTTATAAACTTACTTTTCAAAACCTAGATGAAAAATATGTTCTTTCTTATCGTATCAAAAAAATCACCTAATAAAACATCGAATGAAAAAAGGAGTAAATAAAGCAAGAAATGAAAACAAAGAGTTCTCATATCGTTGACTAGCGAAGTCCATATAGTAATTAGTAAATGTAGGAGACAAGAAAACTTATATTTCGTTATATAAGCAAACAGGTTAGTTTATGATACATTAGTTAGCTTAACTTGACCTAACCTATCTGGTTATAATATTATTAATATGACCATTACCTTAATAATAATTTTCGGTCCAATAAATAGAAAACAACAATGTTGCAAGTATTATTTCCACCTAATCGACATCAGCTATAAGGTGGTTGTTGTTAATATCAATGCATATTATTTTATTAAAGTTGACAGCCAGTTAATATCGAGATTAACTATTTTCGGTCTTTAGCTGTAACATTCAATGGTTAATGAAATACATATATATTATTTTTTCGCAGAACACGAACTTTAAACAGCGCACCTCTCTCTGTTATCAAACGGTTAAAGTTGACAACTAGCAATCTGGGACCCATAGAACTGCATATGGGTTAGAGGCGCCTTGACAGTTAATAGTTATCAATAGATGCAAGTAAAATTTACTTCGTTTGTCAAGAACAAATATTGAAATCGTTAAGGAAATAGTTATCAAACGAACGAATATTGGAAACAACGATGTAACGATTTTTTAACAGTGAACTCGTTAACACTCACCAAGCTTGACAAACGAAGTAAAATTTACTTCGTTTGTCAAGAACAAATATTGAAACCGTTAAGGAAAACTCATAACCATAAAGTTTACATTAAATAATCACACTTATTTTCGGGGTTTAATAATCCAACCTACATATTTATTCGAAGCAGTCAAAATACTAATTTTAAGTTGGCACACTTCAACAAGATCCAATTTTTTTCCTTTTTTTTTGTGTATATTTCAGGATTTATTTTTTTTTAACAAAACATGTGTGCTAAGCAGTTTAGAACAGTTTTTTTTTGTTTTTAGCTCCAAGGTGAATAATATAGTTAATGATTATTACCTTGATGCGTTCATTGTATAATTAAGTTTTGTTATTAGAGTACTCTCCTATCTCCTACAAGAACCTTGGATTTACAAGGAGCATGTGAGAGGTTTTGGACACATGGAAAGCTCTCTACATTACTAAAGGAACGTCCACGTGAATCCAAGGTCATGCATCTTCGTTCATAAATGTATTAAGGTCCTTATTGTCACTACCCGAATTTTATTTCAGGGATGCAATGGCTCTGAAACCGATTCTGAAGGACGAGGCAGGACATCGCAAAGTAGTATGCTGAGCTTATCTTCCTGATGACTCGAGAGAGAACCCAATTCCTAGGGAACTCATCGAGTTGATAGGATACTGCAGAGACAACGATCTCGCTCTGGTTGTTGGTTGTGACACCAACTCAATACTGTGTGGCGCAGCATGTGCACCAACACTAGGGGTGCTAGTCTCCTTGAGTATCTTAGTATAACCTTGGTGGAACTTGAAGACCCACAAGGATACATATCGAATCTTTAACAAGTTTATGCGATCAAAGTTCAAGAAATTCTCAACGGAAATTCGCAGGTACAAAAAACTGATATGCAGTTCGAGGAAAGGATTTCGGAGGACCTACTGCGAAAGTTTGGAAAGTCTTCCAGAAGCAGCTATACTTCAAAGGGTTATCTCAAAGGATTAAAGACAGAGTGTGGGGGCACAGAGGCTTCCCACCAGTAGGTCTACCACCACCATAAAGGGGACATTCGGCATACTCCTGGAAGCACAGTTTCCAGGCTCTAGCCCAGAATTAGTGATGGAGTTTCAGGGCAGAATCCTCACCCCCGCCCATATGTCCATCCCTGTATAGAGATTACATCAGGGGTCCCTCAACCTATGGCAAGAATCAGTCTTGCTCTCGGAGGTATTGCGACTGTATACTAAGCTGATATTACAGCAATCTTTTCCTGCATACACGAGGACCTTTCCAGAAGATGCGGCGGCAGTCAAGAGGCGATTAAGGCTCTGTCTTCTAGCAGGCTCAATACCTTGCTCACCCTGCAGAAGCGCTCTAGAGAGACTCTGTGAGTCCAATAAGGTTGACCTTATCTGGGTGCCTGGCTATCCGGGCATTAGGGGTAATGAAGCTGCGGATCAGCTGGCTTAAAAAGGTAGTACCGCTCCTTGCACCAGGTAAAAAAAATTCTGCTCTTGTAATTGCTTCTTCAACCGAGAAGACCTGGATTAGGAATTGCAGTGTGGAAAAACTTCGTGCAGAATAGCATGAGCAATCAGTTTAGGGTCTTCATATCGGGTCCTTTCAGCCGGGCTTCTTAAACTGAGCAGAGGCCAACTTAAAACCATTATCCAAACTGGACACCGGTCAGTAAAATATTACCTGCATAGGAATGGACTCGGAAACGATCCATACTGCAGGTTTTACGCGGAGGTAAAGGAAACTAACCGAATATTTGGTCTGTCGACATGCCGTGTTAGTAAACGCCAAAAGGAACGGGCTTTGTACTTAAGACGTCCTCCTTGGGGGATAGCCCAATGGGCCCCAGCTACTCTAAATGCTACCCTTGCCAGGCTTCCATTAATGTGTAATATTCTTAAAACTACTTTTATATTAAAATAACTAGAAATAAACACATTAAAGTTTTAAGTAAGTTTTTGTACAATTCTAAACGATTTAAAATAAGTAATAATTTATTTTAAAACATTAAAATAATTGTTTTTAATCGCAATGTTTAAAACATAACCCTGATATATCCTAAAGTTTCTAGTTAATAGCTCGTAGTCATTTTGAAGAAAAAAGTTTAATGGAAAAGTGGGTTGAGTATCACATCTTTAGAAAAATATTTTCAATATTAATTCATCCCAAAATGTGGGAAAATTCGTAAATGTGACAGAATTCAAAAAAAAAACGAAAAATTCTTGAAACCTTACAAGTGGTTCATTTTTCACAAGTGTCCTAACTTTCTAGTTACAGGGTATTTTATAAAAAGGAAAATTTTAATTTTATTTAACACTTTGTTAATGGAAAAGTTAGACCCACGTTTATCAAAACATTTTAATTAAAGATCACGTGAGTTTTCAAGAATTTTTAATGATCACGTAAGCTTTCAAGAATTGTTAATCTGTTTTTTTTAGGTTCTATTACAGCTACGAATGGTCGTCCCCATAATTTGGAGATGAATTTAGGTTGAAAATACATCAGGGAACATACATACAAAATAAATTTAACATGTTATTAAAATGAGTCATTTCAAATTTTAATTTTGACTGGTTTAAAAAATAAGAGAGGCGAACGTGGCGCCAGCGGTTAGGTGTCAACAGTTGGGGCTTAAGGGATCCGGCTTGATGCTGAGCAGCGGCAAACTTTGTTAAAAACACATATAATGCGCTTGCCATCTGATGGATAGGCATTTGCATTGGCCATCAGTAATACGTTAAAAATCACCTCTCAAATTCTACCCATGAAGGATACGCGGAGTATATTCAAAAATCGGGAAATCCGCGACAACTCAACAACCGTGCCAGCTATCGAAAAGTCATACCACTAAAAATGTAGAAGAGGGCGCGGAGCATATGCTGACACTTAGAGATTGAGGATGCAGTGGTCCGTTTTCGGATCAGACGACAAACTGTAAGTCCCACATACCTGTGTAAATAACACCTAAGACATATGAACGAGAGGTAGGCCGATATCGAGCAGAAGATTAAAAAGATGAGAAATGTGTGGAGATGTAGTTCTTCCTACTGTTTTTGAGTGAAAAAGTGAAAAAAACTTTCAATAATTTTTTTTATAAAACTGATGAAGATTATAGCATTTACAAATTTATGTATAATTATTTAGTTTATTGTAACACTGAGCCAATTACAAAATTTGGCTAATTATATATTTACTGATTTTCACAGACTCTTACCCTGTGGAGTAACTCTGAAATTTTCTATATTTACATATCATATGCTTTATGAGCAGGAGGTTGGTAGAGTCTATATTAAAAGGGTGATACTGTTTAAGGCAATATATTTTGAATGCATTATTAGTTTTATTTAATAAATTACTGGTATTCTTTAATGATATTACAACAATTTTTTATTTAGAATACAATATTTTGAAATTCTGGTGTTTTGTTGGGTCCATTTCGCAGATAAATTATGACTAACATGTTCACTCTTTTCCTTAGTACTCAACACCAACTGTAACATATTTAACAAACTTTGAACTTTTAGAGTAGAGTTTCGGCTTACATAGGGCTTTGTTTAAGCTCCCTCCCTGCATAGTTGCTTTATGTGTTTATAAGATGATAAAGCAGGCATTTTATTACAGTTTTTTCATTATTTTAAGCCCAATAGTATCCTGAAATGAAACTGAACAGTATAATTTTGCAAGTAAATATGACTTTTACCATTTATCAAGATTTTTATGTAGTTGTGACATACTAACCACAGACTTATATTCACAATTAATCATATTACATTTTCTGAAGTATATTTTGCCCTCTTAATCAATCCAAAAGCTTTCTGTTTAGATTCCATAATACAATATTTAAAAATATCTTGTTTACAATTATTATAAGATGACATCTAACCTAACTGCATCATCCTAATTTTTATATTATCACTGGTGCCAATACTACCCTACTAAAAGTCCTATTAATTGGATATGTGCTCGCTCAAGCATCGGAAGGCAGACCTGAATTTTTCAGTATCTCGGGTAATACCCATCCTTTTCACATTTATGAGAAAAAATTGAAAAGACCAATTGAAATGTTGGCACAAGTTAATTGTGGAGAGGAAATATTAAACTTCTTAGAATTTCCTGGTAGTGGAATTCCATTCTCTTTTTTGGCTCTCCTTAATAAGGTAGAGGATATATCCAACCATAAATTAAAATGACATAATGCGTGATTTTTTTTTACTTTAACGAGTAAACCTTTTCCTTTTTTTTAAAGGAGTGCCATTAACAATAGACATTGTTCAATGAATTTTGTTTGATCTTCCCTTTGTTTGGTTCGACCTTTGATCAACCAAGTGGTAAGTTAATTTTCAATATAGTTTCTTGCTGTGAGCCAATTCGCAATTCTTTTATATAAACAGAATGGCGTTTTTGCTGTTTCCACCTTGTTTAGCACCGAGGAAGCCCTCTAAGTAACTCCTAGAGGTAGGGCAAATTTTCTGAATAACTTTTTTTCTTGAAAATATGTTGTTTTTCCACATTCTGTATCGATTTTAGGGTAGGAGTACCATACTGTAAGATTATGAGGATTTAAACATTTTATATTTATACATTTTTCATAGAAGCAGCAAGGAATGGAAGTAAACTATTTTTTTGTAAAACAGCCTGGGCGAAAGATTTTGTATTTTTATAAGAATTTCATGAGGCATTGTCATAAAAGGAAAAATTCATGAATTTGCGCCCCTTTAAATATAACTTTTTTATAAGCTGATATAATGTAACTTCCTCACATGTTATATCTATGATATATTTTATATTTTTATATAGTATGTTGTATTTATTCTTATCTCTTACTAACTCAAAAGTAAAACGTACACTAAATTACATGTTTTGAAAATTTATAAAACAATTCTGCAAAAAAAACAATGGAAGTATAAAAAAAATAATTAAACTTTGACAGCCTGTATTTTGAAAAGTCCTCCAATCCTTTTTTTAGGAGGAGAGTAATCTTACCCAGTAAAAATGCCTCCATTCTTTTCCTTATAGCTTTGTCAACTTTAATTTCAGATACTGGATTTCGAATAAATGTATAAAATATTTCAGCACCTAACTGATGCCACTGGTTTCGTTGCGCGGTCCGTAATTCATCGACCGCTATCCAGAATCTGATGAGATCATGACTAGCTAAGGTTTCTAAAAATTGTGATAAATACTTTCTGCCTGTTATATGATCCAAAATAGTCTGAAGAGAGAGCACCTGAAAGAAATAATTTAGATATAGATGTGGCAAAATCAATTTGGATTGACGAATCATACCGCTATATCACACTATAAATTTACTAATGTTGACAGTCGTCGAAAATTAAAAAAATAAAATAATTTAATTCGGAAGCAAATCGATGCTTCGAGAACTCGATATATATATATATATATATATATATATATATATATATATATATATATATATATATATATATATATATATATATATAATTATTTTGTAATAACTATATACAAATGTCATAAACTGCGAATTAGTTCATTTTTTTTATCATACTATAGGTTTAAATTCATAAAATGTGTTATCTGTCTACTGCAAAATCTTGAACGAGAAAAAGTTGGCGATATTTGTCAACCATAATGGCTTCAACCAAAATTTTAACAGTCACATAGAGTTTTGCGCAACATTTGAGATCCATCCGATAAGTAATTTATTAATAATGCCTTTTAGAACATTTTGTGATGCTGCCATTTTGTTCCTCCATATTAAAATTTTGTCAATTGGATCAGTTTCTCAACTATGGCGCATACAGATAGAACGACAAATTGACGGAAATGTGGGAACATTTTTTTAGGGCTAAATATATTAATATTAACATATAATATATTATTAATATTAACAAAAACATCAGTTTCCATCTTATTTAACTGTCCTCGTTGACTGATAAGAATATTCAGACACAGGATCCGGGAATTCCAACACAGTGGCAACATGGGGAAAAATATAGGCTGTAATAGCACCATGGTGCGGGCGAATGACTTCCGATGTGATTAGGAAAGTTTCGTCGCACTTCTCCCGCGACAACGATATTTTAGTTCTTCATTTGTTTCTTGAGTAAAGTGTCACATAGCGGCGGGCTTTTCTCTCATTTGCAAAGTCTATCTGGTCGACATTTATTGGTATGATAAATAATTTGGGATTGTTTTCCGATCGGGTTAGCTGTAATAGGCAATATGAATACCGTAAACGATCTACAGTAAATACATTTCTACTGTTTTTCATTATCAGATAAACTAAAAAATAAAAAGCTGGACAAGGCTTTGCTGAATTTAAAGCTAATTTAAGATAGTGAATGAAAAGCAGCTCATTTACGCGTCATTTTTTAAAACGGCACTAAGTTACAAACTTATTGTACTGCTTCCCCTGTTATTTAATAAAGCCTATTCAACGAAATAATGAATAACCTTGAACCTGCTATTCTAATTCACCTGTGTTTTTTTAGCTTAGTTTCTATTGCTTTCAGATGTGATTGTGAAACAAAAGAATTTCCCATTTTATGTAAAATATATAAAGCCGAGTGCAGTTTTCCAAAATGTTCGTCTTCTTTTTATGAAGATATTGTTGTAATAAACGTATTTTTTGGTACCAACATTTAATAAAAAAAGGTAGCAGGATTAGTAAACTTATTATTACAATCTATTTTTGGATGATGTTCATGTATATTTTATTATTGTCCCTAATTCACTCCTTAAAAATCTGATTAAAAAAATATTCTGGAGTATTTAGTCAGTCACTGTAATGTGCAAAATTTCAAAATTTTACGTTAACTGGTTTAAAATATAAAATGAGTGGAGGGTGCGGCTTTAAAGAGCAGCAATGTATGTATCAAACATTATATAAAACCAGTATTTCCAAGCTACTGTCTTATTTTTTTATGAAACCTAAGGTGACATTTGTTAGACTCCTAAGCATATTAAAATGAACCCGTTGAAGCGATAAGAAAAATGTATTATATTCGAGCCTTTACCAAATCAATTTAAGAAACTGTTTGTAAACGCATTTCTATTTTTAGAATATTGATTTCTTTTTGGTACGATAGTATTCTAAGAAAGGGTCGACTGCACTCGACAACAGGATGTTTTCATTACTTTTTATAGCATCAAAATATCTTTACTTTTCTTATACAGTTAGTCGTTTTATAGAAACCATTGATATAAGATGAAATAATCTTAATAAAATATATATCCATATTTCGACGTGGTTTATTTGAAGTTTAACAACATTTACAGAATTCCCCTAGCTCTCTCCGTTTTTGAGATACAAAGGGATTTTGAAAATGTTGCATTTTCGGAGAAAAGGTGCTGAAAACGGATTCTTATAGAACTTTTTATGTAGAATTCAGTGGCGTACTTGAAAGGTTCTGCATATGCGTCGTCGTTTTCGAGATATAACCAAAATTTATATTTTTTTATGGAATACCTTATATATTATTCTGTCATCTTATTCCCCTCTTTAAAAGCTTTTAAAAAATATATAGTTATCTATAGTTGTTTTGATTGAAAAGGTCAGATTCTAACAAAAAAGCTAGGTTTACGTAAAAAGTTGTAACTTTTGCCTTAGTATTACCAAAGTTTACTGAATAAAAATATAGCAACTACTCTAGAACTAACTTTTACCATACATTATGAGCACTGTTCACGTTTTTTAGATTTAATTAAAGTTAAAGTTAAAAACATGAACGTGGAAGTTTATATTTAAAATTTAACGTTTAGCTGCTTCATATTACTAAAGCTATATAATAATATAAGATGAAAGTTAAGGAATTAGTACGTGAATCCACCATAAATCTGCCATTTCTAATTTCTGCTGTGAGTGTCAAAATATTAATGTGAAGTTTTTGCAATTCTGAAGTAGTTAAAAATCAAAATGCGAATAGTTTATAATGGCACGGAAGTACACATTTGAAAATTATGAAAAAAACGATATGTATGTTTGTTTTATCCAAACTAATAAAGATGCAAATGAAGCTTTAGAGTTGTATTGTATTAACTCTGTATTTTTTACTACATTTAAATTGAAATAATTGGAATTAAGAATAATATTATTGTTACCATATATATTATTATTACTTCATATGTAATGTCAGCTGTTAACAAACAGCTAATAAGCTATTTTTATTTTTCATAGATATCCAGAAAGACACCAGCTAGATAAAAAAAAATTCAAAAACTAATATAAACCAAGATCTAAGGTATACAACACGGAAAACAGAGAGTAGATGAAATAAATGTCATAGTCTCTGTTACAGCAAATCCAACTACATCCTGTAGGAAAATATATGCGAAAGTGGTCGTTAAAAAGTCAAGTTCGTCCAAAATCTGTACCCTGGTGACGCACAACGTAGGATATATTTTTGCAACTGGTATCTTCAAATACCACAAATCCATAGAAATTTTGAGAGAATGGTTATTTGGTCCAGGAGGCTTATTTAACTAGATGTTGTATTCCAGACCGAAATAATTCGAGATTTTGGTCTCAAGAAAACCAATATTTTCTATATTCTAGGGAACACCAGGGTCGCGTTGGATTTAGTGTATCCTGTTTTATTTTTGGCACTAAAATTACATATTTTTTATATGATGGTACATTAACAGCAAATAGATACTTGGATATAATTTAAAATGTTTTAATGGAAATTTTGGATAACATTCCGTTGGCAATCTAAAAAAATATTTACTTGCAGCAAGATGGCACTCTAAGCCCTAACTCAAAATAGTAAGAGCAAATTTAGATGCTTTCCAAATAAGTGGACTGGTGCTCATGGACCTCTCAGGTGGCCACCAAGATCACCTGATATTTCTGTATTAGATTTTTTTCTTTGGGGCATATAGAAACCCAAATTTACAAAAGGGCATATGAAAACATCGATGAACTTAGAGAAGCCACCCACCAGACGTGAATGCTTTGCGAAGGATCGCACAGTATGCCAAATATATCTTGAACATAACAGAAAACAGTTTGAGCAAAATTTCTAATTGATATAAATGTATAACTGCTTTATTTTATTGTTGTTTATTGGATTAAATTAATTATTAGTTATTAAAATAAATAAATAAATAAATTAATAAATTAATTATTTATTATATAATGATATAGAATAGTATATAATTTTTTTGTTTTTATTTACGTTTGGTTACTGAGATAAAAATGAAGATTTTTATATAAAATATTACAATCTGACCTTTTCAATCAAAACAACCATAGACAGCTAGATATTTTTTAAAAGTTCTTAAAGAGAGGAATAAGATGACAGAATAATATATAAGGTGTTCCGTTAAAAAATATATAAGTTTGTATGGAACGCCGTTTTACTTTTTAGTCTGCTATATGCCCGGTATTAATTTAAATTGAATGGGACTTCATTTTGGCAATTTATTTTATAATATTATAATAAAAATGTAATTTTAACTGAATCCTTGGAACATCTAGAGCTAAAGCCTTCATATAGATTTTTAACAATCAATTAATTTGATTTAGCTATTAAAATGTATGTCAGGATATTTGGATGGGTCTTTACAAAATTAATTCAATTTTCATTATATTATTATAATTAAAATGCATTTTTTTTATTATAATATAATTTTATTACTTACAAATTTGTTGATATCAATATTTATCCAATATTTAACGAGTACCTTTGTAGTATTTTGTGGGAAACAATATAGCCGATTATCAATTTTTATGAATGGTATTTTCATTTACAGCAATTTCTATGATTATCTATTTTCATTGAAACCAATTTCCATTGATATCAATTACGATTGAATACAAGCACCTCGAATGCATTTTTATTATCGGAAGTTTCGCCATCTATAGCCTCCCAAAAGAAATATAATGTGTTTGCGTGAGTGTGTTCGATAACTCAAATTAATTTGCGAATGTGTCGTCATACGAAAGAGAAGTCTTCGCGCTCAAAAAGGTTTGTAAAATTCTGGAGCTTCTCTGGTCTGGTATTCTGTGTTCTGAAGCATGAGCCGACTTCTTTGGTTTGCGTATTGTGCTAACATTGGATTGCATTCTAGTAATCTTGCTTGCTGATTTTTTAATATCATTTGTGCAATAAACGACGATGATACGGACCGAATTTAAACTCGTCTTTCTCCCGCAAGTACGTCACATCTATGTACAGCGTTTGGGAGTCAAATAGGCCGTAATGCATTGTCATTTGAAAACGTTTGTAGAATTTACGCTTCAATAAAATGTTTTTAAAATTATTAAACTAATTATTTTGAATCTAAAGATTTTATTTTCAATACAGTTTATTACGTCCTACCTGTGCAGTTGCAGGCGGTAGAAATCGAGATTGAAATTATAATCGATAAACAAAAGTGACAGATATAAAATATTTCAAATTTCCAAAATAATACATTTTCAAAAATGTGGATTGGTGCTTACCGTCAAGCTGTTAAGATAAATTTAAAAAATGGTAATTTAGGATATATTTACTATAATAATAGAACAATATGGTTTTAGCTACTTGTATAGGGCACTTTTGAAACTGGTTTGTATTTTTCAATTGCAAGTAAAAACTAAAAATGTCAATAGACGGCACTAGTGCAGCAACTCAAGTAACAAATGTTATAAAATATAAATGGAAGTTTCCCCTGCAATTATTTTACTTGCAGCATTCTTAACTTTTATTTTAAATTAATTAATTATTTTAATCAAAATAAATATCACGAATCCTCACGATGAACACTTTAGATAATCTGATATTTGTAAACTTCAATTTTATTTTCTTGCTAAATGCTGAAGAGACCGGTGGGCATACCGTTGTAAGTGTATCGTGGTGTTAATCATAATTTTATAAACAATGAGTATTAAAAAGCGACTCGCATGTTGTGTTATAGAGGCTGCTTTTCTAGAAGCAATAAGGCCGAATTAACTACTTACGATGGTTGGGGCTCATCTGGGCGAGGCAAAGTTTTGCGATGACAAAAAACGGTCAATGGGTTTTACGTATTTGGGGGCCCTTCGGCAGCAACTCAAAATTTACATGATGACAAAAAAAAGAAAAGATCCTCAGTTTTGTATTTCGCTTGCTGATGTCTCTCGGGGCCCCCACCACATATTTGAGCCTTACGCGTTGTGGCCTTTTCAATCATTAAATCCCCGCAAAAACAAGACGCGCATGCTCTTTGCTGGGGCCACTGCCGACGCGGCGACGGGGGCCTGAGTCAGTGGCGGGCCGTTAGTATATGAAGTGGGAGGGCGAAGGCAAAACATAGTATTCGCATGACGTGCGACGTCGATGGTTCGGCAAACTACTTTCAACACTTCGAGATTTTAGTTTTAAATAAATTTGTACAAGCTATATTGTCACAGATTACAAAACAATCTGTGAAGTAACACTTATTTTCTCGGTTAGTGATAGTGTCTGATTCTGATGTTAATGAAAGGTTTATAATTTGAATCGGCCATTGAATTCGGATTTATTTTTTAATTTATTAAATAATATATATATATATATATATATATATATATATATATAATATGTATACAAGTAGTATTGTTAAGCCCCCGTTTATACAATGATATAACAATTTCAATCAAACAACACAACCTCTATTTTATTGGTAGGTGTAAAATAAAGCAATGAATGTTCTTCCAGCAAAAGCTGAATCTGACTTTTTATCCAGAAAGCTATTTTTATGTTTTGAAATCTGAAATGCGTGTTTAAACGTTCTATCTGTAGCACCTCCACTTTGAGTTTTTATCTATTTTATGATATATCTTACTGTAACAGTGTTGCCGTATCTTCTTTTAGTTCCGAATTTCTGCTATTAACTTTTGTTTTTTAAATGGGACGCCCTATATTTGTTTGTTATTTTGATTTACTATGATATTGTAACTTCAACCATGACGTGTCAAACCAGAACCTTCGTATATCAGGGTGAATAGAAATTGCTTAGGCTTAAATGCATATTATGCCTTTATTTGCCGATTTTTTAAAATACTGCATATTGTTGTGGGGGGTATCATTATATATTACTCGCAAAGGCTAACCCGAAGAGCGACATTAAAAAAAAGATTTTTTAGAAAAAATCGTTTAATATTTATATGGGCGTAAAAGATGTTTAGTGAATAGACAGATAATTTTATTTTTCTCAGGGTTCTTGGAGGTAAGTTAATAGTTTTTGCCAAATCACAGCACTCTAGATTGAGAAATAAAAATTAGTTAAAAAATAGCATTCAATGTGAGAATTACATATGGTTGTACTTGGAATATCTCAACCATTGAGGTAGTATACCGGAATGGTCCCAACGAATGAAAACACGCAAACATATACAGGGTGTTACAAATTCGATACAATGTCGGTTAAAATAGAGCAAAGTTGCGCAATTTAACATCGAATAATAAGTAGTTGACAAAGTTAGACAATTATGACTACCTCCGAGGATATAGGTACGTAAAATACCGAAAAATCTGCTATACATATTTTATTTTTTTCAGGCTGCATTTGAAGAGATATTACAAAATAGATTTTATATCTTTATAGCTACTTTCCATTATCAACAAGATGGTGCACATGGATTTGAAATCCGACGTTTCTTTTTCGCGGTCAGATCAACTAATTTTTTTTTAGATAGACCTGCGTTTTTTAAAAGCCCTTGATTTCATAATATGTGCGTGAGTACCAGAATGTAAAAACTAAAAATAGAAAAAAAATCAGCTTTGTAGGTTAAACTTGTGTAACCTACAAAGCTGTGTGTAAAGAGACCTTGTGAACAAAATTACCAGAATAGGGCATGAATACAATGTTTTTGTTTTGGGGTATTCTTCAATATAACATGTTCTGCATTCAAACATACGACAGTTTCGGTTTGAGTACGTGCAGGAGACAAATGCACCCTGCACCCCCTTTCCCCCGAGCTAATAACCCAAGCAAAAATTACATTATATAAAGCATTTCGGGACTTTTACCTCACAAACATTGAGAACTTTGTTTTTTTTTTAGTCTTCATGCTTATGTTGTTCCAACAAGAACCTAGAACTTTTTTTTAGTTATCAAATGTTTGCCTCCCCCTCTAAGACGGCATTCTAAATACGCCACTGATGTGTTCATTTTTGTAAATCCGTATCTTGATCGACACGCAGCTTTGAAAGTGAAGTGCACATACCTATAAATTATAATAATTACTCACATATTAAACAAGGGAGACAAACATGAAAATAGCGTCCTAATTATCAAATAAATATTGTAAATAAAGATATAGTGATATACCTATACAACCTTACTACAGTTTGCTTTAAATAGGGTGACCACATATACTCTTTTTAAGAGGAATCTTCTCTTTTTCGGGTCCATGTACTCTGGTACTCTTACTATTTCCATAAATACGACAAATATCCTCTATTATGAGAAATCTGGGACAAATGATCTCTATTTTGCGAAATCTGGTGCCATTTTCTAATTATTTTTGTAATTTTTAGTCCATATTATTATGTGTATTATAATTATTATTGAAAGTCATTGAATTCTGCGAAAGTGATAAGACTTTACTTAATTATTATACGCTGGTACCTATTTTTACATTTCGTCGAAATATACTCTTTTCATTTTAAAAAAATCTGGACAGCCTACTTTAAATCACGTTTAAGAAGCCAAAAAAAAACTGTAGTAGAGCATGTCGCCGGCACACAGCTTCCAGGAGAAATTGCAATTTGCCATTACAAATTACATTGTGTGGTAATCTGTGAATTATAGCTGGGAAATTCAAAACCTTGTTTTCTTTATTCTGGTATAAATATATAGAATAGCTTGTTTTGGAATAGGATGTTGGGAGCTAGATACGTTCGTTTTAACTTTTTTTCATTATGATCTGTAATTTTGTACGTGGTCACATTTTAAATATAGGGGTGTATATCGTATTCCGCAATGATTTAATAACTAGGTATTCCCAATCGAACAATAATTAAACACGTTTTAACTGTCATTGATTACCTACGAATATGTTTTTCATTATTCGCATCCGACTCGTCATAACGTCATGCACAACACAGTCTTAATTTTAGATGCACTTTTAAATCTTCGAACGCATGACTAGCCAGAAACTCGGGTATTTAAAAAATTACAGATTTCTGCTCTTGTTGTTCTTAGTTTGCACTAGATCGCTCCACGTCCGATAATTAAAATTGAAACAAGGTGGCTGCATTCAATGAAAATTGATATTCAGAAGAATCGACATTAATAAAAATTCGAAATCAAAACAATGCATATTAAATAAAACCAGTTACCTTATACCCGCTAATCATTTAAATTCCACAACTCTTATACAATTAAATCTCGTATTAACTTTTATTTATTTATTCAAATGTATATTCAAGTATTTTAATTTCAATGGTAAAGGGCCCGTGTTATATCCGTTGGATGTAGTATAAATTACATATACACGAAAATCAAAATCAAAATAGTGAGCATTATTCTATTTACATTTTTAGGGTGTTAATGGAATTGACATTAAAAAGAAATGATATCGTAAGAGATGCTTTAATTTTTTTTGATATGCGATAAAAATAAATTAATTTTTTTTATTACATGAGTTCTTAAATCAGATTTGCCTTCATACGGTTGAAATAAATTAATCTCCACAAAGTCGTTATTGCATTCTAATGTTTTCGGTATTAATATTAATTTACTGCGATCCCGTTTGAGGCGATTACATTTTAATAAGAGTCAATTTATTAAATATTTAAACTGATTTTTGTATATAGCATTTATTTCATACCAATTTTTATTAACATCGATTTGTTGAAATGCAATAACTAAGGAAAGACGCATGTATATAGAAATTTTAAGTAGGCTGTATACGTGTTAAAAAAGGATAAACAACTACTTTTTTGTGGTATCAATTGAAATGGTCTGCAAAGAAATTGCTTATCATAAAAATGTCATTCGGTAAAATCGGTATCCACAAAAATTCGATATCGAAAGAATTAAAAAGAATAAAAATTGTATGCAGGCAGCATCATTTATATGTTTTGCAATTAAATTTGGTATCAAAGACGCGTATGACTAAAAAGTAAAACGGCGTTCCATAAGTTTGAGTTATATCTCGAAAAAGACGCATCTGCAGAACATTTCAATGCCACTGCATTCTACATAAAACAAATAGGACAGTATGCCGCAAGCGACATTTTTCTAAGCGCTCTGGCATAAGAAAACACACGGACACCCTTTACAAGAAAATGGAGAAAAAAATAATAGATTCTCATGCAATTTTCGGTACTTGTTATTGATCTTTGAGCACCGGTGCGCCCTTCCAAACTCAAACCTCATGAGCCGCCACTGCACAGATGCTATTAGGGTATTTTTTGTATCAATGACACTGATAAATTGTTAGGGACCTGAACGGACATGTCACCCCAAGTAGCACCTTTAGTCATGCATTCGTCATTGTTATCTCAAGTATTTTCGATGAAGTAACCGGAACTTGGTATCGCCACGTTCTGTTTAAGCTGAGACTACGCAGTCATTACCAAAATGGGGAACAATTTTAGGGTAACTATTTGGTGAAAAACACGTAACTGTGGCTATTATGTAGATTGTACAGTATTGTGTGGTTCCATTAAAGTAGACGAATAGTAATAATTCACCCTATTTGTTACTTTCTTATTTCTGTCTTTTTTTAATTCTTTTTAAAAATATGTATGGTTCTTTTTAATACAAACAAAGCAGTTATGGCGACTACAAACACTCAAATTGAGAAAATGGTAAAATAGAGCGTATATAGGATACGTTATTAGCTGTTGAGGTAGAATAAATGGGTTTCACTTAGTTTCCTAGCTATGCTATGTACCTAAAATTAAAACGCAGGCAATTTCTCTGGTGAATATTTTCAATACATTTTGGTCAAATATATTAGCCAATTTAAATCTCAACAATTTCATTCTGGACTTTGGTTTAAATAGTAATTATCATTAAATATCTTATTATAAAAAGTGATTATTTTTTACACAATAATAAACATCATAGCTAAAATTTATAGCGGAGATGAAAATAAACAATGGCGTTCTATTGGACTTTTACTATGAAGTTAGCTGCATTTCTTTACTGAGGAAATTACTTAACCTGAAGAGTCTACGACTGCCCCCATACGCTTTTAGTTTTGGATTCTTTAAATAGGCAGCTGTCACTTGTACCCAATTACTTTGAAGTCTTGAACACTAATGTAGTACGTTACGGTGTTTTCTTAAAATACCACTTTATGTTATCTTGTTCAGGTGAGATATAACCAAGGTATCATATTTTTAATTTTCTATAAAATGTGGATGATTGATGAAAGCAACTGACGTGACGCCATTGCTATTTTAACTTGTTACTTGTAGGTTATCGTCTACATGCACAACTAATTGAGATTGACAAATTTGGACCGAATATAATGGAGTTTAATGGCTGTATACCGAATTACAGTGGCTTTATAAGAACGGTGGAGACAATATGGTAACCAATTGGATTGGATATTGCTGCTAACCTCGTTTTGTTTACGTTTTGCCTACATGGGTTTCTTATGAGGTTTATTGTTTTTGTGTATTATTTTATTAGTTTTTGTGATTATTAAAATGAATACTGATTCAAACAATAAGTTCTAAGCCATTGGCTATATGGAGAAATGTGTTTTGCCCTGTTCACCTACTTTTTGCTTGTAATTATAAAGTGTTTGTGATGAATTTGTAAATGACTATCTTAAATAAATATCTTAAGTTTAAGTTTCCTTCAAGAAAAGTTATTAAATATTGGACATTATTATGTTTTGGTTTTATTTTGCTGTAAAAGACAATATTGTTTCTTGTCTTAGTGTATGTTTTACTTTATTCAGCACCCCAAGGTAGAAGCTCTCAAAGATCAGCATAAAAAAAACTTTATTTTGTAGGCCTTCTTCAGTACATACTACATTACTAAATTCAATTGTTATTTGTTAAGAATCTAAATGAAAAAGTAAGTTAACACTAGATAGGTCGCATAGATTATTAGTGTAAAGCAGTAACATATCCCTACATTTACAACTGACGCTAACAGAGGTTGTCAGTGTAAAGTAAGTTTCGAATATTACTCTTTGTAGACTGAAATTAGTAATAATTTCATTAATAGTAAAGTCACTGTAGACCGAATCTAGTACCAGCGCCCCCTATCTCCGAAACCACATGTACAAGAGGTAATAATTTCCTTGTAGTAAATAATTACTGTAATTCTCACAGTTGTAACTGAAGATTAAAGGCTGGTAATAGCCAGTTTAAACATACATTAGACGATAACTTTTTCTACTCGGCAACGGCTCGTTTTACTCTATAGTAATTCCCTATAGGAGTACATTTGGACGTAATGGAGTAGTCGCTGCAAGGTTCAGGAAGGTTCTGATACTTAAAAGTTGTAATTTAGTAAACAGATTAGAATCAAACGTCAATTTCTCGCAAATCAACGGGGATATCAAACTAAAAAATAGCTGTTAATTGTTAAGTGATCAAATTGTAATTCTCGTTTTCACTAAAAAGCTTTAAAAGTTAGACCAGGTCTAGTTGCCTTTGTACTTAAAACTGTCACGTTAGAACTGGTCTGAAATTTAAACCACTTTAGTAAATACGGGGGTAAAAGTCTAAATTTTAAATCTACATCTATATGTAGTTTATTATTGATTAGTATAGGATTATTTTAATTTTCAATTTTCTGGAACATACTTTCTTAAAACAATAACATTTTTTGTCTGCTTTTGAACTCTTGGCTTAAATCATATCCTAATATAAGTAAAACATTTAATTAAAAAAGGCTCATTCCACTAAAACGCCCGCTACATCTCAGAAACCAATATAGCTACCAGTTAGCGATGTATATTTAAAATTTAGACTTTAAAAATTTCTACAATGGCTCTGTTTTTCCTTTTCGTCGCTACGCTTATACTGATATTTTAGCTTTTAATAATTATAATTTACCTAATACGTTCGCCAAAATTTGATATTTCAATTAATTTGTGAGAAATCGACGATTGAATTTAAGGGAAACACCCCGCACATCTCAGTAACCAATATAGGTATCAATTTGATGCATATAACAAAAATGTCCTAGAAATAGATGTATTTTTGAAATCTGAAACAATGAGCGTTCTTGCAATTGTTTTGTTTTTTTTTTGGTTAGCCATAAATTACGTTTTTCCCCATCAAATAAAAGCTCTTTTCCAAATTTTGATATCCCTAAAAATGGCAATGTTGTTAAATCAGTCATATACTTAGCTAAATAAAACGATACTTACTTTTTTAAAATCATCACCATACTGATAACCTAGATCACAGCCGAGACTAGTTAATTTTCGTTCACAGAGATTCTTTGCCATTGTGAGATGATTAATGGTTTTCTTTAATCTTTTTGCGGCATTTATATCAGATTTTTGTATACCAGATGCTTGCATATTGCCTTTGTCATTATCCAAATCAACTCCCTTTGCGCGATTCAAATTTTGAAGCGTTGTGGCTTGCATTAATTTTGTAACTATGTTATATCTAAAACAAAAGAAAATTATACGAAGTAGCTTGACATTTTTTTTGACGTACCTATTGTAGCAAACATAAATTTGATTTACCATAAAAGCAATAATTATAATTCTGGACTATTTAATAAATAATCAAATTTTGTCAATATCTTCTATTTTTTCACTAAAACAGGAAACGTAAAAACAGTGTCATTGTTACACTGGCTTTTTGTACAAATTATTTTATATAATTTGTATGCAGTTACTCTAATAGTAATAAATTATAATATTTATAAAATATAACATAAATCTATAATTCGAAATCTGTTAATGACCAATATGTATATAGTTACTCAAATAGTAATAAATTATAATATTTATAAATTATAATATAAATCTACAATTCGAAATCTGTTAATGACTAATGTACACAAAATAAATGATTATTAAATAACTTCTACTTTTCCTTTATTTTATAGCAATAATGAAAAATATTAACATATTTTTTAAGTTTCTCTATTATTTATGTGAAATGGATAAATGTTTTACAAACATACTTTTTATCTAAAACAGCTGTCTCTTACCTTATTTGCTTTAGAACTTGAACATCATCTATTTTGTCAATATATAGCTCAACATGCTCTAGTGCTTTCTTAGGTAAATTTATCTGTTGCTGGTTAGCTTTCTCAATGTAATTTATAAGATTTCTGTTAAAAAAATCTGGATCCGTTACAAGTTCAACAAATGGCTTAAAAACTGAAAAGAATATATAATCATAAAGTAAGCAATTATGAAAATCGTATATACTTAATTTATTAATTCTTCCAGGCTTTCTATAAAGAAGTCCTAAACAATTAATTTAAAACTAAGGTTCGAAACAAATCGCATAACGGAAAGCAGAGGTTGATGAAATTAAATCTGTAGTAAAGAAACATTTTCATATTAGCTCTCACTTTTATTAGCTCAAACTTTTAGAAGAATACTATGGGTAAGATTGGAAATCAGTTGAACTAATTTCTTATGTAATCTTGAGCTTTAAGAACATGTTCTTTCTTCCGATGATATCAGAAAAAAACGCAAAATCGTTTTTTTTAGGCTGCAATTGAAAAGTTATTACAAAATAAATTTTACATCGTTTTAGCCTCTTTTCCTCCCCTACAATATGGTGCACTCAGATTTAAAATCCGGTGTTTCTTCTTCGAGGTATCATCATCAACTTTTTTTTTAAATATAAACCTGGATTTTTTATTACATTTTTAACAAGCTTTCGCCCTTCGAAAACCAATCATATATCACAATGAATATTTGCATCAACTTTTTTATCTAAGGTTAATTTCATATAACAATTATTTAAATATTCGCGTATAAAATTGCAATATTGAAGTTGAAGTTCCGGATTTTGTATCAATCGTTTTTCCATAGAATATAATATATTTAAGGGGGGTAAATGTCTATTTTCGAAATTAGGCAAATTTTGCGATCAGAAGCCGTGAGATAAGTAAAGTGGGAATAAATTCCCTCACATTTTATTTCATCAGGTGATAAGATTTGATTGTCGGTAGACCTAAAATTTATTTAGAGTTAAATTTAATACATTTTGGTTTTGAGTTGTAAAAAATATATTTAGGTGTATTAAGTTGCCCCTAACAATATAACCAAAAGTTAAATTTATAAAAGAGGGATAGTTTTCATTTATAATTATTTTTTCGTCAAGTAATATTTTATGAAATAAATTGGCATCCAATATTAAATCAATTGGCACCCAATATTAAATCAACTTAAATTTAAAATCACAAATATTAAATGTGTAATCTGAGAAAGACAAATTAGAAGGAAAAGATCACTGACTAATATCAAAATTGCAAATTGGCATTTCAGAACAAAGGTTATCCATTACAATAGCATTAAAATCATAAATAGGTAAATCTGTATCAAGAGGTTTTACAGTGCATTGCACCTTACCACTTTGGTGGTTGGTTACTGTTATTTATATTACCTAAACCGTTTATATTAACCGATAAACTCAATATTTTAAGTTCAAATTGGTGTGATAGAATTTTACTAATATACGATTCACTGCCAGAGTCTAATAATGCACTACAACTCCGAAGTGTCTGAAAGAATCCTATAAATGTAGTTTTACTGTTGAAAGTAAAAGCTGAATTAATTAAATTACAAGTAATTTTTAAACTTATTTTCGTTTTGGCTGTAAAGTTAAAGCAAAATTTATTAACGGCGAATTTTTATTTGAAGTCTCAAACTGAGGCTGGGTTAAGTAATTTAATGATCTTTCATTGTTACAGTTTTGCTTATCGGAAAATCTTAAAGAAAAATCTTCATCATGTAATAATGTACAATGTTTGCGGTGACACTATTTGCAAGTTGAAGTTGAATTACACGATTTTGTGTTATGCATGCTGCTCAGGCAATTTGTGCATAACTTATTTTATTTATCTAAGTTATGTCGTTCTTTAACGGCTCTATTTAAGAAAAATGAATATTTATAGATCAAATATTTCTGATTTTTACAAAAAGTACAGGCTTGAACATCACCTTTATTACCGTACGTGAGAAATATGAGCGAGAACCACCAGGTTTTTTTGTTATTTAGTATAGCACAAACAGTTTAGAAGCTGCAGACTGTTTTGTTAAAAATTCCATAATATCGTCAAAAGAAGGCATGTCCGTAGATGCATACGTAGACTTGAAACGCAAAATTAATGAAGATGCACAGGATAACGTAATTAACTTGAAGATTTTCCCATTTAATGTGGCAACAATGCGATTTATTTGAAAATTTATTGCGTAATGCATTTTAAGTTACGAAATAATTTGCGGCTGTTAGTTATAACATTGTACTACATTTTTTGGAGGCCCTCCAGACAAGATAATAAATGAGGAAATTTTATATGAATCTGTGTATACTAATGCATCATAAAGATCACTAAAAGAATTAATTTTGTTTTTTACATCACCAGAAAACATCATTATTGTTATTTTTGGTAATTGTGGTCTTTGTATTATTGGCGAGTTTTCTTCGGAATGAGAAATGCCTTCGGAGTTATTTTCCTGATCAAGTACTTGATAAAAAAAGTTTTGTGGATTCCTTCTTAAATTTCAAGTTGATCGTCAGAATCTGGCATATAATTAAATACAAAATGTTGTTTATAAAGAGATTCTTTTAATTAAATCTATATGCTTATACCTACTTTTAAAAATTGCGTAGTCACAATTGATGGAATAAAGAGTTTTGAGCTATTTCCAAAAATTCTTCTACGCGATTTACTTCAACAGTTCTATGAAGTTTAGCTTTTCATATTTGTCTTTGGTAGAGACTATTTTACAATAATAAACGCGATATGTAATCACTCAAACAGTATATTGTATATATATATATATATATATATATATATATATATATATATATATATATATAAGTATAGCATTGGCATCTCAAAAACAGTAAGACAAAGTTGGAAAACCCAGACTACGTCCGATGATATCAGTAAAAAAAATCGTTTTTTTAAGCTGCAATTGAAAAGGTATTACAAAATAAATTTTACATCATTTTAGCCACTTTCCATCCTCTGCAATATGGCACACTCAGATTTAAAATTCGACGTTTCGTTTTCGAGGTCTCATCATGAACTTATTTTCTTAAATATGAACACGAAACAAAAGAATTAACAACGCTCCATGTAACAATCTAAAATTTTGAATTTGCTTTGGCAGCTGTTATTAAATTTTGTTGCTATTAGCTTATGTTTTCTTTTTAAATGGGCTTTGATATTACTTCAACCACTATTCAAAACATCTATTTCAACATGCAAATTTTGCAGTAAACCATATGAGGAGCTGCACATAATTTGAATTCCATAAATGAGTACTTAGTCATTTTGTAACTATTTTTGTCTGGAGATGACAACATTGTAGAATACTTAATTTATATTCAAGAACAACAACAATCACAACTAAATAAAATACTTATATGTGCTGAGATAAACACAACCCTACTAAACAGTGGCAGATTTAAGGGTGGTTGGGAGGAGGCTAAAGAAGCAACGTCATGTAAAAAACAAGCAAAGGTAATGTTTTAACACCTTAATAAAATTCGCTGACCCAAAAAAAGTCATCACTTTACCTTATATATATTTATTTTTTTTTCATCCCCCCACCCTCGACATTATCCAAGATCCGCAACTGCTGCTAAATGTTTATGTTATTTAATCTAAACACCTTGTTATTTCAATCATAACTAAAACCGGCAACGGCATATAGTCCTAACATCTACTCCGCTCTGTACTTTCTTAGTAATATCTATCATAATCGAGAAACATATGGAATGTGGAGTGCATCTATAGGTGGAATGAAGTTTTGGGAAACTCGCCAAAATATGCTAATTTATAATTATAATGATGAACAGTAGAAAATATTAAAAACTAAGAGTTTTAAGTATGTTTTAAAAAAAGTACAATTGGATGTCCTTACAAATATATTAAAGAAAATAAGGAGAATGTCTAAAAGTAATCTCTGTATTATTTCAACGAGTACATAAGGCCAACGTAGTTATGAGACACATTTTCTTTTTAGAAAGTTGTTTAAGCAACTTCTTATCTTGTATAATAGTTCTTACCTTTACAACAAATTACTTCTCTTAGGAAATACTTAGTTGGAGATAAAGAATAAGCTCTTGGTAACAGAAACATTATCAGCACTTCACTAAGTGTTCTTAGATACTCTAGCTCTTTATCTGAGGAAATAATATAAATAGAAAGTTGGAATTCTGGAGGTGTATACTGGTCAACACTAAAAAGGTAATATTAGAATTAACATATTATTAAACAGATTTATAAAACAGATCATACTAGAGCTAAGTAACTACATAAGTTTACCCTTTGTGACTAACTAAATGAATAAAGGTCATCATACACATATTTTTAACTTTTTGGGATTGAAAGACACTAATGAAATTATTTAGTTATATAGTATTAATCAAGACCATAGTGGAGAGCAGAGCAGGGGAGCCCTCCCCTAAATGACTTTACTTAATTAGGAAAACTTAATAAAAAAAAAACAAAAAGTTCAAATGATATTGATTTGGGTCCATACTAGTAATGTAGTCTCGAAAGAATACTTAGATGCTTTGAAACATAAATCCCATTTATCTGTAGTGGTAAGTATTATCGTAATAGTAAAAACCAAGAAAGAAATAAAATTACACATTTTCAGGAAATAATGAATAAATTTGGTTCGAAATAACTTGATACTCAGCAATTTTATTCAAGATATCTTAGTGATAATGAAATTATTTAGTTTTAGTTAGTTATAACTAGTTTGGAGGATCCTGAACTTTCACTTTGGCTATGTGAAAAATGCCAGGCAAAGGCCAAACTCAATGACAATAAAGTCAATAATTTATATGGTGCCAAATTACACAAGTCAAATTTAGTCAAGCAAGAATTACAATTCAATAGTGTTTTTAATTTAGTTTAGTACATCGTCATTCAGTAAACATACATGTATATACTGTCTTTTCAAGCATTTTTATTATATTTTAAAATTTATATTTAATATTTTACCAGTTTCTACATATGCCACCCTTGATTTTTGGGCATAGTTTAAAATAAAGTCAATACGAAGTTTTTATGTGAACACACACCGCCATTTTCTTACGTTCTGTTGAATTTGTACCAGTCCCTATATAACAATTAATTTTTCTATATAACAATTAATTCTTCCGCAAAATTTAAAGTCAGTTGAATAAAATTTTTTACATTGATATTTAAAAATTTTATTTGGCCATCATTTTACGTTGCCATCTTGAATTCGTACAACAATTTTACCAGTCTATCTCTATATAACACTTAATGCTTGGGCAAAATTTAAAATTAATCTAATTAAGGAGTTTTTTTCAGGCTATTTCTTAAATATTTCATTCGGCTGCCATTTTTTTGCTATTTTGGGTTCATTCCAAAACAATATCAGTTATGTAATACTTGATTTTTGTGCAAAATTTGAGGTAAATCGGATAATTAGTTTTTTTAGTAATAATTTTTTTTACGTTTCACTAGGCCACAATTTTGTTCCTGCATATTAGATTTTTACAAAAATATTACCAGCTCATCCCAATATGATCCTTATTTTATGATTAAAATTTGAAGTCAATCTGGTAAGTAGTTTTTAAGCTATTGCCACAATTGCCGCAAACTGATAGACAGACAGACAAACCGACAGACAAAATTAATAAAACATAATTTTTGGAATCTAGGGACGCTAAAACGTAAAGATATGTTAAAACAAGAGCAACCCAAGGTATTTTTACTTGCATATAGCTTCAATAGGAGTTAAGATGGACTGTATTTATTTGGGGTATTTTTGCTTTTAACGAAAGATTTTACTGTCTATAATTAAATAATATCTTATAAAATATTCATATATTTATCAAAAAAAAAAAATCGTAGCAATGAAATGGCTATAAAAAAGCGACTTACCACATTCCTTCAGATAATTGTCTTGATTCTTTAGGGGTACCCTTCTTCTTGCTGCCAACTAGCGTGCACCAGCGTTTTTATAAAAAAGAAAATGCTGAAGAACTAAATAAAATACTAGCGAAACGTAAAAATGCCAGTTGATGGAAGGCGCGATGTGATCTTCGCAACATTCAGTACTGGAGACTTTGTACCGCATCCTACGGTTGTAGCGCGACAGCGCAATAAGCGTGTGTGACGTCGCTTAAAGGGCAGACATCTCACTGCTATTAAGCGCGAAAATTCAAATTTGTTTTTAAATGGTATAATACATATATATAAAAAACTTTAAATGTATTAAGTGCTCAGAATAAAAAAAAAAAGAAAAATAATTTAGAAATTATAAAAATGAACCCCAATTATATTTACAATAAATAAATAAATAAGTTGTCAAACTTATTCAACTTTATTTGGGAGCCACTTTGTTCCGCCCCTTCAATTTGTATGACAATTCACCAGTTCAACTCTAAACCACAATTATTTCTGGAACACAATTTAAAATCAATCCATTGAGTAATTTTTTCAGGGTGAATTTTTAAATACTTTATTAAGACACCATTTTATTTCGCCATCTTGGATTCATACCAAATTTTTAGCAGTTAATTCCTACATAATACTTAAATTTTATTTGTAAAAATTTGAGATAATTGGATAAGTTGTTTTTTAGTAATATTTTTTTTAACATTTCACTTGGTCACCATATTGTTTCTCCATATTAGATTTTTACTAAAATGTTACTAGGTCATCTCCATATGACCTTTAATTTTTGACCAAAATTTGAAGTCAGTAGTTTTTTAGCTATGCCGTGAACAGACAGACTGACAGAATTGAGAAAACATGTTTTTCAGCATCTAGGGATCTTGAAACGTAAAGATCTGAAAAAATCTCAGAGGGTGATTTTTTCATGATTACAGTAGTTCCCGTTTACCAAGGAAGCAAAAAGAAACTTACAAATACATTTAAAATCTTAATGTTAAGTTTTAAATTTTAACAATAACTACACAAAACAAAAAAATATGTTTAAGAATAGGTTAGTTCTGTACATTCAAATTATAAATATAAATATCACATTATGTTTAGACTTAAAAATTGATCAGTTCTATATAAGGCTTGTTTAATAAAATTTCTAAAATGTTTTTTCTGAACTGCTTCAAAGATAGATTTTTCACAGTGATGGAGAACTTGTTAAAAAACTTTAGTTCAAAATAGTTTGGGTCATCCTGGGTTCTTTTCAAATGACAATAATTCGGTAACAAATTTTGTTTTCCACGAGTACTATGAAGACTTATTTCTGAATGTGATAAATACTCTTCCATGTTCCTTTTTACATGCATGAGACTTTCAAGGATAAAAATGGATGATAATGTCAAAATTTCTAGATTTATGAAATCTTTCTCGCAATCATCCTGATACCCTAGTCCTAAGACAATCCTCACAGCCTTCCTTTGCAACTTAAAAATATTTTTGAAGTGGCCTGAATTTCTCCATGTGGAAACTGCATATGATAACTTACAGTAAAAGAGACTGAAGTAAGCCGTGCTTCAACAAACACTAGACACAAAGCCTGATAAGTTTCTCATCACAAACAATGACTCAACAGACTGTATGTGGGCCTCCCAGTGCAATGAGTGATTCAGGAAGACACAGAGATGACTACCCTCTCAGTTTTTTTAACATTTATATGAAGCTGAAGGAAAATGAACAAATGCTCAGGCCTCACTCAAAGTCTAGCCGATCCCTCAGGTGCACCATCAAGTGTCTCAGCATTAGTTGAGATGGTCTTATCATTAACAAACATTGTGAATTTTGCATTTGGATCTAACAATGGAAGATCGTTTATATATGTTAAAACAAGCAATGGACCTAGAATAGATCCCACCAGAAGAATAGTAATCTTGTTTTCTGATGACACCAATCCCTCCACCCAAACCACCTAAGCCCTATGAGACAAGGATGATTATAAAAACTTCACACTAGTGTAGCTGAAATAATAAGCCTTGAGTCTGCAGAGAAGAATATCATGCGAGACGCAGTCAAAGGCTTTACTCAAATAGCAGACCAGTGTAGAAGTGAAATTCTGCTCATTAAATGAATCAAGTATGTATAAGACAAGATCTGTGATATCCATGGTTGTACTCCTATTTTTTCTAAATTGAAACTGGCTATCTGTGAAAGATTTATTAGAATTAAAAACTCGACAATCCATATAGCCAAACACTTCACAAATACTTTTAAAATCACAGGCAATATTGAGATTGGGCTGTAGTTCTCAAACACATCTGGATCACCCCCTTTAAATATTGGTATGACAATGTTTGGAAATATCCCCTCATTTATATAGAAATTTATTAGTTTGGTAATGTTTAAGAGGTACTCTTAAATAATTTAATGTTACGACTAAAGATATCTTTGTCATTTTTCTATTTTAGCCCATCAATAATGTCCCATATTTCATTGAGAGATACTTCTATAAACAAAAATAAATTTTGTGAGGATGTAATTTTCTTAATTACCT
Source organism: Kuschelorhynchus macadamiae (assembly GCA_030620095.1). Taxonomy (NCBI): domain Eukaryota; kingdom Metazoa; phylum Arthropoda; class Insecta; order Coleoptera; family Curculionidae; genus Kuschelorhynchus; species Kuschelorhynchus macadamiae. The sequence goes on along the minus strand of JAUTXW010003658.1, from coordinate 477,988 downwards.
TAACGGGATTCTCATTGAGAATTGGCCTTCTTTTAGCTAGATTATGTACTACATTTATGAAGTCATTGAATGCAGTCTCAGATACATTGTTTGTGGCACATATTTTTTTGGATTTTGATTTATAATCTGACACATGCCTGGACATCATTGAATTTTGACCTGTTTAATAACTTCCTTATATTTCAATTTATAAAACTTGTACATTTGAATAAAGTCATTTTGTGCATATTGCCCACTCCCTTCTCTCATCGATTTTTTAAATTTTTTTTTTATTAAGACCCTGGTCCGACCTAGTATTATATAATTTAGCTGGGAATAACTCCAGGTAGACACTCTAAACAACAGACCCAAAAATTTTTAACTTTTCATCAGCCTTCACCCCTGTATTTACTATCAGGTAATCAGTACAGTCAAATGATTGATATAAATATATATATCACTCATACAGAAAGCATCAGTACCTAGATGAACATTGAAATCACCTATAATAACGGCCCTCTTACCAGCTCCTATTTTGTGCAGGATACTGCGGTAAAAAACATGCCGAAACTGCCAGAAGTTAACCTATAAACATTCAATACCTACATACAAATTAAAATATTCACTAAAAATACCAATAATTTGTATACATTTTTCAACATTACATTTATGTAAAAAATCTAAAATTTGTACTTTAAAATCTATGTTTATAAAAATAGCTGTTCCACTTATTATTTGAATAAAATATGTTATTTGTGAAAATCAAGTATTTTGGGAAAAAATGTGCATTTGAGATTTAAGCATATTTTAATTGCAGCAAAAAGATCATTAGATTAAAAATGCATACCTATGCAGGTCACACATTGCAAACTAACTTACAATAACTATTCATTGCATGACTTATAAATGACAATAAAGGATTTATAATCTATTATAAAAGATGAATCATCAGAGATTTCAATGAAAGTTGGCCATATAACTGGCCTGCGTTGTATTAATCCATGTCATTTTTAATGCTCCAAACTTTGGGTTTAAGTTTCCTGGGGGTGGATCTTTTCATCTTTTTCTCCTGTGCCTTTAATTTGTAAAAACTGACTAATTTGACTAAGAAACTGTATTATCACTAATGATCTACAAACATGGTTCAAGTCTACTAGGTACGTGCATGGGAGAGTTACTCACTTTGCAAGTTTTGCTTCTCTAATCTTCTCAAAATGATTTGTAATAACATTTACAATATCACATGCAATTAGTTTAGCATGGTCAACTCTTAAAAATTTGTCATGTAAATTTTTTACAGCACCCCATAAATCCTCTCTGAAAATATAAAATCATATAAAACAAATTAGGAGCTTTTAATATAAAATACTTTTACACTTTCTGGATTTTGGTATATTTAACATTAAATTAAACTATCATATAACGGAAGCTTTTACGGGCTTAATCAATTAAGAAATTATGGTTCTTGGGATTAAATCATGTCACATGGAATTAGTATCCAACATTTCAACTTTGATTACTCCATTTAGTGTTCAAAACTCATGGAGTAAAGATCCCTGAAGAGCCTTGTGCAATTGAAGGCATAACATTGGATAGTAATTCCAATTTGACAAAGTCTAATCCCAAGAACCGTAATTTCTCATATGAATTTGGATATGAATTTTTTGACATTCTTTTATAAAAGCAATTGAGGTCCCAAAAAAAGTTTTTGTCTTAAGAAACAATAGGCAGAATACATTTTATTAGTTCTTTTACTTTCAAAATTAAAGTACTATGTTAAAAAAATTATATTATTTTAACATAAGGACAAAAATACTATATTAATTTTTTTTCAGAGATTTGTTTATAAAATATATATATATATATATATATATATATATATATATATATATATATATATATATATATATATATATATATTTAAAGATATGAACTGTAAAATTTAATTGTAATTTTGAAAGTATGCTTTAATAGATTTTCGAAATTATTAAACCAATATCAAAGATACTTTTTTTCTCACTAACCATTTTCATCTTTCCTAATAGAAAATATGGGAAAAGAAAAAAATATGCAAATGTAAAACAAAATAATGATTCAAACTGGTTACCCAATTTCTTGCCAACTATTTAATTAATAAGTGAATATTAAGAACTATTAATAAACAATATGAAAAAAAAAAGAAAAGTGTAATTAACCCTAATATTCTTACTTTATATTTAATCCTAAGTAATCTAAATCATATGTGTAGTCCTTCAAGTAAGTTGTTATGTAGTCTCTTATTACAAAATCCAATAACTGTTGTAGTAAACTGTCGACTGTTCTACCAAAAACTGAGGGAAGATCAGTTTCTGCATTTTTTAATGACTGGTGGGATTCATAGTTTTTCTGAAATTATCAATTATCATAATTTCAAATATGTATAAATGCCAGAACTTGAAGTTTTGATTCAAGTAAATTGCTGTTTTATTTTCTGCCATTTTATTTTAAAAAAATAAGTATCCTGTAAGGTCATTTCACATTGAGTTTTTTTGCTGCCAACAGTAATTTATACTGACAGAAAATATTAGTTAATTACTTCTTATAAAGACATTGAATAGTCAACATGTGAATATACAGTTGTGGCAATTAAAATCTGGACATTAATTTAACATTTTATGTCATTTATATAATATTTGGTAAACCAGGCTGATAGGAATGTTATTACAATTGATTTTTATTTAAATTGTTTGTTGTTTTAAGCATCTTTTAACAGGTTTTAAATAAAATTGAGATTTTTTTATGTGACAAAATTATGTATTAATTATTATAATTATTATTAAGTATTATGTTAAATAAGAAAATTGATTAGACTATTATTTTATTAATTTGTATGTTGTGAAAGCCAGGAATCTCACGCAAATGAGCCAAAAGCAGAACAAAGTGCTGAGATTAAGATCAGAAACTGCTGGTATCCAGTTAAAATTTGTACATACAATATGTAAATGGCTCTAATACAGAACGGAACACAGAACGGTACATTTCCAAGCAAGGACAATAATGAGGAGCAACCACGCAAAAGTGAACAAATCCACTTTTACTAATTTTGCATAAAACGATATTATTTGCTACAGTCCTAAATTTAAATAAAATTTAAAACTTTTTTCTTAAAAAATTAAAAAAATGGAAAAAAATATAAGATATTACTCTCAAAAAATTTGAAAATTTTTGGTAAAATATTACAAGAGTTTTTGCGATATTTCTTATGGATTTGTTTGCTTTTGCTTGAATGACATGGATTTTTAATGTTTTGCTAGACGCATTTTTTGAATTTGTTCTGTTTTGACCGGCAAATATTAAAAAAAACTATTTTAAGGAGAAAAATTTTTTATTTAAGAAACTGAACAGAAAACACTCTTTCATGAGAAATAAAGGATAAGTTAAAGTCACTGTATAAATTGTCACACAACACATTCTTGAATTGGGATCTGTATATTATACAACTCATAAAAAGACATATTGCTAGATTTTGTATTAAATTTAACTTTTCATACCCCTTCTTTCCACTCTCACCCCTTATTTTCTACTAAAATATCAAATAGATTTCATAATAAGTCATACAAAATGACGTATTATAGGAATATTTTTAGGAAAATATACCATTTTTCACCAATGAACCCTTAGTTTAACCCTCCCCTAAACCGATTTTGCCTAAAAACAATCCAAATTCTAAAACAAACAACTTGGCAACAATGTGGAACTCACCAATTGAATCAGGTATAAAATAATAAACATACCCTTTTTCTTTAAACATTACCTGTCAATTTGTTTATCGTTTAAGCTCCCTTTGAGTAGGTTCTCGTAACCTTTTTCGAGACCCACTATTACCATCAACTACTGCAATAGTTTCATCCATCATAAACAATAACTAGACAAATTTCAATATAAAGACATAATACAAAATGTAAACACACTCCCAATAATATCAGCAGAAGTAAAGCAACAATATTGGTGACGCTTATTGATGGCTAGAAGTATTAGGCAAGATAGCATTATAATTTTCTTGGCTAAAATCGTATTAAGAACTATACAACAAGGGTTAGTTGTCATATTGCGGGCCATGCACAAAATAGGAATTTTTATTCCTATTTATTAAAGGATTTGTTTACCGTTGCATGATTTTTGGCATTGTGTTCATATCTACTGGAAGGATTTGTTGCCTTTTGTCCAACTTACATTGGAATTAATGAGGATTATTAATTCATGAATTTGTTACCTTTTGGTTGAAATGTTGGATTTCAGCATATACTTTTACAAGGATATGTTTATTTTCAGCTGAATTTTTGAATGGGATCTTAGAGAGACAACCGATTTCTACCAGATGCAATGCCTAACTTATTTTTAGGCTAAAGTGGATTTGTTCAATTTTGCGTGGTTGCTCCTCATTATTGACCCTGTTAGTGAGCAAATTATGCAGAAACATCACAGGCTGAAGGTCTCTATGCACAGCCAGAGGCAACTCCCCAAATCTGGATAAGATTACATTATTATTGAGCCCCCTCTCTGGGTAAACACCATCCTTCCTGAACATGAGATATTTAAGGAATCTTCTTTGAACAGCTTCAACTGAACCACTATGTCAGTTGTATAAAGGATACCATATGATGGAACCATAGTCGAATTTGGATCTGACAAAAGAATAATAAAGAAGTTTAATCGGAGAGAGTTGGTAACGGGTTTGCAATTCCTAATTAGAAATCCTGACATTCTTGAAGTACCAGACACCAACTGCTCAATATGCAGAATGACTGTAAATTTTGTATCATACATTATTCCAAGATTCTTTACGATTGTTGATCTAGCAAGATTCCCATCAATCAACTAGTCAAAGGCAATGGGAAATTTTGTTCTGTGGTAGGGCATGAAATAGCATTTAGAGACATTCAAGTTTAGCCTGTTGGTTCTACACCATTCACTTACAATGTCGATATTCATTTGTAAGAAGATGCAGTCCGTAGCACTGTCAATTCAATGAAAGATTTTTAGATCATCTGCGTATGCAGGCTTTGCGCAGCCAATCATTTCAATTAGGTTATCTATGAACAGGTTAAACAGGAGAGGTCCCAGGTTAGAACCTTGTAGAACTCCAGATGTCGGAGTGAATGATACAGACCTGAAGCCATCGATTTTGACAAATTGCTGATGCTGCAGAAGATATGAGTTGAGAAATCCAACGAGATTGTTCCAGAAGCCAAACGAACATTGCAGCTTCTGAAGCAAGTTATAATCAAATGCTTTACTAAAGTCTGTATATATTACATCAAAACGATTTCATTGTATTATGTTGGCAAAGAAAAAAGATACAAGGATAAGCCACTTCTCTTTTTCAATTTTAAATGTTAGTGAAATATTTTAGAATAAAAAAAGCTAATTAACACAATTCACACAAATTTACTCTTCAAATAATAGAATCTTTATTAGCTTAATTACCTACCATAAGTTTATTCCGAAAAATTTCAGACTGTTTAAGGACATGTTCTGCTCCAAAAATTGTTTTGTGGGGTGACGAAAGCATAATGTTAATCCACAAAGCAGCAATTATTCCTAATATTGCGATCACTGTAAGTAATGTCACAAAAAGGATCAAAATAAGACATAATGGCCAAACAAACACACATGTCGCTAACAGTCCAACTACAACACCTGTTATTATATATTTCTTATTATTCATCCTATAAAAAATCATGTAAATAAATGTTTTTGCCGAATTGGTATTACTATTAATCCACATAAAATATCAAAAACTTACATACGTTATAAATTCATTTGTTTATGGAGATAATATATTTTTCAGCATTATAACAATGAAATATTCAAATCACTTAAAGTACCTTGCAAAATATATTTAAATCCTGAGGAATGTAAATAAATATTCTGATGTTTTGTTTTGTCGGCCATGTGTCAAATGTAGCTTCTCTCTCTCACCCTCTTCTTTTAGTCTTTTGCTTTTTAACATCCAGCCAAAGGTGTTTTTTTGTCAAATTATTTTACTCCACTTATTATTTTGGTAAATATGCAGTATAGCGTAATTTTTTGATGTACTAGTATATTTTAAAGCTGTGTGTTTTCAAGATATACATTATCAAATTTCACAATTTTAATACATAAATTTTTTCACATTATTTTCTGTTTCTTTCAATAACTTTTATAAGAAAATGGTTGAATACACAGTGAGGTAACTATTTAGTTTTTTTACACCATCGCCGATTTTAATGAGTTTTTTTGAACACTTTGGTAAGTCCTGATTACGGATCTGAAGTCAATTTTTTTGGTCACCTTTTGTTTTTGAGTTATTGATCCTCAAATTTCATATAAAAAACCATCGAGATACAACTTTAAAGAGAAACATTAAAAGATACAAATTAATTATAAACACTTTTGTTACATACTCAAGTAGATCGGTACCAGAAGGTGCGCGAATGTACTAAAAAGATTGGTACCGGGTTAGCACCAGGTTATACTTATATGCTAAATTTCTGCCAATAGTGTACTCCGCTGTTTTTCGCCTTTCTATTAGGGCTTTATTGATGATGCCTACGGAGCCTAACCTGATAACACGGCACCAATTCACCTAGTGCCTCCGTGCTCCTGCTGGTACAAGTCCTCCTTATGTATGTAACGAAAGTGGAATTTTAATCCAACATCGAGGTAGCAATCTCTTTTTTTTTATTTGAACTCTAAATCCATAATTAATTTGTATTACAGTGCTTGGAGCTGCTGTTAATTGTATGAATTCATACTTTTTTTATACTTATTTCGGCGATAGTGTAAAGAAGTAAATTATGTAATTAAAATATCAAAATTACACATAATGATCAATTTTAATATTACATTAATCCAAAATCACATCAGTAAAATTGTATTTGTCAGTTGCTATTATTTTCATTTGAAAAAATATTCAAAATAAAAATTTGACAAGGAGTTCTGGTACTGTTTGTTATAGATGTTTTGTTATGTAAGTCGATCATTATCATGTTAGCAGGTAATCTGACGCAGAAGAAGGACAACGCAGAGGCCCTAGGTAGATCGTTATCGTGTTAGCACCAAGTTAGGCGCCGGAGTGCGACACAAGATCTTAAATCCACGGCGTCTTCCAATAATCACACCACTTTAGATTGCACCCGTATTTGAAATCTGATTTTCAATTATTTGAATTATTTATTTTATAATTTTATGATAGTTTGTGGCCTTCATAATGGTTTTATTGACGGTTCTGGGCTAACCTAGCACCTAATGATGCAGATCCACCTAACAATATAGGTTATGTTAAAAACAAGTTGAGGACTCGTAATTTGGTTAGCGCCCTACAGCACGCTTTGTTTACAACAAGCCTAACAAATCCTGACCTAACTTTATACGTATTTCCACTAATTATAAGTAGTGTTAATTTAAAGAAAATGAAAAAATCAGACTTAGTGATTTAATTAGTAACTATAATCCTCCTTTTTAGCGTTACTTAAAACTCGATTCATACCAGAAGGTTAAACCAAAAATACTTCAATTTCCTTATCAGAGAGTTAATAGGGTGTGATTGTTTAAACATGAAGAGAATTCCTACCATTTAAAAAATATCAATAAAAGGTTGTGAACCTTAATTATACGAATATTAGTAATACGGTATATTTAAAAAACTGTACATTACCAGTGAAATGTGTGGAAACGTGTTGGGTAAAAGAAGTGCTGTTAAAAAATGAAAAGTAATATTCCGATTTTCAAAAAGATTATTAGCTAAATAGTGGGAAGAGTAGTATATATTTTTATCACTATATATGAATTTTAGGATAAAATTGTTGATTTAAAATAATATACTTTTTTTTTAATTTTCACCAAAAATTCCAATTCGGCACTTGAATTTTAAAAGAAGAACAATATGTCATTTTATAAGTAAATTATCCATGACAATAACCTGCTGAGTGATTCACACATAAACTTTTTTAATTCCGAAAGAACAAACCAAATCGTGAGTGAAATGAATATGAAATATCACATCTACTAAGTGTGACAGACGAATAAGATACATTCCCCCTTTTTTCATGTAGGTGGCGTTACTTTCACCAGGTTATTTAATCATTCGTCTATTCTATTTAAGAATTCCTGTTATGTCTTAAATATTTTAATATACCTTTTATCAGGTTTTATAGCATTGACATAATAATTCGTTATTAAAATCTTTATTTCTAAAAAAGTTATATAATTCAGGGAACCGAGATCATTATATGATTCTACATTTAACTATTTAAGCGCTGCAAGGGTTACATTGCTGTTATAAATACTTCACAGATACTTAATGAAATCTTTATTTATATAATTAAGTACCAGAAACATAACGGTTACTTCTACCGTTGAAGCCCGCGCTCATACAACGTTTCTACAAATCATAAAATGGTGTTTGGGTGGGCTAACCTAACGGGAAAGTTCCGTATAACAGTAAAGGTTATGTTAAAAAATCATTATTTTAATATGACATACTTTTTTTCATCAGGGCTAACCGAAACGCAATTCTATTATTAAAACACAACTACACACAAATGTATAAATTTGTTTTAAAAACAACTAAAAACCTACTTCGCCTCGAGAATCTAGCAACATAAAACACACAATCAAGAAAAATACCCTATTAAAAATAGCAATTGACAGATAATAGGTGCAATTTTGAAATTTTAATTGTATATTCAAACGTTTTCTTATAAAAGTTACTGAAGGAAACAAAAAATTAATAATCAAAGGAAAAAACACATTTCTTTTAGTGAAATACCCAGTAAAAGACGCCTTTTATTGTTAGAAATTATGCAACATGCAAATTTCCCGAAATATGATATAACGGGTCGCGTTGCTAAAAACACTGAAAATAGACTATATTCCTCATTCGTCGTTTAAATCCGAATCTTAGAACCCCAGATAGATAGATAGCAAAAGGCGCCCGATATTCATTTAAATATGTCGTGCAGAAAATCGCGTAAATTTTCCGGATTGTAATATAAAACACCATGACAATAGTATGCTGAACCCGCCCAATAATATTCACGTTACGTCGCGATGGGTTCAGGCAGCACCACCCCCAACTTTGACCGGCGCGAATGTTTGGTGAGGTTTGTGATCCTTTAAAAGGACTCCCGCAGCGCAAACTCGGCAGTAGGTAGAGTTCCACCGGCTCAAAGTCTCGGGTCATCGTCGACAGGCCAGCCAGCGAACAGCAACAACAGCCAGCAGGTAAGACCACCACTCCTAGGTCCAGATGGAGGGACCACAGACTGAAGTCGGTGCTACTAGAATATATGTAGGTATAAAAAAGCTGATAACAGGTGTTGTATAGGTCTCTCTCTCCCATACACGCACTTTATTCACATACACTCATACTTCCTCCTTTCCCCTCCTTTAAACCATTTGCTAGTCATCCTGTGGAGGACTGGTTTTCCTATCCTTGGGTCGGTTGCTGGTTATCGTTTACAGGACTGATTCTTCTTTCTTTCTTGCACATATATATGGTAATTGACGCTGGTTTCTGGTTAGGTATTTCAGTGTAAATATCACGCACCAAATCGTTCTACCCACGCACATATATTAATGTGGGGGAATCGGCGTTGGCCCCCGTATTACCATACAAGCGTTCTTCGGAACGTGTTAACGAATCTAAATTCCATCTCAAACGCCGACGCTATGTAACCGCGTATACCCGTCTCTATCTAATCCATAAATTATCTTTCTCTCTCTTATTCATTAGGGTTTTCATTTAATTTAGTTGTGGTTGGTATGCGCATTTATTCGTTTTGGTTCGTTTGCTCTCCTCAGAATACTTTTATTTATTATTTATATTTTCACTTTTCCAGTTCAAATTGCTCTATAATAATATATATACATATATATATATATATATATATATATATATATATATATATATATATATATATATATATATATATATATATATATATATATATACACTAATTTTATTTTCGTGTTTGTTATGATACTTTTTAATATACATTCTCTGTTCCTTATATGTATACACTTTTATATTGTTTTGTAAAGCTATTTACTATTTTATGTAATTCTCTAATACAATGTAATTTGCGAAATTGGCAATAAACGTATTTGATTGATGGTCTAGGCTTAGGTTATATTATGATGTTTGAGTATGTAATATATTGGATAACTTTGTTTATTCCAATGGTGTTTTATTTTTCTTCCTTTCCTGTCTATCTTTAGTGATACTGCCTCCGTCTTGAGCACTGACCTCTGGTTAACCGTCCCCACTGTATAAAAGATAGCTGTATGCTTTTTTGGGCCCTTTATCGGTATTTACCGAAGATCAACGAAGTACTGCAGAGCGTCACAACGTTTGTGACTGACACATGATTTCTAAAAATGGAAAGTGGAAATTTATATCGAGGTTTCTGTAAACCATTTGGGCAATTTCACTGCTGCAGCGGGATTCTTATGTCGTCGCGTATCGGTCGGGTACAAGTGTACAAAGGTCTGCTCGGCATCTACTTAGGAGACAACCAAAAACTGGTTTTGGCAAATCACAACCTCCAACGAGGGAATTTTAGATTTCCTTGCCTTCGTATTAGGATTTCGAATCATATGATCATATTTAGTAGATCATTTCAGATATTGTTATTGTGCTCGCGGTATATTTAAACCCATTTCGATTCAGCTAACTATTGCAGATTTTTATAATTTTTGATACATTGGTGGATTTTTGAACACTAATCACTAATCTGAAGACCTTTTGTTCTCGAGTTATTCATCATCAAAATCTATCACTTCTTACCATTATTTCTTCCTTATTTTCACAAATATTTCGGTAAATTCTACAGAAAACCGTTAGAAAACACAATCAAAATGTAAAATGTATACAAATATTTTATTAAAGCGCTTTACTTTGGACTAAAGTCTGACAACAAAGTAGATCTTCCATTTATAAAAAGTTTCCCATGTATTTATTAAATATGCCATGATTTCCTTATTTTCATTTTAACCTCATTTCGTAAGTTCAAATATTAATTTATTAAAAATATATATAATTAGAATAATATAATTCTCTATAGTTTTATTGTTTCTTCTTTCATTCTTTTACCGGTTTTGTACAGAATTAGCCGAAATATTTGTAAATAGAGGGATAAATCGTAGAAATGTATTAGACATTTTTGAACGAAACGTCGTCGACAAAATCTGACGGCAGAGTCGTGATCAGCGACCCAAAATCTACCATCAAACGAAAAATTATAAAAATCGGTGCTGTTTACGTAGCCAAATGTTACTCTAATTTTTTCTTCCGAGATTATACCAGACATTTTCAAAAAATAGGAAAACTTCGACCAATGAACTCTGTACTGCGTAACTGGAACGGCCCCGACGATCTACAGATGTGGGACAAATACATATTTATGCAAACGTCGTTTTTGAGGAAGATAAATTCTTAGTAATGCAAGGCAAATGCTTTATACATACCGGAAAATAAAGGAACTTTAATTATACTCCAATATTTTCAATGATGTCGTCAGCGTAACTTTAATACCCGAGTCACAGTGTTTAATAAAATCGTATGTGTTTAATGCTAAAATCGGAGTCGTTAATAGTGAGTTTTTCCTTTTTTTTTGTTTGCCATTGTTATCGAAAAAGAAAACGTAGTAGATATGCAATTTTTATTAAAAAGTAACCGTTTTTAATAGATTATTATGGATATTTTCTTACATAGCTGGATTGTTACCAGTTTATAAGACGTTCGGGCTCCGTTGTGCGGCAGGCGAAGGTGGATCGGTACCATAGCGTAGCGCGACAGCGGGGATACAGTATTGTTAAAGCTATATCACCAAAATTCTTGTATTACAGCTTTAATAATAATTTCTTCGCACTTCAACGCCTAACTTGGTGCTACCGAACTATAAAAAATATTCGTAACAAACCACATTCATTCTGGATGATGATGACAGTGTCTTCTGTTTTGCAGATAATGCTGTGGTTATCTCTGTTGGTGATACTTGGAACTCAACAATTAAAAAGGCTGAAATCTCTGTTTCTAAAGAAATGACTTGGTTGTACTGCAGAGTACTTTTATTGAATATTGATAGAATCAAGTTTATTTCTTTTGCCCTGGCCAAAAAAAAGCCTTGCCTGACGGCAAAATCTTAAAAATTCTCAAAGCGAACTGTGAAAATATTGAAGGAACTGGAAACTGTGACTGATGTAAGATAGAAAGAGTACTAAATATAAAATATTTAGGCATCTTTATTGACGAAACATTAGATGGGAAAAACATATAGAATATACTACAAAAAAATAAAGAAAGTAACCTACAAGATTTAAAAACTGAAAAATATTTTAACTTATGTTTGTAAAATGGTTTATTATTTTTTAGTATCGAATTATGGTATTATTCTGTGTAGGCATGTAGCCAGGGGAGGTCCTGGAGGTATGGACCCCCCCTCCCCCGAAACATGGAAAATATTTTGGTATAGGCATGCTTGTTATTAATTTTCCTGAGCTTTGATCATGTAGACTATAACCTGAAATGAGTTTCTGGTTTGACTATATAGGGGAGTGCACGCAAAACTTTTTTATCAAGTCTTAATGTGGCCCAAAAATGCATAATTAAAATAATGATATTTGAAAATAAAAGATATTCTAGCAATCTACTGTTTAGTGAAAACAAACTACTCAACCTTCACCAATTATATGTCAAAAATGAAATAAGATTTAGGTTAACTAATGAAAATTATAAATATAAAATAGGACATAATTTGCATACCAGAAGTGCAAGATACATATTAGTTTTATAGGAACTAGAGTATATACTGCACTCCCCAAACCCTGAGGGAAGCAAACCATATAAAACTTGTTTTCTGCAGTATTTCCAAGTATTCTTTGGATATGTATAAAATAATATAAGAATGCAGTTTAAAGTTCAGCATATACAATTTTCCCAGAACCATTGTGCTGATAAAAACCGGTATAGATTTTGTGCTTCCTAGCTAGTTATTAGCTAATATTAAATGTAATCTGTGATACTAAATAAATAAAATAAACATAAGACCATATTTTTCGGAAATATTTTCAGTAGTTGAAAAGTGAAAATTATATAGTGAGAGGAACGTTGTTGTTTCTAAAATTTCATGCGTTCAATCTGATTCATTAATGTTTGAAGAGTTTATACAGACTAGCGGAAATAACTTCTTCTTATGTGGTTTCTTTTGTAAGTAGAAAATATAAAATTAACGGCGACGAAAACCAAATTTCGGCTAATTATTACCCAAACCTCCTAAATTGATGTCTTATACCGGAATGTTTCACTAGGAAAAAAAATAGAAATTAAACCAGAATTTCTAAAGAAAAAAAATTACCTACTTTCCCTATATAACATAATATATGCTTTAACTGTATACTGTCAAAAATATTTGTCTCAAAAAATTCGCCACTAAACGTTATATGAAACTGTGAAAACTGTATTTAAAAATTTTAAGCAGTTAAAAAGTTATGGGGAATAACAATTTTTTTGACAGCTGTCAAAATATTTTTTTTATTATATTACTCCACTTAAAGTTAAATAAAACTAAAAGTTGAATGAAACTGTATTTAAAAATTTTAAGCAATTCAAGTTAGGGCGACAAAGAATTTTTTTTGACTGCTGTCAGAATGTTTTTTCAAATAAATTACGCCAATAGAAGTTACAGGGAAATGTGAAAACTTTATTTAAAAATTCTAAGCAGCTCAAAAGTCACGGAGAAAAAACAATTTATTTTTGCAGCGGTCAATTTTTTTTAAAGCAAATTACGCCTCTAGAAGTTACTAAATCGATGTCTTACATCGAAATGTTTCACTAGGAAAAACATTACAAATTAAACCAGAATTTCTAAAGAAAAAAATTACCTACTTCCCCTGTACAACATAATGTAAGCTTTAAATATATACTGAAGGTCTGTCAAACTGTCAAAAAATCTCGTTAAAAAGTGAAACCCGTTTTTTTTATTTTTTTTCCTTTTTCAGGGGGCTGTCTATCTATTTTGGGCTACCCTGTTTAATTGACAAGAATTATTCTTATCCAAAAAATTTAAAAAATTTGACGGATTTCGCCGTTTTACGAAATATTGCCTTAATTTATATTATTGTATTAATTATATATATAATTAAAATATGATTATTTTACGCTCCTATATACCTTAAAAAAATCAAAGATCTTCGCCTATGATACCTAAAATCTAATTCCCTGTGACACCGACCTAGTCTATTTTTGGTGCAAATTAGAAAACTAGCACAAATTTTGTTTACATACACACAGCCGTATAGACATTTTTTTTTGAAAAATATTTCGTAACGTAAAAACACTAAAATGTCAAAAAACTCAACTTATCTTTTTGGAAAATTTTTACGATTACAATTCTGTTCATACTACTACCCCTGTATAATATAATATTTGCTTTATTACTAGTTATCCTCCCAGTATAAAAAAAATCCGTATTAAGTACTATTCGACCCCGTATATATATGCCTTAGTGAATCCTGAAAATTATCTACCTGTCTGATATGTATAGTACAAAAACCCGCACGGGATGTAGAAAGTCGGCAATACAATAACAAAAATGTGCTGTACATATCTATTGCCCCTGTATAACATTACATATGCTTTACTACTTATCCGAACAGTATAATAATGGAATTCGTATTTACTATATTACGCGTCCTATGTTAAACATATAGTACTATAAAAGCACGTAAAAATTAGAAACTTTGATCCCATATACTGCCAAAGTATCTGAATATCTCGGTCTATATTATATTGAAAAATGCATCTGTGCTATACCCAATTACAGGCAAGCATTCCGCTACTCCAACCTATCCAAAAAAGGTAATCGAATTGCACTTGTATCAAACGAATATCGTCATTTACCATATATTGAAAATACCGGCTAATTCTCTTATACAAATTTTACAAAATTTGGGAAAGTACCTCAAATCATTAAATTTTAAATGACTCGTCCTGTATAAATCAAAGCATAAGTCTAGGAATGTGTGTTTTTTAACTCTTCCGAGGTGATTTTGGACTCAGTTAACTTTTCCCCCTCAGAAAAAAACTTCAAAATAAAAAAAAACTTTTCCTTTCATTGCCGGAATAGGTACCCTATTTTTAGTTTGAATCTCCTTTAAATTTCCTATCGAACCCACGTTTCACCTTTACTCAGTAAATTTTTAAGCGTTATGCTTTGCTCTGATATTGTTGGTTTATTAACTTCTTCGAGATTTTTAAATTAAAAAACTGCAAAAAATATCTCATCTCAAAAAATTAACCCGGAGACCTGAACTGACGTTTTTTAACGAGGTTTCGAAAAATGTGCCCATATCGGACGTCACTGCTCAGTTTATTGTCAGCTCTACTAAAAAATTATATTTTTGTATGTTTTTATTAGGAGATGCGCTTAGTAAATCTCTATGATCGATCTCCTTAGAAGCTTTTTAACGTACCATTACCGAGCGTCAGCGGGTTGATTTCATCTATGAAGATTGAATATTTTCAATTACCAAATTTTATTCAAGTTTGATTTGATGTGTGATTTTAGAAAAAAAAAATATCCCAGAACTTCAGAGCGTTTTACTGATTTATAATAAAATATAATGTTGGTCAGACGCAGTGCCTCCTCCTTAGTTTTGCCTTATGGCAATTTTCAAAAAAATAATTTTTAGCGAGCAACAGTAAAAAATCAGAAAAAATATCTAGAGAATTGAATATTTTTTAAAGAAGCGGCGATAAATGTAATTTGCTCACTTTTTTGAAAAAAACCGTTCTATAAAAATCTTTAGTTTTATCTATGCTCTTTCAGAATCCTTTTGGTTTTCGTCGGAAACCTGAAACGCTTAGCCCCAAGTGGGCGTTCTATAGACCCTTATTTTGAACAAAAAATCGTTTAGACATAAAAGAAAATACTTCTCAAATTTCGAACGCACCCATTTTCAACAGAGTTCATGAGACCGTAAAAAGAAATGTTTTCTAAAAATTTCAAATCGTTATAAAAATTTTTCGACAGTTACCGCGTTTCATAGGAAGAAAATGATACCGAGATCCGTTTAGTATCAGAATCATTCGAGAGCCCCAAGTGTAACGTAGTTCAAAAAGTTATCTGAATGCATTTCCGAGATTTAGAGATCGTAAAATAAACATGTACAAAAAGTACGTCATGACAGGGCCGCGACAAGTACGGACATTTAAAGATAGTAGAGACATAATAAACTAAACTGTTTGTAATAATAAAACAAATAACAATGCAATTCTGTTATCCAAGGAAAATAACTCTGGCGGGGTGTGTATTGTGTACCGTTACGTTCTGTTCTACAAGTCAATTCAGTGCTGTCAGATCTACCGTTTTTGCTGTAGATCTTCCGTAACGGTAGTTTATTTCCTGTTGAAGAGCACAAATCTACCGCTAAACCCAAATTTTCAATTTATTTATGTTACAAATGATATACCTATACTGATACTGAAGCCGTCCTTATTCATTTATTTTAGGAATACAATACAGACCGATCGAAAATTTATATTTGGGAATTAAACTCACCCAGTATATATATTAAATATTGATTTATCCTCTGAGCAAATTTAGGTTCTTTGCCGTACGTTGTTTGGATTTTTATTTATTTTCAGTAATACCCCTTTACAAATTTCTAAAGATACAATTCCGATGATAATATTTTAAAATTTACGTCATGAAGATAGCTAAAGGTAATTTTTAAAGATGAGGGAGAGTCCATTTTATATTTCCAATATAGCAAATATTGACTCTGAGTGGAAACTACTCAGAATCTCTGACTTGGCACGAAATAAATTACAAGTTTACTCAACCAATAATACCGGTTTGGTATATCCCATTTTAACTAATTTTGCTATCAGAATTCTTGTTTTGTGTCATTTTCCGGCAAATATTGAAAGAATATTCTCTCAAATTAATCTCTTAATAACTAAGTAAAGAAATGCAACTTCTGTATTCCGAGGAATATATTGGAAGTGCATGATTTAACTTGAAAATTAGTAATGACCAGTTGTTCGAAGGATGTTCTGACCTATATGTATATTTTATTTTCAAAATGGAGAAAATATGTTTTGTTTGTTATTAGGCGTTTTTCGCACGGCGCCGGCGCTCTGAACATAATTAAAATAAGAAACGCGACCTTAAAATATATTTTATTTGAAAATTACTTGTTGTCTTTATACATGTTTGAAAGCATAATATAAAAATAAAAATTAAATATCTAAAGATGCGGCATGCAATTTGCCTTAGTTTTACCATTTTCAAACTCAAATCTACCGCATTTTATGAGACATCTACGGCTTTTCCCACTGAACAGTGAACATATGGCAGCACTGCCTGACATAAGTGTCGGTTGTCAACGATCTTTTTGGGTTTTATTTTTCGATCAGGTTGAGAAAGCAATACTGAAATTAGAAATTGGTACGATTTTTTCCTTCACATGAAACAATAAAAGTCATTCTTAAGGTTATTGCATTCAATCTCCTTTGTTTAGTATTACTGGGCAATTTGAAATGGCGTCTGCAATGGATGTAGATATGGACGAAGTAGAAATGCCGACTTCTAGCAGTTCCAAAGGAGAAAAGAAAAGATTCGAAGTAAAAAAGGTAAATACTTTAACTCCTCGAAGCCCTCTTTAGTCAAGTCTGCTCTAGAGTAGTACAGAGCTAAATATTTTGTGTCGAAAATCAGGTCTTTTAAATATATTTAAGCGTTTTTTATTGTTTCTTTTCTTATTAGTTCTTTTCTTTTCAGAATATCAGTGGTTGTAAATTCTTATACTTTAAAATTTCTTATTTCATATACCTACTGGTAAGGATTTACAAACATGCCCTATTCCGGATTTTAGCCAACACTTTTTGGTTAACTAAATAGGCTATGGGGAGCTAAATATGCTTCAAACGACTGCCGACAAAATGTACAAGTACAAGTAATGCGACTAGTGAGACATTCCTCGTTTTCAATATACATAAATTTTATGTATTAATAGTATTTAAACATTTTTGTTTAATGATAGTGTTCCAGGGTTAAAGCTACATGAAATAGGGAGTGTCGTGACTATTATGCTGATCCTAGACTAGATCTTATGTTAATTTTATTTTTATTTTATGTTAGTTTCTCTATAAATTTACATTCATTTGCGAATGTGATTTTCAAACCTCTTTTTATACTTTCTAATTTGTTTACCTGTAATGTTGTTTTTGCAAAGATTTCTTTAGTTTAAAAAACTGTTTTTAGAGCTTAGATATTTTTGTTAATTTATTTATTTTCCTATTTATATTTTTCACAGTCCTAATAGTGCTAATAACATATATTAAAATGAATGTAGTTTAGCTGCAGATGTGATGAAACAAAGAAGTCTGTATAATGCTTATATTATTCATTAAACAGTCATAGCAAAGGGCTTTTGACTAACAAGTAATTCTTGGTGCTACTTGCCAATAAAAAAACTGATGGAAAAGATACATGGTCAAAACAATCAGTAGTAGGTAAATACCTACTCTATTTTTGGTCTGCAAAAATAGATGTCTTTTTTGAAGGCATGATGGAACATATAATTAATTGGGAGTTAAACAATATTACAATATTATGATAGGTTAGTATTGTTAATATATTAAAAGAATATTAATATTTTTATTAATAAAAATCAATTCTACTTTTAAAACGTGATTCAAAATTGCAAGTATCTTATAAAGCTTTATCTGCTTATTTCAATTTGAAACCAAAAATAATTGATTTTAACCTAGAGATATGAGCTGTTGATTGATTGCTGTTCTTTTCTGCTTGTAACACAAATACAGCACGAAAGCCTTTCATGCTCAGATTACTGCACTAGGCAACAATAGCTGAGTCCAGTTGGTCCAGTCAAATTGGTTCAGAATAGCAAAACCACTCCAATCACGTTTAAGCCAAATCACAGGTTATGTCTAAAATAGTAACAGGTCATAATTGTGAATTTTCAGTCAAAATGATTATTTCACAGGTAGTGATTTTTTGCTCAACTGTATTAATCTTTGTTTCCTATTTTGCCTGTCAGTCAGCAGAATAGACTATCTGACTGCACATGATCAATCGTTATATTGATTAGTTTCCTAACATCTTAGTACCTCTTACTTATTTTTTATACTTATAGACAAGTTTCTACATTGATATACCAATATTGCCCAAATTTAATTAGAATTCAGTACATTTAATGATAATTCAGTATATGTATATAGCTCCTTTTTGTTGGTTTATATGCCTATTTGTGAAGTGTCCAGTTGATTTCTGATTAAAGGGCCAGTACCAATTGTGGCTGCTCTTTGAGGCACTGTGTCCGTGCATCCGTCCTGAGGAATGTTAACATCATACACTAAGTTCAATTCTTATCCAGATAATATTAACATAAGGTTATATTGAAATTTGATAAAAGTGTTTCAAACCCTCTAGTGTGGTGGAAATATCCTTGGAACACTGTAGTTAAAAAAAACTCTTGACATAAAATTCTGTATATTGAAAATATTATTCAAATACCTAAAACAGTCACTATCATTGCCAAAATTCAGTTACTACACCACAACCACTTAAGTTTCCCACCACAGCCACCAGCAATGTCTCAAGTAGGATATGCACATGTCACCAGTATTAGCAAGGTGTTTATCCCATGTAGTAGTAGTACTCTGTAACTTACTTGACCAAAACCTTGGTGACCACCATTTACTACTTGTGCTCTAATTTATATGTTTTATCATGTTTGTTTTGCATGCAGGTCTCTCTGATTATGAGGCTATTGCAGTTTGCGTATAAGTTGGTCCAAGATTAGAGCAAATAGTAGTTATGTTCAAATTTTTAACAAAGCCAGCTTTGAAAACTTTCATAACTTGGCTCTTAATGTGAATTGGCCTGGTATTACCCCTATCTCCTGAAACATTTGCTGTTTTCTAGGTTACTTTGTTGGACATATTTATCGGAGCTTTTCTCACGTGTTGGCTCAAAAACAAAAATCATACATGTAAATCCTAGCTTACAAAGGGCTTCCAGGTATCGGGTAAACACCAAAGTCTTCAAACCTGCCAACGTTTTACATTTCAGTGACAGACTTCAAGCTGCTAAGAATTGGCAAAGTTGGGCTATTATTAATTATCTGTAGAACAAATCTAGTTATAAAGATTGTGAAATTGTCATGGAGCCTAATTTATTTAATAGTTATTCTTGCAGTATTGCAGTTAAACTTTCCCAGAACTTGACCTCATCTGTTGATCCAATTTCTTACTTTGACAGTTTTTCTATGCCAGGGTCATTCTCTTTTTTTGAAACGGACTGTAATGAGGTTAAAAGTTGCTTGCTTGATATTAAAAACAAAAGGTCACATAGAGAAAATAAAATATCTGCCCGAGTACATTTAGGATTACTAGATTGCATGTTGGAGGCTCTAGTAGAAGCTATTAACGATTGTTGGGCCCGAGTTGCCATCTTTTTTGAGGTCCATTGTGGTCATTTCACTTCATAAGATGGGTAAACTGACTAAACAGGGTATGAGAGGTTTATCTGCTATATTAACCACAATACCAATATAAAAAAAATTAGATTTAGAAAGTTATTATTCACATTTAAAACAATGTTACATTGCTTCAGATTTAGAAATGCCATATTATCTGCCACAGTCTTCTCTTGTGGAGATATTTTATCCTACAGTATAACTTCTGGCTCATCATTTAACCATTTTACAATGGGCAAATTAAAATCAGCACAGCATTCCACTATGATGCTTATCTCTCCATAATTTTACATAACTACACAAAAATTATCATAAACAGCAACATGAGTATTTTAGGGAAAATATATGCACTTGGACAAATATATGTTCAGTATTTAAAATTTTAGTTTTAATATTTTTGGACAGAATATTATTTTTTACTGCTATCAACATTCTTCCCCTCTGGAGTGTATACTAGATAAATTTGGTCTATTGATTATCTAAATACACTATATTGATCTAATCCAAGTTCAGATATTTCTATACTTCCAACTAACCATTGTCTCGGTAATCAATAATATGCTAAATGACTGTATAACAACTGCATTAGAAAATCTCTGGAATGTTGACTTGACTCTTTAATAATTTCTGCCATTACTTGCAGGTTCAAAAGAACCACTGAAACTGGATGGTTTGGCCAAAAATCAAGGGAGTTTACTAAATTTTCATCTTGAAGGTCGTGAACCTTTTTTATATACTTTTGATAGTTTTTACATTCGTGGGCTTCTATACTCTGCCTATATAAATACAGGGTTTGGTGGTATCCTTTATTGGTTTTTAAGTTTGTTTGATGTATAAAAGAGAGCATTTTCAGTAGTAGCCTTTGCTACTTGCCCGCTGGTTATAAAAATGCTGGAAGCCTTATTTGACTCCTTAGTTTTGTTTAACTCATTTCTGCTCAATTTGTTTCTCTCAAGGGTATGATACACAAATCTATTTAACTTTTTAATATCTTTGTTTCTGATTAATTTTGGGACATGGTTTCTTGCATGAAACTCCCAATTCTGTACAACATCTAAATTAGTTTCTTTAAGTTATCTAACCTCAGTATTAAGACTTGTTACATGATCTAGTAGGTCTTTTTTGACGTTTGCAAATGAATTTGCCAAGTCTAAGAATTTAAATTGAAACATGGCTCTAATTTCATCCAAACATTTGGTTATTGGTACAATGGTTCTACAGTCATATTGCAAGAAAAACCAGAAATCATAGCGCACCCACTAGTTTCATAACTTTTACTTCAGATGCATTCAATTTGGAGTGAATTTTTACAAAAATCACATTTAATTTTTTTTTCTTCAATAGGTAAAGCTTGATTAAATTTTAAATAAGCCATGCTTTCTAATCTCAAAACATGTTTACTATATTTTTTAGCTATTAAAAAGAACTGGTGGTGTTTCCTCACCTCATTCTATCGCCCAGCATTAGAATTTTTCATTTGTCAGGTGTTAGGTCACTAACTTGACTGCAGTTGGAGAGTTCACAAATGCAGAGACCAATATGTCGTTTTTCTTGATTACTTCCCTCAAATCAAATAATTTATAATTAACTTTTTTCAGATCATTTGCCTAAACTGAATTTTCATTGGTCAATACTTTTATGCTTACCATCATATTATTTTTAAGATTGTTAGGGCGATTATAGATGATTAAATTGTAAAAAAGTTTAATCTTTTTTTATATTTAATAAAAGAGGTGATCCTTAGTTCCAGAGGTAGCAAGTGCCATGAATAAAGGGCATTTTACAAATAGAGATGTTTTGTTTATAATTGTTGTTAAGTTGATGGAATATCAAATTTGCTAGTAGCCACATTAGTCACAAAGAAGTGTATGTGCTGTTTGATGAAAATCAACAGTGTGACAGAAACCATAGAGATACTTTTAAATGTTTTAAAACTTCATCAGTTTTGTAGACAGGGCCACCAGGAGAATACCCGGCTTCGGGGAATTGACGCGTGTACCTCCTGGAAACATTTTTTGCATGTTGTAAATTTGACACCTTTATTACTGGAAATTACTACAAATTGTAAATTGACCACTAAAAAAAAAAATCAACATCTTACATGTCCATTCACCTTTATTACTGAAAACTACTAACTGTAAATTCGACATACCTGATTTTCGGGAAAAAGGCAGGCCTCTTTAAAACCTCTGAACTCAGGGGGAAAGATGTCCATAAAGAATGGGGCTGCGTTGTTTCCAATCTGATATTATAACTGGTGTTAAGAATTTTTATAAAATTTATTCCATTTACTGAACATTGGAAGATTTCATCAAAACTTCTGATTTGCTCTATATTACCAGTTCTAATATCATATTCCAGTTGCAACACACTTGTAGCCCCTATAATTCCATGATATTTTGTTTTTCTATTCACCCTGATTTCTTCTTTTTTAAGGAAGATTTTTTGATGTTCAATGACAGCCATGAATATATATGGTATCATTGACATTGATATGGCTTTTAAATATTATTTTAAATTATATTTTCTACTACAAAAGCATGTCAACAAAGATATCAGTCAAGCAATGGAGCAATACCTCAAATATCTACTTTAGTTAACAAGGAATCACAATGATTTTAAAGGACCTATATAAATAGTAAAAAGAAACATTAAAAAGTTAAACATTGATATTAAAAGCAAATATCAAAAAAAAATTGTCTAACACTAGTAAAGTGTTTGGTGCCTGGAATCCTAAATAACTTTACTTGGAATGATCAAACAGAATCAGAATTAAAGTGAGTGTCTCATTAAAAATTGCAGAATGCCTTAGGACTATAACAAACTCTTTTAATGTAATTGTTACAAATGCTGCAATGAATCTAATTTAACAATTACCACTAAGTAATATAAATACTGTAGAACAATTCTTTTAATGGGAAAAAAGTTTTTAATGCATTCTTAGGGAGGATGAACTTATTCTTTAATCTTAAAGAAACTTAAAAGTAAATAATGATCTGACCCTGATGAGGTCCCCAACAATGTTCTTTGCATTGTCTTGTTCCAGGTGTTTATCCTATGTTTTATTTAATTAATTTGTCTCCTTTTGTACTGGTCACTTCAAGAAGTTCTAAAATCTGGCAAAAGTGGACCTATTCATAAAAAACCATGTGCAATTGAGGGATAATTGTAGGTCAGTGTGCTCTTCATTTTCTAAAATATTTAATTTTTTTTGCAGAAATTGATTGTTTTTTTTTATTATTGTAATAGATTAATATAATTAATAACAGAAGCATGGGTTTTAAAATTGTAAGTCCACTCATTCTGCTATATTTTCTAGATGAGCATTTGAGGAAACTAGATTGTTCTTTCTTTTGGGTCATTTTATATTGTTATTTGATTTTTATTCTGTATTTTGTTTTACTTTAGTGTTACTCTAGATATAAGTTTTTTTCTTTGTTAAATTGACAATTTTATTTATTTTTATTATACTTCGATATACAGTGTGACTAGTGAAGTGCACATCATGTGGGTATTTTTTCAATAACTAACCTTGGTAAAAATTGAATTAGTCACATGGTTTATCTTAACTATCATATTTGACATTTAAAAAAAAATCAAACTACATTTTCTCAAAATTTTGAAAAAATGTTAAAGGAAAATTATTTCATACTTATTTACCAAATTCCAATTCTATGGGTTGACTTACATTTTTTCTAATATTTTTTTTCAACTTAATGCTGTTTCAGCTAGCTAACCGAATGTAAGCACTGAATTAAACTATTATTAATAGAATATTTGATTACAGAATGTATTCAATTGTTTTCATAGGCTACTTTATAATTTAGGCTCTATTTGGGTATTTTAATTCATTCAATAAATGAATTCTCTTTATTCTTAGAAAGGGCGATATAGAGAAAAAAGGGTTTTCTCAGTTTTGTTTTTATTAAAAAGTAAATAAACATGTATCAACTTGATAAATAACCCAATTTAAAAACATTTTATATTAAATTGTGGAACTAGAAGTTGAACTCATTTATGTTTTCATCAACAAAATGGTGTTTAAAATTTCAATTCAGGTTTGCTTACATGCAGTGAAGTAAAAAAAAAAAATGGGAAAAATTTGAAATTGGCTGGTAGCTATAAAATCAAAAAAGAAAGAAATATTTGGTTTGCCATTTTTCAAAATTTTGAGAAAGTTTTGCCATTTAAAAAAAAAAAATGTTAAATTTGACAGGTAAGATAAATCACCTGACTAACTATTATTGTCACTTTGTATTATTTTTTTTTACTTTTAGGTGGTAATTATTTTAAAAAATTCCATATGGTAGGTAATTTACTGGTCACTGTAAAATAAAATATTTTAATTTTTCAGTGGAATGCAGTTGCCTTATGGGCTTGGGGTAAGTTTTTTTTTAGAATACAAACTTATAATCTAAGGATAGGATTGAAATATTAAAGAAATATATGTTTTAGACATTGTGGTTGATAACTGTGCTATCTGTAGAAATCACATAATGGATTTATGCATTGAATGTCAAGCGAATCAGGCATCAGCAACCAGCGAAGAATGTACAGTAGCATGGGGCGTTTGCAATGTAAGTATTTCGTACTTGTGGTTGTTATATATTCAGGACTCTCAGTTTCTTCACATAATTTTAATGCTCTTCTATCTATCTTTGCAACCATATGGTTATTATGCAAGATATCAACTGAATCTAGGAAAGGTACATAATTAGATTTACTATACCTCAGCATCCCACTGCTAAGTTTAGGCGTTCATTTGCCATACAGGAGGTAGAACTAATTATTAGTAAGTTATATACTTCTTTTTCAAAAGAAATATAAAGTTGCGTCAGTTGGTCATTAGTTCACTTAGTATCAACGCCGGAAGAATGCCACACTTTGTATTATTATAGTGTATTTCTTTGTATAATCAATATCTTTTCTTTCTTTCTTTCAAAGAGACCAAACAAAAATTATGTTAGTTAGTCATAAAGCTTTTATTCCTGAACTAAGATGTTCAATCCTAAACTCCAGAAAGGTGAAAATTGCTACTAAATTTGCCTATAATTTGCAGTTGGATTTTTTTCTTGCAGAAATCCTTAAATATAACTTCTGTGTGGATGCTGGAGAAGCAGATAGATACCCTAAGGCATTGATTGTGTCGAAATCTGAAAATCTGGTAAATAACACTCTATTTCATGTTTTAAATAAAACACAATTTGCAAAATAAGGAAATACCTGTTAAAATGATAAAAGTAATTTTATATGTCAAAAGTATCAAATGTAGAAATTCGCTGAGGCTATAATAACCTTTCATTATAAAGAAAACCCATTTTAATTTTGCTTTAAGTAATGAGTGTGGTTCACTACTTCCAGATTTTTAAAATGTGTATTATATTTTATACTTCCCTATCAAAGGGAGTTATTTAATCTCCCTCCAAGATTTTTTTCAGATCTTTGTTTCAGGACCCTAGATGCCAAAAACATTATTTTCTCAATTCCCTTTGGTCTGTCTGTGTCTCTGTTTGTTTGCAGCAAAGCTAAAACTATGTATGGATGACTTTTTTTTATCAAAATTAGGGGTCACATGGGGATGACCTGGTAGCATTTTGGTAAAATTCCAATGCCAAAACAAAATGGCGGCTTAGTGAAATATTAAAAAATTATTACTAAAAAACTAATTATTCAACTTCAGGTTTTGTACAAAAATCAAGTATTATGTAGAAATCAACTGGTAAAATTTTTATATAAATCTGGAGTGGCAAAACAAAATGACGGCCTAATAAAAGATTAAAAAATCAGCCTGAAAACAGTACTTATTATATTGATTTGAATATTTGTGAAGAATTAACTATGGTGTAGAGATGAACTTGTAAAATTGTGGTACAAGTTGAAGAGGGTCGAATAAAATAGTGGCCAAATAAATTGTTTGCAATTGTGGAAAGAAAATCACCCTCCCAGGTTTTAAATGTTTTCATGTTTTAACATCTTTAGATGCCAACAAACCAACTATTTATCTGACTGACATTAAATTTTGGTCCAAAGTTAAGAGTTTACCTAAATTTGTGCACAAAATTAAAAGAACTGAACTGGTAATTTTGATACGAATTAAAGACAATAAAACAAAATGGTGACCTAATAAAATATTAGAAAAAAATGTGTATAGAGATAAACTGGTAAAATTGTATTACAAATTCAAAATGGTCAACGAAAAGTATGTGCTTATTCAATAGGCCTCAAATTTTGCACACAAATTAAATATGGTTACCTGGTACAAATTTAACATGAGGGAACAAGATGGTGGTCTAAAAGAAGTCAGTGTAATAATGAATTATTTTGTTTATTTTAAAATATGCCCAAAAATCAAGTATGGCATAGGTAGAAACTGTTTAGCATAAATCAAATATGATAGAACAAAATGGCGCTCAAATCTCAAACGCAGTATACTAGAAGTACGAAACTGAAGTCCCACCTAGTGTAAAAATAAAATAGGTGATAGTTAACAAAGTAAAACTTATTTCATTTATTTGTTAAAATGTATTGTCACAAAGTAATGGACGACTCCATTAAATCTTTCACTAAATTGGCCCACACTTCACTATTACTAATAAAAGGAAAGATTCATAATGAGGAAAGTTCTGGGTAAAGGAAATTTACTGATTTTTTTTTAAAGCGTAGCACTACTGTCTCCAGCAACCACTAGCTGTTGATTTTTTTCTTATTACAGATTGGTTTCAGTTTAGTTATTCGTTTGTTCAGTTCCCTGTTTTTCAAATTTGCATGTTTCGGGAATGAATTGCTGCAAAGAAACTCTTGGAAATATATCAAGTTAATATGTTTAAGGAATTCTAATTGAATCAACCATACTTTGTTGATAACGTTTAGTACCTGAAGGTTCCTTTCAAGTTCTTTTTATAAGTCACTAACATCACATTTAATTTTACGTTCATATTACTTAAACTAATTATTTCCATGTCTAGACTTGTCATAATATCTTTGTATATTTTTTCTTCTTTCAAAAAATCGTCCTTTTTCATTAATTGTTTATTGTTATTCAGAATTTCATTTTTAAAATATTAATTTCAAATTCATATTTGTTTTTCATTTAGCCAATTTCTTATCATAATCTTTATGTAGTAACTTTTTGATTTCAAGCTTTAATGTGTCACTAATCTATTTAGCTACAATTTTCACACATTTTTTTACTTATAACCGTATGTCTATTGATTGTTTCCAATGATAATATATGTAAAAACTTATGAAATTTTTAACCTTTTGGCAGTATTTGAAAAGCATGTCTCATTCTATCTTGTCAACTTGTTATCTGTTTCCTAAGTTAATATTTTTTTTTCGATAATTGTCATATCTGATTTGCCACTTTTTGTTTCTTTTTTTCCAATTAAGTTTTTAACTTATTATATATTTATTTATTAGAAATTTATTTTACTCAAAAATGGGTAATTTTGTAGTTTAATTAGTAATATGCATTACCTATACTTTTTTTAACCTTTATTATTATTATTATTATTATTATTATTATTATTTTTTTTTAATAACGTAAAAGTGGTTTTTGTACTTGAGAGGGTAAAAATGTACTGTTCATTACCTCTCTTTAAGTAATGGGGCATTAGTCCACTCTTAAAGTAATGTGAGTGGGAGATTGATATTTTAGAAACAGGGAGCCAATTTAGTGTCCTTAACTTATTTTTTATGAGCGTCTGTGTTTTTTCTCCTAAGAAAAAATATTGATTGCTATTTTGTAATTTTTAAATCTATTATTTGATTTTATTCCCCAAGTATAGTTATAGGTAAGTTACTGTAAACTAAGGGTGGCAAGACAAAGTGTTATAAGTCTACATTTTGTCCACTCTATCAATGACATTAAGACCCTAGATAAAACGTTTTTATATATATTTTTTTCTTATCAACAGAGGATGTTTTTAAAATGTACAAAATCAAGGTATTTGATTTGTCCCACTGTTTCATAATTTAAAGTAAAATGTTTAAAGATTTAATTGTTGAAGTTGTCATTAGTAAAAAGTATAAATAGAACAGGACTCCTTTATCATTATTATTTAAAAATTTTCAAAAATACTGAGTGATACTCAATTAAATTGTTTGTAAACTATTGTCTTTAGAATTGTTTATAATAGTGACTAACATATTTAAGGGTCTTAAATTCTTCCATGCGTCTTTGCATTTTTTTAACTGGAATAATAGCATTTGCCTGAAGGAATTATTTTTTAATCTAGATTATTGTTCTTTTCAATGAGTGAAATATTTAATAGTTTCTTTTCTATGTATAGTAATTGGCCATTTATTTAATATAGATTTATTAATTTCATAAATTTGTATTTCAGCATGCTTTTCATTTTCATTGTATTTCGAGGTGGTTAAAAACAAGACAAGTGTGCCCCCTGGATAACAGGGAATGGGAGTTCCAGAAGTAAGTAAATTCGTAGTATCTTATTTATTTTCTATTATAATATTATATCAAGAAGTTGGAGTTGTTTTTAAATTTAACGAGGATCGAGGGAAATTTTAATGTTTATCATTTTTTCACTTGCTGGAATAACATAGTGGTTTGTGTAAATTTTTCTTACTGTCACGTCCGACTTATTAGAGGTTTAACAAAAAATCGATTCGTACAAGTTACTAGAAATTCTCACTACATTGGGATAGTTGTTCCTTTATATTCGAAACCTGAGTAAGTAGTTTTTTTCAGGCTATCGGAATACAACATTAAAATTTTTAATTTTGTATTTTATAATTGGATTTGTTGGTTAGTCTGGTAATTTTTTTTACCCTAAATTCAAACTAGAAATAATACCAAAAACAAAATGTTCATACTTAACCCAATAGTTTTTTCACGTTTCATTAGGAATCTTTTATTAATTTTAAAAATATATGGACTTTAATATTTATCTGTTTCAATTTTTGAAATATTATAATACTGATTTTATTTTTTTTTATATAAACTTCTAGTACGTGGCACTGTTCTCATTGCCGTTTCTACAGATATTTTATTGCGCGGGCAACATATAAAAATGGCGGCCCTTATTATTAACAGTTGTGGAAAGTGCAAAGAAATTATTGATATATTGCCGTTTATGTTTTAACAAAAAAAAGATCATACATAACGAAAATGAACATTTTTATTGAAGACACAACAAAACACTACATATAAATTAACTGTTCAACAAGCAGATTGACGCTTTCACTTAATCCTTTTTTAGGTAATTGATTTAGTAAATAAAGGCTCAAAAAGCTTGGGTGTGAACCATTTAGACAAAAAAATTATTGATTTCAATATTTTACCAATTACAAAGGTAATATCGGTATTTTCAGACATTTTTGCAGTAGTTTCTTTCGTAAAAGGGAGTATTGTAATCGTGAAAAATCACCCTCTCAGATTTTTTACAGATTTTCAGGATCACTAGATGCCGAAAAAAATAATTTCTTAATTCCGTCGGTCTGTCTTGTCTGTCGGTTCGCGGCATAGCTACTTACCCGATTGATTTCAAATTTTGGTCAAAAAAAAATTAAGGGTCATATAAGGATAAAATGGAATATTTTGGTAAGATTCAGATGGCTGTACAAAATGGCGGCCTACTAAAATATAAAAAAATATTACTAAAGAATCACTACTAATTTACCTGAAATTTTGCGCAAAAATCAAGTGTTATATGTGTGCTAATAAAATATTTAAAATATCAACCTGAAAAAACTACTTATTAGATTGATTTAAAATTTTGTGCCAAGAATTAATTATGATATAGAGATGAGCTGATAAAATTGTGGCACGGATTCAAGGCGGCCAAATAAAATGTTTGTAATAAAAAAATCCTTCCAGGATTTTACAGATTTTCACGTTTTAGGATGTCTAGATACCAGAAAATGTCTTGTCAATTAAATTCAAGAAAAATATTAATTCAAGTGGGGATGGTGGTAATATTTTGGCAAAAATCCAATATGGCGGAATTAAATAGCGATCTAGTGAAATGTAAAAAAAAATATTGCTAAAAAACTAAATATCCAATTTGTCCATTTGAGTTGCAAAAAATCAAGTACCCTTTATAATTAACTGGGGTAATATGTTAATACAAGTCCAAGATAGCAAACATAATGGCGGCCTATATATATATATATATATATATATATATATATATATATATATATATATATATTTTATATATATACATGTGTGTATATGTTTTATACATATATACATACATATATATATATATTTAATGGTTATCTGCGTAACTAAATTGGGTCACATTTCACTCATCGTAATAAAAGGAAATACTCATAAAGGGGGAAGTTAAAGGAAATTTACAAAATTCTTTTTAGATACTAAAAATCGATAAAAATGCGTTTTCACACTTCTTTATCAAAAGTTCTTGGCCGGAAAAGATATATGTATAATAGCAGAAATATATAATTTCTGCAGGTGCAAAACGGCCTATGAGAAGAATTGTTTTCGATTATGTCACAGGGTACCCTCCTGCGATCATGATTTCTAGGCCTTTACCCTCATCAGGCAGGCTTGTACCCAGGAGATCTGAAATAACAGATTGCTCGATAAAAAATGAAAACGAAACGTCTATAATACTGAAACAGTAATACACGCTAAATGTATTATAGACGTTTCGTTTTCGATTTTGTCATATCGACCAATCTGTTATTTCAGATCTCCCTGGGCACAAGCCTGCCTGATGAGGGTAGAGGCCCAGAAATCATGATCGCAGGAGGGTACCCTGTGACATAATCGAAAACAATTCTTCTAGTAGGCCGTTTTGCACCTGCAGAAATTATATATTTCTGCTATTATACGTATATCTTTTCCGGGCAAGAACTTTGGTAAAGAAGTGTGAAAACGCATTTTTATCGATTTTTAGTATCTACTCTCCGCATGATGGTGCTAGTGCATACTTTTAAATTACCTATGGGTCTGCAGCCGGAAATCACCGGAGCCCCAATAGATGGTGCTAAGTGTTAAATTTAGCGTGTATTACTGTTTCAGTATTATAGACGTTTCGATTTTGTCATATCGAGCAATCTGTTATTTCAGATCACCCTGGGTACAAGCCTGCCTGATGAGGGTAAAGGCCCAGAAATCATGATCGCAGGGGGTACCCTGTCACATAATCGAAAACAATTCTTCTAGTAGGCCGTTTTGCACCTGCAGAAATTATATATTTCTGCTATTATACATATATCTTTTCCGGCCAAGAACTTTCGATAAAGAAGTGTGAAATCGCATTTTTTTCGATTTTTAGTATCTACTATCCGCATGATGGTGCTATTGCATACTTTGAAATTACCTATGGGTCTGCAACTGGAAATCACCGGAGCCCCAATAGGTGGTGCTAAGTGTTACATTTAGCGTGTATTACTGTTTCAGTATTATAGACGTTTCGTTTTTCGTCATATCGAGCAATCTGTTATTTCAGATCTCCCTGGGTACAAGCCTGCCTGATGAGGGTAAAGGCCCAGAAATCATGATCGCAGGAGGGTACCCTGTGACATAATCGAAAACAATTCTTCTAGTAGGCCGTTTTGCCCCTGCAGAAATTATATATTTCTGCTATTATACAAAAATTCTTTTTAATTAGGGCATATCCCGTTTTCAAACCAGGTTAACCGGTCCAATTGACAGAAGTTTGACAGGGGTTTCTGAAAAATTGTAGGCACGCCCGTGATTGTTTAGATATCGGTCATCCAGCAATCAACGTTCTGGTGACTGATAGACAGATATTTTGAGAAACCGTATATAACCGATTTTTCAGATAACCGGTAAATACGGAACACTGAACCGAAACCAAGAATGGAAACGGAATACGGCCTTATTAACATGTATCTTTTTACTCCTTTGCGTGGTTGGAGTTGATTTCAATAAAATACGCATATAATTGTAAAACAAATTGAAGTACTTAATTTTAAATATGCGAATATGTAAATAGCATTGGTTTTTGACATATAATACGTTATACGCTATTGAAATTAATAAATATTACATACATATTTCATTTTCTAACTCCGTTTCTGGCAAATAGGAGCATTAGCTTTTTGGAACTAAATTTTTGTTTATTCAAATTTTTTTTTAGTTGTCTGGTTGAAATATACATGAGATAAACATATATATCCACCAGGGGATGATTGCTGGTTGCGCCACTGCCCTGTACAATAGACTTAGGCACCATAAGCAAAATTTGTCCTTAAAATGGTCTGTGCCCAATAAAATTTGCAACAGATCTGCAAAACTACATCTTAGTATCTTTTCTCGTTACGAAAATATTTACTTCAAAATATCCACTTAAAATTTTGATTATCCGTTTGATCTGTTTATTTAAAGTTTTATACATATTTTTATTAACAGTCATTTTTCTTTTGCAGGTATGGACACTAATATAGAAAAAAAATCAAGATATATTTAATATGTGTATTATGTATTTATTTTTGGATTTCTGTCAATGCTTAAATTTTAATAAAGAACCCTTTTTTTGTAATATATTGTTCCCAAGTATGTACATTTTGCTTTATTTATTGAGAGCTGATGTTTTTTCTTAAACTAAAATTTGTTAACTTTTGCTAGTTACTTCCCTTAAAATGCTCTGATTCTTAGTGACATGGATTTGACACCAGACTTTCAGTAATATATTCACAAGGTATAAAAGAAAATAAGGTTGAGCCTAGTATAATCGTTATAAATGTGTTTTGCATTTGTACGAAAGTTCCTGGGTTCAAGACAGGGCGAAGTCAAACTTTATTAATATAAGTAAACTGTAGGCCCTATCTACTTGTCGCAAAAGATTTAAGACATGCAGCATAGATATGTGAGAGGTTCGCATATATCCAGTAGGAGTACATATCTCATAACTGATTTGAGCAATGAAATTAAACGTCGGAAGTATTAGTATCAGTAGAGTCCAATTGTCAGAAGTATTAGTAGAAGCAATAAAAGTCAAACTACCTATGAATTAACTCTGAAGAAGGCGTATGAAATATATTGGCATCAGGAATGAAGTTGGGGTGGATTGAGTAGCTTCAGCGGATTTCCTGCTCTGCTGGCAAGAATTTTGTAGATTTAGAACAATCGTTACAGATAAAATAACAGAAAATTAAAAACGATGGATGGAAATTTCATCAAATTTTTCGACAAAAATAAAATTGAATGTTAATAATATGGATTCTAAAAATCCATTTTTCAGCAATAATTCCACTATTAGGAGTAAAGTTAACACTATGTTGTCGCAAGTATCTGTGTAAACTTACTAGTCAAACGTATCAGTGAAAAGGCTAAATATAAAAACTCAACTTGGGTTAAACGTAAAGCTCGTTCTTGCTAGGATATTAAAGTTTCTTCCAACCCTATAAATAGAAAAAAAATCTGGTTCCAAAAGCAATTGGCTGCACAGATTGCCAGATCAGGAGAAATATTTAGTGAAGGTATAATACTACCATAATAAAACGATATCTATGAAGTATCAATAGAGACCGTAAAAAATATTCTAGTTCGTAAATTACTAAATTTTTTGTCAGGAGAAATGTTTAGTGAAGATTTAATGCTGTCATAATGGACTTCTAACTAAAAACCAAATTAATAATAGTTTAACGATACTAATAATCTTATGTTATATTTCTAGTTCTATTAGCACTAAAATATTTAAATTCACACTATTTACGAGGGTAAATCAAATATAAACGGTAATTTTGAAAAAAATACATTTATTGATCAATGCTATACACAAACTGAACATTTTTCAATGTAGCCACCTCCGTTGCTCTACACACTTTGGCCACCGACTTGGAAGCTTGAATATTCCTTCTTCATAAAAAGTTTGAGCGCGAGTTGTCAGCCAATTGCGCACATACTCCTCTACTTCTTCATTACTTTTGCCTCCAAGTGATTCTCTCAAGGGCGCGAATAAAAAATAATCACAGGTTGACAAGTCAGGGCTATAAGGAGGATGCTTGATGGTTTCCCAGCCCATTTCTCTGAATTTAGCCCTTGTCAAAACTGCGGTGTGTGGCCTGGCGTTGTCATGAATGAGGGTGATCTCTCTAATGGGCATACCCCGTCGTTTGATTCGATACGCGATTTTTTTCGACTGTAGCAAGTTGCAATAGTAAACCGCATTCACTGTTTGTTGATCGTGAAGAAAATCAATGAATAAAACTCTCCTTGAGTCAAAGAAAACAGTTGCAAGCACTTTTCCGACTGAGTGGCGGGTTTTGGCTTTGACTGGGCAGCTTTCAGCCTTTTTTCGCCACTGATTACTCGCCATTTTTGATTAGGGAGAATAATGGTGACCGACGTCTCGTCACAAGTGACGATACGCGTCAAAAAAACCTCCCCTTGTCGAAATCGATTCAAAAGTCTCACTCATCTCCGACCTGCCTATTTTTGATTTTCGGTCACAACCTTGGAACGCAGCGAGCACTGATTTTTCTAAAGCCAAGTTGATAAGTGATGATGGATTGAACACTCCCATAGCTGATACCCACTTCTGATGAGATTTCTTCAGTAGTTAACCGGCAAATCACCTTCAACAAGTTCTCGAACAGTACGGAGGTTGTCATCTCTGAGACTTATCCTTGGACGTCGATTATGACTTTCACGTTGTTGACACGTTCTCGGCTATCTCGGGTCCCTGGTTACGTATACACTCGATTCTGAGACAGTGTAGCATCCCCGGAACTGTGTCTTTCAAACGAGTGAAAATTTCCGATGGTTTAACGCCTTCGTTGGTAAAAACCTTTATGATGATGCGTTGTGCAACAGACGAAGGGTAGGGGAGACCGGGCTAGTTGGGCGCACATTTCACTTTTAAATTTTTTACAAAGTTTGAGATAATTAAAAAAAAATTTTTTTTGCTTATTCTGATAGTATAGAGCCTTGTCTACAACATTTCTATCTTAATTAAATACGTTTAAAAATACATCCATCATTGCAACGTTAGCTGCGCCAATTCACCCCGTAGTTGGGGTTAATTGGCGTGTGGCGGTAAAAAATCGAAATTCTGAAATGGTAACTTGAACAAGCTGTCAAAGCATCTTTTCAAGATGTTAAACAAAACAACATTATATACCCAAAAACAATTTGAATAATAAGACGCAACAAAACTAAAACTTAAGTAGAAATTAAGAAACATTAAGGAAAGATTATAAATCGTCATCAGAATCACAAGATACACTGGTAAAATAAAATGTTTTCAGGAGAAGCGCAGATCTCGTGAGCCCATCTTGAACAGGCAGTGGATCGTATCCATTTTTCCTTCGGCTGCTATGTTTAAAGTCTTCTCCACACATTAAACAAAAGCAATAATCTGAATCATCCTCTTCTTCAATCTTGTTATTTTTCTTAACCTTATTCTTTTTCTTATTTAAAGATTTTTTTGTTTCCAGAGTTAAGTTTCTTTTTATGTTTTTAGTGCTCACCTTCTTGTTACGTTGATTTCTGGAGTATCCTGATTTCGGTGAGACGTGGCTCTAGCCTTCGTCTAATTTTTCTAAAATATCAGTCACAAGACTATGAACTCCGAACAGCCTGGAAGAGAATCTTGAACATTATTATTTTGCAGTGTTTGCGACAGTACAAATCTTTTTGTTTGTCACTAAGCTTACATTTTGATCTATAGACATTGGCTTATCCATTAAATTCAGATTCATCAAATACATGATCTGCCGCTTACTTTGCCTAGGGCTTATTGCCTGAATTGCATGTCTCCCATCCATGCATCAGAAGCAGGGGCCAAACACCCCTCTGTCTAAGGGCTGAAGTTTGTGAGAGGTATGAGGCATGTCAACCCTGTCTTTACATAAATTGCCGCAATGGATAAATGAGAGCTATGGTTATCTAGCAGCAGACCGGCTTGTCTTTGAACACTTTGTAAACTTAATAAAGTGATTTATAAAGTCTACGATGGGTTCTTTCATTGAAGGGACAGCCTGCACTTCCAATGGGAGCGTTATTTAAAAAATATTCTCTGTAGCTGGGGAATATAAAAAAGGGTGGGATACTGTTTCCCTGCGCAGAAACAGCCGCAGCCAACTTACCTGCCACTCTCCTGCGAAGTTATTCTTCCGATTTGCTTGTCTTTTTGCAACACCTTGTTTGGCTTTTGCGTAGTTAACCGGGCACATCTCACCTATTCAATCGATCGAGTGTCAAAAAAGGCTGAGACGAACAGCAATACTACAGGGCAACGAATTGTTGCAGAGTTCCTTTTAAGCGGAAAACCATCCGGTCCTCTATTTTATTTTTATGCCAGGAGACAATTAATACGTAATTCTGTTGCGTAATCATTAGCTTTTTGACGTCCTTCTGATAATCCGTGATAAACAGATGATTTTGTAATGTAGTTTTCTAATTGTTCTGTTGACTTTGCGATTTTTGACATATCCAACTTGTATCTGTTGACGTTCGAGTTCAGCTACACTTTGGCGCCGGATAAGCGTTCTCGCAACGCTTCTTCTAGAGCGTCCATTCCTAAAAAATCATTTAACTGATTTACTTATTGTTTATCTATTTTCTAACTCCACGTATACACTCGATTCTTTGTGTAGCATGCCCCAAACCACGCCTTGCATAACCTCGAATGTAAATATGATTGTAGTTTAATTTGCCGATGGTTTATACGCTCTACCGTCGTGGCACTGTACCGTAAAAGACGCCTCTTATGTAATGTTGATGCAAGTGTGTTGCAACACGTTTCGACCCGTGCGAAGGTACTTCGTGCTCAGTTATGGCTGTACTGCGGACAGAGCCGAGCGCAGCTGCTACCTTAGTAGGTTTCTCCCTCCTCGTAAACCAAAATGCTCGAGCACGGAATCCTCTAGCTCGGAATTACGTGCTAAGCTAAATAGTAAAATTACGGTTTATGTTTGATTTACCCTCGTACTTCCATACCTTGGGTATCGCCATTTTTAAGTTTTAATAAGTCTTTCTGCTGTCTTCGGAAATAGCGTAAATTTAGAGTCCGTTTTATAGTATCTCGCTATGGCGAAGACCA
This sequence comes from Kuschelorhynchus macadamiae, assembly GCA_030620095.1. Classification (NCBI taxonomy): domain Eukaryota; kingdom Metazoa; phylum Arthropoda; class Insecta; order Coleoptera; family Curculionidae; genus Kuschelorhynchus; species Kuschelorhynchus macadamiae. Next base: position 440,477 of record JAUTXW010003658.1, on the reverse strand, counting down.
CCTATAAAGACACGACGCCCGAGTAAATACAAGCTCAAAAACTTTTTTCCGGTTTTACTGTTTATTTTTTTTAACTTTCGGTAGTATATTTTACGAATCTGTAGAATGGATGGCGCTTTAGGCCCTTAGATACGCCGCTGATTTCCGATCAATTCAAACGGCCGCCTAGACACGTTAAGCTTTATTAATACCCTCAGTTTGCTATCAGGCAGTTTCGTTGAAACCGCTATTAAGGAGCCAAATATTACCATTCTAAGATAATTTATAGATCGGCGATAGGCGACCAATATAAAGTAAAAAATATTAATTAACACGTTTGCTGCCGCCAGGGAGTTCAAAATCATCTCTGAAAACCATTGACATATTTTTATTTTATATGACAACGTAAGTTTTATTTACTAATATATTGTTTTTTTAGCCAAATCTGCTAAAATAACTTATCATGACGCATAATTGCTGGCCCCTGAGGTGCTATTCTATCCTCCAAAGCCGAGTGACGCACATGTGCGTTGGGGCAGGATATTTTCTATTTAGTAGTAAAGGAGTCAATTTTTAAAAATTATAAAACTTTACTTCTTTCAATGATTGTCAGTAAGTTTACAAAGGTAACAACTAACAAAAAATACAAAAAACAAATCGTTTGTTATAAAAAAACGCAAACTAGTAAAATAGTCACATATAATAAGAAATACATGAATAAAACTACTAAATAAGTCATACATAATAATTTTGGAAGCTAACAATAAAGAATAAAATACAAAAAAAATGGTTATCAAAAAGTTTTTTTTTTTAAATTATAAAGAAAACAGAAAGAAAGTCATATGCTTATTTCTTCTCATGATATGCTTTGAAACATCCACGAAGACACAGTGCTGGTTCATCTGGACAAAGCGCACAGTGGGCTCCGGAATAACAATTTTGGTCAAAAAGATAAAAAATATTGTTTGTTCAAAATAAACTTTAGAATGTGATAAAATGCACTAGTATAAGAAACAAACGCTATTTGGTGTGAAAAGAAACACCATCAAAAAATTATACAGGGTGGGAGAAAGACTGAAGCATTGGTTTATTCTTGTATGTATGAGTATTTTAGGAATGAGCGTTAAAACATGTGTGTGGCCTAAGAATTTGCAAAAAAGGGTAGGACCATAGAAATTAATTAAATGACACCCCCCCCCCCGATTGTAACGCCAAAATATTCTTTTGTTTGATTTAAATTTTTTACAGTAAAAAATAGACCACAAAAATTAGTTAAACTCTATTAAGCAAGTAAAATAATGATTAACAAAAAAAATTTAGTTGAACTTATTAAGTAAGTAAGATAATTATTAACAATACTATTCCTCTTCGGAATCGGATGATTCACTTTGTGCCAATGATGAACTATGGTCCTTAAGCAGATGCAAAGATTCAGAAAAAAAAATATGTTTATTTTTCTTGGGTAAACTTCTTAATCCAGATATAAATGGATTAGAAGAGATTAGGAATCTGTTTAAGAGATCTTGGTTGGTATCAATTCTGGACGTTTTTCTGGAAAAATGCTCTCTGTAGTGCTTAAGATCTTTGTTACGTGATTCCTGCGCTTCTTCTGATAAGATCCCTATAGGAAGTATTGCCGCCGAAATTATTGATGCACCATGAATTAAGACTTTATGCACGCTGCTCGGCATATAGTAAAATGGATATTTATTTACCAGCAAATTAGCAGTTTCTTCCGCATATTCCTGAAATTTACTTTCGTTTATCGCAAAACCTGATGACATGACTTGTAATATACAAGAGCAACGTCTGATGCATTCTTCGTCTAGTTCTAATATCTTGGAGGTAACTAATGGATCAGCAAAAAATCTTCTACTGGTATTGCCATCATTACTTGTTCCACTTCCACCTGCTTTTACTTTATCGATAATCAAACCCATTTCGGTTCTAAATTTAAGCTGAATATTTTTCTTTCTTTCTTTTACACTGTTCTTTTCCTCTTGCGATCTAGCCTGCCATTTTTTGATATCTAGTCTGTAAGCCAGGTGTAAAAAATATTCCATGAAGCGTATCCACGCATGGAGAGTCGATAATCCATAATCAAGGGCCTCGTTGTTAATTGGTCTAGTTTTTACATTTTGTATATTGTTCATTATTTTAGGTGTTGCTTCACAGATGTTACAGGCTTGGCTTGAAGATGTCTCTGTCATAACACTACAGATCTTCCCGTTAATCATCGTCATTTTCATTTGGTGTTTGATAGATAAAAATTGACCGTTATGATTCATCTCTGTAGGTTTTAGTTCATCAATTTCTTTTTTTACAGAGGCTGCTTCTTGTAATGTGAAAGCAGTAGTTTCTTTCTGAAAATAAAAGTGAAGTGGCCTACACTACCTCATTGACGATGGTCTAGGGTTCTGCCAATAAATTATTTTTGAGTCTGATCGATTTTTGAGTAAGAAAATAATTGCAAAGGTACAAGTGAAGTTAAAAAAATATTTGAATCTGAAGCATTTTTAATTTCAATAAACTGCTTGTATTCACTGTGACCTGTGCTACCGTCACACCCCCATTTTGTGATTAAAATTAAGTCAAGAGGTCCAGATGTATTTTCGAAAACTTCTGATTGAGATAAAATAATTCGGGAAACAGTATGGTCCAAAAGCCCTTGTAACTTAATTTTTGCAGATAACTCTGTTACCAAAATGTTATCAGGAGATGGATAACAGCATAATTTTGCCTGCAAATTTTTTTTGTAAGAATGATAAACATCAAAGTTTCTTTCTTTTTCTTCTCTTGTGATGGTTAAATAGTCACTTTTTGATAACTTAGTCTCAATAATCAAGCTAAGTGCTTCTTCACTGTGTATGGTATAATTGGCTTTGATTTCTGTATATTCCAATTGCTTATTATTTTTGAGGCTCTAGTAGGAGAGGTTTCGAGACTCTCTTTAAGCAGTTTGACTTCATCTCTTTTTCCGTCTTTTTTTAAACTTTGTTGCTTTATTGCCCCAATTAACTGATTTTGATCGCAACTTGTTGCTAATTCCTTAATTTCTTCTTCTAGTTCTTTCACTACTCGAGGAAAATGACTTTTCGGGTCTTCCCAGCAAGTTTGTTGGCGTTTGCATGTTATCCATTTGCGGGAATAGAAGAACAGTACTATTTATCCATTTAGCGTTTTGTTTTAAAAACATACTCTTCGTAAGATTACTTTTTCCACCTTTTGGATAGCTGGTCGCAAATTTCATTAATTTTTCATTTTGTAGACTCTTCAAACTTGGGGCTTTTGATATTCATTATATTTAAGATCTCGCGGCATACTTGCAGATTTTTATCTTTACGATTACCGTTTTTATCAATCCAGAAATTAAACACATCTATTCTTTTAAGATTCATGTTTTCACTTTCTCTGGATTACTCTGTAATAGAAGAATTCAGTTAGCAAATGAAAAATGTAAGATTTTTTTTTATTTATTTTTCTCATTAAGGTATCTATTTCTAGTCTCATGAACAGTTTTAATCCAGATTTTATTCAAACAAGAGTTTTGCAGTTTTCAAAACATCTCTCTTTAATTTGCAAACATCCTGTATATCTAAAAATGCTTAACCCTAGGAAAACTTCACCTAATTTTGGTTTTGGTTGGTTGGACTTTGGTTTGCATCGTACCTTCTCAATAAAACAAGAAACTTTCGTTTCTAGTATAGGTATAAGTAAAAAATCCATAATGTTATTTTTGTTATTTTTTTTTTAAATACAACATATATCAAAAAATTAAAAATTTTGCCTGGAGGCGAATTGGGGCAAAAGTTTTTAAAATATTTTTTTTTCTACAGACACTACTGTATCTAAAACCGAATAAACTGGAAAAACGGAGAATGACAGAAAGCAATATTTCAATGTAAGAAAGTGTTTTTAACACGTTCGCGCCGACGTGTACCACCATGTGGTACACGGTGGTTGGCCAGAATAGCCGTTGTGAGCCACATGGTGGTACACTGTTCCTTGCAAGTTTAATGAGTTCTAGAAACGCGACGGCTGCAAATAGAGTTTCAAAAATGGGTTACGGCTGTATGTAAAGGTGGTACACAACCTGTGGAGCATTCGTTTCTAAATCGGGGATGTTTTGTGGTACACACGGCCGTGAATCGCAAGTTTGGCCTTCATAGCCTAATCATGTTTGCATAACTGCTAAATAAAACAAATTTTCATAATTGTGTATTTTATTCACGTTTAGTAAACTACAAAAAACGAAAATGTAACTTTTTATACAAAAAAAAACAGTCAAAACTGTAAAAAACTTTGTTATTTGATTACAGAATATAAAACATATAACAAACTTTCATATTGTGTATTTTATACATGTTTAGTAACCTAAAAAAAAAACGAAAAACGTAAAAACCTAACTTCTTATACAAAAAAAATAGTCCAAACTGTAAAAAAACTTTGGTTAGAGAACAGAAAACATAGAAACTAAAACTAACATAAAAGTAGTTATTTGGAATGCTTCTCGTTGAAACATTCTAAACATAGTGATGGTTGATTGTCACAATCAGCACAGTAAGTTATCACCCTTTTTGTTTTGATCCTTGCTTCTTTTGACCCTTTTTCATTTTTAATTTTCTCGTAACACGAAACGCACCGTTTTCTATTCTTTCTGACAGTGCCTTCATGTTTCTTTATATTATGGGTCGGTTTTGTATTTCTTCTTGGCGCCGGTACATCATGATTGTCCTCTATTTCTTGTTCGTTGTCATCACTAAATAGTGATTGAATTAAATCGTCCCTAAAAGCTAACATGTCAATTTTCTTGCTATTATTCTTCTGATAGATTATCCATGAGTTCACAACGGCAGTGCCTAAAATGATTTCGAAAACAACTTTTTTATACCATTTTACTGTTTTTCGTAGGCAAGTGTAATACGAAGACATTTGGTCGGATATATCTACACCTTTTTTGGAATTGTTATAATGTATTATGCATTGTGGCTTCTGTACAACTTCCCCTTTCCTGTTCTTCTTTCCGGTAGCAACTATTTCATCCGTATGTTCAGGTAGAGTACTAAGCATGATGACTGGTCTTTTATCTACCCATTTGTAAACACGCACACCTCTAGTGTTCTCCAATGCATACATTTCACCTTTTTTTAGCCTTTTATTGCAAACTTCTTTCGGATTGCCTTTTCTGTTAGAGCGCAAGGTTCCACAAAGGTGAGTATTTCTCTCCAGAAGATATTCTGCTAATTTTACGCTGGTGTAAAAATTGGCGGTGTATAATACTCTACCTTCATTTAGTAAATTTTGCATTAATTTCATTGTTACATCAAAAGTATGGCCTAGTTCACTTACGGCCTCGTTTTTACCACAGTATACTTTGAAATCGTAAGTATACGCATCGATTGTACAAATCTTGTATAATTTGATTCCGTATTTATGAGATTTGGCTGGCAAGTATTGACGGAAAAGCAATCGACCTTTCCATGGTATCATAGTCTCATCAATTACCACTTCCCTATCCGGTGTGAAGGAATCTTTCAAAATCTGGATATTTTCCAAAACTTCTTTCACTTTGGCCAACCTATCAGGGTTTCCTTCATTTTGCTCGTTATCGGCAAAATGAATGAATTTGAGCAACAAATCAAACCTATCACGCTTCATGGTTTTACAAATGAGTTCATTTCGGTACATTGGGTTTCTGGACCAATAGAGGCGAATTTTTGGAAGATGGTTGATCCCCATAATCATTAGAATCCCCAAGAAGTTCCGAATTTCTTTTTTGTTGGTGTCAATCCATTTCCGTACCACTGATCTTCGGGGAAGATTGGGATGACTTCTAATATACTGGAACGCATACCTATTTGTTTCCCGTACTATGAGTTCCAGAACCTCTTGATCAATAAACTGGCAATAAATCTTGTAAGCGTCACGAAATTCTTGTGGATTAAGCTGGAAACCACTTCTCCCAGTAAAAGGAATATTGTTCACAACTTGTCCGCATGGCCCCCAAGTATCATTGATGTTTACAGCGTTTGGGGCGTTTACTGTCGGATCTACTGGAACTTCAGGAAGTTGATCAATGTCTCCATCACTGGATTGTTGATCACTGTCTTCAGCAGGATTATCGTCAAAGCTTTCATTTTCTGAGGGCAGATAAGAAGAACCTGAATCCGCAAATGGGTCACTTTCCTCATCCGATGAAGCTGAATCTGCAAGATATGCTGGCTGGAATCGTGGTTGCCGCATATTTCTAGGAGCGGACAAGGGCTCATCTCCAGAGAACAGTGTAGGAGACAACGGATGGTTACCAGGGGATGGTGGCGTATACACAAGGGCCCCTGCTACAGGCCCAGGGGATGGTGGCTCATGCTCAGGGGACGGCAGCACATGTTCAGGGGATGGTGGCATATTTCCAGGGGATGGTGGCATATTTCCAGAGGATGGTGGCTCATGCTCAGGGGACGGTAGCACATGTTCAGGGGGATGGTGGCACATGTTCAGGGCAGAGTGGCATATTTCCAGGGGATGGTGGCATATTTTCAGAGGATGGTGGCACATCTTCTGGAAAAGCGGGCGGTGGGACAATATTGGGGATCGGCGCTGCCTGATCATTGGACGGTGAAACACTGGTGGAACTTAATGCGTCTGTCTCTTGGGATTGGGCCGCTAGCTTAGCAGCAGCCTGCAAAATCCTTTTTGTCCTATTCATTATTGCATCTGGTTACTTATTATCTGAATCAAAAGAAAGATATTTATAGTAATACTTACTTTTACAGCGTGGCCACCGGTGGTACACGACGTCCCTAAAAAAGAAATTTATTTTACAGCCGTCGTGCGCCACCGGTGGTACACGCTTAAAACCACTAAAAATTAAATAAAAACACAAAATACATCTATATAGAACTTTATTTATCACAAAAATACAAAAATATTTACTTGTAACAAAAAAAAAAAAATTACGGCCCCTGGTGACCACATCCGAAATCGGCTATGTCGCGAACGTGTTAAAAAAATAATAATACATCTTGCGCATGTAAGCAGTAAATAAGCTCTGCGGCCACATACCAAATTAAATTTTAACAAAAAAAAAAAACGTTTTTAAATTTTACTTACCTTTCTCTAATTAATCCGTATAGTTAACAAACTGTAGGCACTGTAACTACTTTCTACAAAACAATTCAAAATCAGATAAAAAAATCTTTTAAAAATACATTTTATTCAAGTTTCAAACACCTTGACATCAAACTTCTGACTGACAGCATACAGTGCAACTTTTGTTTATGCATTTATTTTTCTAGGCCTACTAGATTGTTTGCTTTATAATATGATGAATCCTTGCGAATAGTTATAGAATAACAATGCTTGCATCTTTTTCTCAAGCGGCGATTTTTAGCATTGAGAGGAAACAGTTTTGGCATATGTGCTTTATCTGACCCAGCAGCTTTGGTTATTACTTCAGGTTTATCATTCACCAATAGAAGATTTTTTATTATATTATGGCGAAAATCGTAGTAACTTAGCTTTGGTTTGGACGAAAATCTATTGTATAAATTATAACTATTGAGAAGCATCATTGAGATTATGTGTACTCCAATCTTTTTGTACCACCTTAGAGTTTTTCTTTCGCATGTATAATAGGCTAGCATTTGATCTTGGCGGTCAACTCCGGACATATTTTTATTCTAATTTGTTATAATGTTGGGTTTTTGTTTTTCCTCTTGCTTCGTATAGTTTCCATTTCACCGTCAAATTCCGTTGATAAAAACAAAACTTCCCTCTTATCCCACCACTTTCCAATTGCGATATCTGAACTATATTTTATTATTTTCTCACCATTCTTAAGTTTTTTAGACGTTACTTCCTTAGGATTTCTTTTTCTGTTTTGGCGTAATGTTCAGGTTACATACGTATTTCTCAGTAGCAGTTCTTTGCAGCATGTCCTTTATCAAGATAATTTTTTACCAAACAGTTCACAACACTCGCAGCAGGACCCATTTCGCCTTTCATATCTCTCTCTTCTCCTGTGTATATTCTTAGTCGTAGTATAAAACTATTAGGCTCTGTCAGAACATAAAGTTTTATTCCAAACTTATGTTTTTTGTTTTTTATGTATTGTCTAAATATCAACCTCCCTCTCCACAGTACCATTGACTCATCAATTGTAAGCTCTTTGTTTGGATAATATATTTTTTCAATTTTGTTGTTGAAATAGTCTTGCAGCCACCTTATTCTACATAATCGGTCGTTAAATGAGTCATCACCCATTTTAGGGTTTTTTGCAAAGTGAAAGCATCTTAGAATTGAAAGAAAACGATTTCTGCCCATGTGTTTTCTACAACACTCTAAGTTATACAATTAGTCAGTTTTTCCAATAGTCTTGTATGCGTTTTATTTGTATGTTTCCCATATGAAGCCACAACCCTAGAAAAACCTTTATTGTTTGGATATCAACCGGCTTCCACTCAGCAATTCTTGATGTAACTTTTGTGCGTTTGCTCAAGAATAGTTCTTCGGCGTACTCGTTGGTTGCAGAAATTATGTTTTCGTAGAAATTGTCCGTAAGAAATAAGTTGAAAAAGTCCATGGGCTCATCTGAATTCCACACTACTTTTAGTCCAGGGTTTCCCGTAAAATCAAAATTTTTGAGATTAGGGTTATCAGTCCAAACATCAGCAGGTAACACGTTATTATCTGGTATATCCGCAGATAAATCGTCATCAATTTGGGGAGATTCGCCTGGCACATTCACACTGTCCAAAAAAAAGTCACTGACACTACTTGAACTCGATGAAGGTTCGTACTCGCTCTCCGATTCTTGGTACGGTTCACTATCAGTTTCTGAACAATTTGCTAGGAATTCTAATTCCTTTTTGGTTAAAAACCTTTATTTGTACTGTTTTTTAGGCCTAGATGGCCCTGGAATTTCACCATCCATATTTTACTTTTTCAAAATCCGTTTGCGCTGAAACACGTGGCAGTATACTCAGAATAAGCCGACGCAAAACGATGCACCCTCACTGAAAGCCGAGAGAGAACTGAACAATACAGCTAGACGCACATTCGCGTCATCGGCCGGTGGGGATAAGCCAACATGACACATAAGTGCGTCATCGGCAGCCAACGTGTTAAGATACCTGAGCTGAATAACGCCCACGTAATTTATTTTATTTTGTATCAGAGTTTACGAGAGAAACGAGGTAGGCATACATATTTGAATAAATTAAGTCTAGTTTAAAAAATGTTTCATAAATAAATAAGGAAGTGGAGGGATGACAAGTTATGAGAATCCCTTGAAATCAATACAGTTCTTTCCTATATCTTCATGCAATGGTAGTCTATCCAAAGTTAATTGAAGCAGCAAATAATTATGCCACCCTTTGACAGCATGCTTTTGGTTTACAGTTGAATGTTGGCGTAATTGTATCGTTTCCTGCTGTCTCAACTGACTTTGTATAATATCTTCTTTTGCTTATCAACAAATTATAAAACCTTAACAGGAATAATGTAATTTATGTTTGAATTTTATTGAAATTAATAATTTATTTTATTAAAATTAATAACTTATTTTATTAAAATTAATAACTTATTTTTGGGTAAATTTTATATTTTTTAAGCACATTTTCCTCATAATCAACCAAATAAATAAAACTCTAAATTTTGATTCGATTGCAACCTCTCCTGTTGCTTCTTAAACATAAGCTCTAAAAAAAGCTATCAGCGTTAGCAAATCAAAAAAAAAAAGTAATTTATACGCCAAATATTCAAAAACATTTTATTAAATATTTCTAACACACTTGCTTCATACTACATGTCAACTTTTCTTAAAATGTCCTAGCATACACAAAATAATTTTCTTTTATTTTAAAGAAAAGTAATTATCAATTAATTTTGATCCAGCAGCAATGGAAAAGCTGCCCAAGTGTTATCTTCAAGAGGAAAAATTATGCATTTTGTTACTACATCTTCAATTTTAACTTCTTTAAATTCAGATAACTTACTCACATTGAAAATTTGTAAATCACTTGATTCAAAAGGATAAGAAAATAAGGCTTTATAAGACAGAAATTCTTTACAAATAAATAGAATACTGTTCTCAGAATCAGCTAAAATATTATATATTTGCAAAACTCGATTTTCTGTTGAAAGGCAATAAGCATTCTTAAGCCGCGTATAAACTTAAGCATTTTGCCGAACCGAACCACGTTGCGTAACAGGTCACATCTGGGGTCATGTACGCGGCGACGCTCGTTGATAATTTTCTCAAAAATAAAATTACTTCGTATCGAGCGTCGTACGGAGCATCGCCGCGAACATTTTACCGATCCGTTTAATTTATCTAGAATCTAGTCAGTAGTATTCCGTTTATCGCCATGGAGAAAGTAGCGGCAGCGACGTATATTTATATTTACTATGCCCTAAAAAAATAAAAAAAAAACCGAGACGGTGGTGGCAGGTGCAGTTCTACAGAACTAGAGAAGAACAAGGCAGTTCTAGTTTACTAGCGGATTTAAAATTTCAAGCGGTCAGTGGACACTATAAAAATTTTACGCGCATGTCACCGACCGACTTTGAATACTTAATAAATTTAGTCGGTTCCAAGATCGCAAAAAAAGATACCACATTCAGAAAGGCTATTTCAGTGCAGGATAGATTGGCGGTGACCATGCGTTTCTTGGCCACTGGAGATTCGTACAGTAGCTTGCAGTACCTTTTTAAAATTTCCAAACAATCAATAGGCCATATTGTTCCAGAGGTGTGTGAAGCGCTGGTTGAGGTTCTGAAGGATAACATATAGGTAAGAAAATAAAATGCATATTTATTTAAAAAAAATTGTTTTACATAATTTTTATAGTTTTCATTTAACACTGTTTTTATATTTCCGTTAATAATTTCTCAAAATCTATATTTGATTCCTGTTCTTGTTGGCGGGAAGTAGTTGGATCGTTTGGTGTTATGGCTCTAGAATAGGAGGGTGACGGGGATGACCTATGTGATGATAAATGTACAGATTCTTCAGGGGAATTCAGAGGCGGTTCAGATAAATTCGGAGGAGATATAAGCGAAGAGTGATCTGAGGAATGTTGGGATTGGAGGAGTTTGATAATAATTTTGGGAATACGAAGGAAAGGTAGGATAAGGGAAATACTGATGATGTGCTTGTGTAGGATATCCTGAAGAAGGAAAATAGTTTTGGTCGAAATTACCTCTGTCTGCACTAAACAGGACATTCATTATAGCCTGCTGTACTGCACTTCGAACCTGGGGAGAGTAATTTTCCATTTTCTTTGATACAAATTTGCCAAAAACATGGCATTCGCCTTCTTCTTGTGGATGTGATGCGGCGGACAGCAAATCAAACGCCTTTTGCAAACGGAGGTCCTCTACGTTAGTTTTCTTTTCTTTCAATAGCAGTGTCTGTATTCTCCGTTGGACGCGGTTTACCGTAGGACAGTTTTCAGTGACAAAAATTAGATTCATTTGCTTTTATCTCCATTTAGCATTTTTTAATTTTTTGACAAAACTTAATCAAATTTACACCGTGTATCTTTTCTGTTTCTGTTATCTCTTAAATTACTTAAATCGTGCACTCAGAAAGTTTGCACCATATGGGGAACTTTTTTATAATGTATTTCTGAGAATATTTCACTTATGTACAAATTTTCCCATAAGAGAAGCGGTATTATCGAAAAATTACGGCGGAAATACCATGCTGTCTAGACAACTCTCGAGACAACTGGACGAAAAATTACAGCGGAAATACTACTTCTGTTGTGGGAAAATTTGAACATTCGTAAGTTAAAGCAAAGTTGCGCATTTAAATGCTCAATAATATCCTGTTTTAAAAATTTCGAAAATTTACAGCCGTTTCGGAGTTATTCGAAAAAAAAAACGAAATTTTGTAAAATCGTTTTAAATTTTTTAGTTTTAAGTTTATCTAAAGAGACATTTTGAAATAAATGTCACATCATCATAACCACTTTTTGCCCTCTACATAATGGTACTATTAGATTTAGGGCCCGACGTTTCGTCTCAGAGTAACCATCATCAACTTGATTTTTTCAAATACGGACTTGGATTTTTTGTTTAAGTTTTTTGAAGGTTATGACCTCCCAAATACAATGATATATCGTACTTTCCAAAAAATACATATTAAAGAAATTTTTGAAAAAGAGAGATGGCAAAGATGGGTATACGGATTTCTTTAAATATTTATGTGTAAAAAATAAACAATATTTTTTGGTCAAGTGTCATATATCATTGTATTTACGAGGTCATGAACTTCAAAAAAATTAAATAAAAAAATCCAAGTCCATATTAAAAAAAAAACAAAGTTGATGATGGCGGCGCGAAGACGAAACGTCGAATCTTAAATTAAGTAACGTCATTTTGTAGAAGGGAAAAGGTGGCTATGATGATGTGATATTTATTTCAAAATATCTCCTCAAATAAACTCAGGAAAAAATAAAAACCATTTTACAACATTTCGGTTTTTTTCGCATATTCCGAAACGGCTGTAAATTTTTGAATTTTGAAAACGGGATATTGTTGAGCATTTAATTGCGCAACTTTGCCATACTTTAACCGACCCTGTATTTCTTACGGTTTCCGAGATCTTAATTGTACGCCTGGAATTTGTAACACCCTGTATAGGGTGTTCCGAGAAAAAGTTACATATCAAAGTTGTGTTTTTTTTTTAATGGAACACCCTATATTTGACTTGATATTTCGTTTCTAATAAAAACGTAGTATTTTTTATGTTACATACCATATGCCTAAATTCAATTGTTTTTGAACTATTCAAGTTTGAAAATGGCGATTTTCAGATTTTGAAAGTGTGTAGAATCTATACTGTTCGAATTAGAGCAAAACGGATTGCAAATTCCTATCTAAACCTATTCTATATTTCAGATACCGACAACACAACAAGGGTGGTTAACTGTCACTGAACAATATGAGAGGATGTGGAATTTTCCACACTGTCTAGGGGCCATGGATGGGAAACACGTGGTTCTGCAAGCACCTGTTCACACTGGTAGTGAGTTCTTTAACTATAAATCTACGTTTAGTATTGTTCTTTTCGCCTTGGTAGACGCGAATTATAACTTTTTGTTTGTCGATGCGGGGTGTCAAGGCAGAATTTCGGATGGGGGCGTTTTCAGAAACTGTCAGTTGTATAAAGGTTTGGAACAAAATGCTCTATGTTTACCAGATCCAGAAACTTTAAATGGAAGACTCACAGAAGTACCATATTACTTTATTGGAGATGATGCGTTTGCCTTAAGTGAGAATGTAATGAAAGCTTATTCAGGAATGCATCGAAAGGGCTCACCACAGAGGATCTTCAATTATAGATTGCGTAGAGCAAGAAGAGTTGTCGAAAATGTATTTGGGATCTCGTCATCAATTTTTCGAGTGCTTCGTAAACCATTGCTTCTGGAACCAAAAAAAGCTGAATTGGTGGTGATGGCTATAGTTCATCTACACAATTTTTTAAGGAACAGTTCTCGTTCGCGCCCTATCTATACACCGCCCGGGACATTTGATTATGAAATAGAGCGAAGAATAATAAAAGGTAGTTGAAGGGCTGATAACGAGTCAATGACTTCATTAACTCCCCTTAGGAATGTTCCAAGAAGATTAGGAGAAGCAGCAAAAGCCGTTCGAGAAGAATTAACCCACTTTTTTCAAAATGAAGGGCGTATTCAGTGGCAAGATAATTACGCCTAATTAATGGAAGATCATTTTTTGCTTATAAATACAGGGTGTTTCAAAACATTCGAAAAACGTTTTCACTTTTCTTAAATAATTTAGAAGGAGTTGAAACAGAGGAGCACTGCTCTCATATTACTTGTTAATCAAATAAAAAAATGTTGCATAACGCCTTGGAAAAAGAGAAATTCTTATAGTCTGGTTCATTTAGAAACTTTTTTAACTCTTGCTCTTTTTTCATAAAACTAATGGTTTTCAAATAAAATATAATTTATTCAATTTTAATAAAAATAATGATTCACGTTTTATTTGTTTATTTCAAAACGGTTTATTTTAAGAAAAGTCACTTTAGTGACTCATCTGTCATACTTTAATGCCGATTTAAAAAAAGAAAACTTTTTTTTGAAATCGGCCTAAAGTTTAAATATTAACGCACAGAACAACTTTGCAATTTTCCTAATTGTTTCAACTAAAGCGACTAAATCTCGTTTCGTTTGGCAGAAAAAAATTAAAATCCAAACGTTTGCATTATGTCTGACTCAACTTCAACTAAGAAAATCAATCAACTTGAAATTCCAAGACAAAACCCCTAGAATTTTAGGATCAACTCTAATTGTCTAAAAGACACTGTTTATTGCAATTTAAATAGTCTGAAAATAATAAACATATTTAAACAGGGTGCAACATAAAGAGGAAGGGCGGGGGCGCTGCATAATGTTGGAGCTACGCCACTGTGTGGTTTATTTGCCGTGGCCCTGTTCACACTCGTAATAAAAAGTTCCACTTTAGTGCCTAGGTTCACAAATAATTACTGTTTTATTTTTACCGCGATATCTCCCTAATGGTTCACTTTAGACCCCAATATAACAAACTCCCCTTTATTTTCAACAAGGAATCACCCCCTAAAGTTTTCCGTATTTGTTTTGAGCCACACTGTATAAATGTAATATTAATAATTTAGTTTCAACTTACATTCGTATGCGATGTTTCTCGTGGTTTGTCTTTATCCAAAAGAAATTGCAAGCTTTTGAAAGCAAACCAGCTGCTTATGTAAATTTCATCCTTTCCTGAAAATTATAAAATAACCCTGATAATAAAATAAAAATAACCATCACTGAAAGTGTAATGTAATTATTTGCAGTATATTATTAAAATAATAAGTAACGCACCTTTTCCTGTTCCTACACTTTTTTTCATTTTTAATTTTTCTCTTCGTAGTGATGCTTGCAAGCCTAATATTTTTTTCCGTACTTCCTCCTCTACAGTATCAAACTCCGTAGCAACTATTTCCCAAGCGTCTTTCTTCTTTATTTTATTAAAATATAGGGGATGACGAGGGTCCCATAATAGCTCCATTTTACGGTAACTCTCTATCAGTTGCAGAGTTTTCTCTTCTGTCCATTCCATGATTATTTAAATTTTTACACAACACACAACAAACTAATCGGAAAACAAGTGATAGACTAGCAAACAACGCAAACTAGACTAGGGAACTAAAGAACGTTCGTTTCGAGACGCTGCGCCGTCCAAACTATGCCCACTTCTTATGAACAGAGCGTCGTAACGTGCTTTGATGTTTCGACAGAAAACCGACAAATGATGGATCGCTTCGAACGTCGTAGCCATAAATTACCAGGAACTGTTACGCGTTCGGAGCGGCGCTCGCGGCTGGCTCCTGTACAAACTGTTACGCAGTGGGGCTCGCGGCGTGGCTCAGTTCGACAAAATGCTCAAGTCTATACGCGGCTTTAGAAGAATATGCGTCAGAAGCAAAAGTCATATTTTTAAAGTATATTTTATCATATTGCTTATATGAATTATTCGTTAGTGTAGATCCCCTATTGTGTTCATACCTTCTCTTCAAACAAACAGAGGCACTTATTAAACTCATAGTATTTTGATTTAATTCATTTATTTTTAGGGGAAATGATTAGATTCTTTATTAGTCCTAAATGGTTTTCAAAAATATTTTCTATTGTGCCATATAACCTTGCATCATCAGTGATGTGAATTAATGCATGTACGTTATAAACGAGAAAATCCAAACCATAAATTTTTTTCAATGAATAACAAAGGTATGCAATAATCTTTTAGCTTAATTGAATCCCATTTTTTTCAAATTCCGGTGACACAATAGTATAGTCATGGCAGATTGTAACAACAAAAAATGTTCAAAAACTGCAATGTTAATGTGTCGTTTTAAGACAACCGGACCTAAATAAAGTAAAAATGATCTGAACTGTGTAGCTTTCCAGTATGATATTTCTGCTAGATTTTTGGGTTTTCTATTAAATTCGCCAGGAAGAAAAGCACTTAAATTTTTAAGCTGATCAGAAATAAGAATAATGTCCCTCGCTTTTAGGCATACTCAGTGGCGGCTCGTGAGTATATTGAAGGGTGAGGCTACATGAGGTTAATTTTGTTTAAATGTGAATAAATTTCCACGTCACCCATGAGGTATTATTCTGCGACGCGTTGACCTTTTTTTTTTAATGGAGGTCATCGCCAATAGCCCTACTAAACCATTAAAAACTAAAAAAATAAACTCTAAAAAAAGTAAATAAAAAGTAAACAAAACAAGTAAAATATGTACACCTATCACTAAAATATAGCGGTGATTGCGATAATAAAAACATAATTTAGTTTATTAAAACTTAAAATAAATAGTTGTATGAAATAAGATAAAAAAACTACTTTTTGTACATTAAATCTATACGTCTGTCTTTTAAGGTTGCAAATTTATCTATAATTTGGTCGTAAAAGTTTTGGTCTTCACTAAGTTCTGACAGTAATTCCTGCTCTATTGACATCATTGCTAAACCCGAAAGCCGTTCTTGTGTCATTGTGTTTCTTAGGTAGGTTTTGATCCGTTTAAGACATGAAAAATTTCGTTCGGCCGATACACTTGTTGCGGGAATAGTTAAAACTAAATTAAAAAGCTTATATGCTTCCGCAAAAATTGCTTTAAAATCTTTAAATAACAAAGCTAAACTTTTTTCGACATCTAAATTTGAAAATTGTTCATCCCTATACAATACAGAAAGCTCATTCTTTAATCTATCTCTGTCAAAAATGTTTGGATAATTTTTTAATAAATTATTTAATAAGTCGTCTGGAAAGCATTTAACATATTCCGAATATTTTGTGCAATCGACTAAAGCAAAGAAATTTAAATTTTCAAACCGCGTCCCTAATTGAAGAATTATACAATCTATTATTTCGAAATATAATATTTTATATTTAGTAAAAATATCAAAGTCGCTAGAACATTGCCCTCGACTTGTGTTAGTTGGCAGAATAGTGGCTTTTTTTAGCAATATTGAAAAGTTCTTTGAAATGGTCCTCGTTTCTAAATTCAATAATTCGTTGCTTGGCAAGGTTTATTTGCGAAATGCAGTAATTTATATCTAAATGCTTTAACTGTAATATTTGAAACAGTACAGGGTGTCCCATTTTCGTAGGTTTTACGGGGTTCCCAGCTTATGAGTAGAGATAGAGAGATGCGGTTTTCGCGACACCGTGCTACTTTTCGATGAAACTAAAGAGGCCGCAAACAGATTTGCCCTAACCATTTTAGTTTCCGTGCTACAGGGTGATTTTGAAAATTTGTCATTTTCGGACACCCCCTGTAACTCAGCTATCGTAAAATATATTTAAAATGTTTCAACTGGTATTTATAGATTTTTTCACGTAGAATTCAGTGGCATACTCAGATTTTTGCTGAGAGTCATAGTTTTTGACATATTGGCATAACCTACTATTTTTTAAATGGGACACCCTATATATTATTTTTTCATCTTATTCTTCGTGTCGAGAGCTTTTCAAAAACATACCATAAGTCATATTTATTTTCATAAATAACATGAAAAAATGCATTTTTCTTTAAACGGATTTATGGCATAGCAGATCAATCGAAATAAGAGAAGGTGGCTGTGGAGCCATGGAAAAAGTTAACAAATATTTATTAACGAAATAACAAAGTAACAGCATCAGAAAAAATTAGGAAGTAGGTAAAAGGTAATAATTATAATTTCATTAAAACTACAAATATTGTTCAAATTGTAGACCATTATGTGTCCTACAAGTGTGACAAACTTTAAAAATTCTTTTTAATGCATTTTCTATTGTAAATGACTGTCTTTGTAACTCTGCAAAAGCGTTTTCGTTGGCCATTCTTAGTTGTTCTAAGTTTTCGTATCGCCTTACATAAACCTTGTTTTCTAAATAACCCCACAAAAAGAAATCTAAAACTGAGAGGTCAGGGGATCGTGGTGGCCATCGAACAGGTCCGTGTGTTCCTATCCATCTTCCAGGAAAATGGTCGTTAAGCCAGTTTTGACTTATTCTGGCATTGTGGGCTGGAGCTCCGTCTTGCTGGAAATAAATCCTATTTAGTTGAGCCAAGGGAACATCATCCAAAATTCCTAATGCGTCTTCTAGGATTCGCACGTAACCAATCGAATTCAGATTTCCTTCATATATTTGGTAAACTATTTTTCGGTTGAAAATAAAACAGGAGACATTGAATCCAAATCTGCCCTGACGCTCCCTAGGAAAAATAACATGGTTGTTTTCTTGACTCCAAAATCGCGTGTTGTGTCTATTTAAAATCCCTGAACTAGTAAAATGTGCCTCGTCTGACCAAATAATCTTTTTTTCAAAATCGATATCTTCTGCCTTCATATTTATAAACCAATTGCAGAACTCCAATCTGCGCTCTGCATCACCAGGATGCAGATGATGCACAAGTTTGTATTTATAGGGTTTGAATTTGTGCTTTTTCAAAATTTTCTGCACTTTGGTTTTCGGTACACCCGCCTCTTCGTCTATTTTCCTGCAAGATGTTTCAGGAGCTCTCTGAACGAGGGCTAAAACGTTGACCTCATTCTTCGTTGTCTTTATTGTAAGTTCGCGATCGAGGCTTGTTAAAAGATCCATATTGGCAAAGATTATTTTTAATTTTTTGAAAAATTCTTTTTTCTGGTTGTCTTCTCTCGGGATATCTAAGATAAAATAAAGCGAACCAATAAAGTCAAAATGCAGGAAGATAAAAAAGAACTAACCTGTTCAGATAAAGCTCTGCCGCCTGATCTGCATCTTCATTCGACAATATAAAACACGCGTTCATATCATATTTCTCAAAATATTCAAATTTTTGATTCTGAGCTATATTAAAAACAATAATTATAATAGACGTCAAGAAAAATTTAAACGCAATAATGCCAAAAATGACAGCAGTAATGGCTGCCTGATCATATTTTTGTTGGCGTTGCCATGGCTACCACAGCCACCTTCTCTTATTTCGATTGATCTGCTATGCCATAAATCCGTTTAAAGAAAAATGCATTTTTTCATGTTATTTATGAAAATAAATATGACTTATGGTATGTTTTTGAAAAGCTCTCGACACGAAGAATAAGATGAAAAAATAATATATAGGGTGTCCCATTTAAAAAATAGTAGGTTATGCCAATATGTCAAAAACTATGACTCTCAGCAAAAATCTGAGTACGCCACTGAATTTTACGTGAAAAAATCTATAAATACCAGTTGAAATATTTTAAATATATTTTACGATAGCTGAGTTACAGGGGGTGTCCGAAAATGACAAATTTTCAAAATCACCCTGTAGCACGGAAACTAAAATGGTTAGGGCAAATCTGTTTGCGGCCTCTTTAGTTTCATCGAAAAGTAGCACGGTGTCGCGAAAACCGCATCTCTCTATCTCTACTCATAAGCTGGAAACCCCGTAAAACCTACGAAAATGGGACACCCTGTACATCAGTGCAACTAAAAATTTGTTTATAAATATGCGTTAAAAGGCAAAATTCGAAATCATTAAAATGCTTTAGAAATCCTTTTGCACCATTAATAATAGATTCTGTTCCAGAACTTAAGTCATTAATAATAGTTTCAAATACTATAATTAAATTGTCCCATTCATTAGCCACTAAGTTTAAAATTTTAGACCGTGTATACCATCGCGTTTCTACAGCTCGCGGAATTCTTTTACCTACTATCTGATTAAGCACAAAAGACCGTTTTGGTGATTGGTGGAAATAATTTGGTATTCCTAATAAAGTGGCAAAAAATATACAACTTTGGGTAATCAGTTTGTTCCCTGTTGTAAAACTAGATTTAATCTGTGGGCGCAACAATGAGTAAACATAGCTAAAGGAGCAATAGATCTAACTTTTGTTTGAAGCCCATTTATTTCACCTGCCATAACACTAACCCCATCGTAACACTGCGCGACCAATTTATTTTTAAAGTAAAAAGCTGTTTTGTATTAAATGAAAAAGGCTCTCTGCTGTTCTATTATCGCTAACGTCAAAAAATCCTAAAAATCTTTCTTTTAAAGATCCGTTGGTCAAAACTGTTATCGAACACTGTGATTTTTCTGTTAAAATGCATCCGCAATTACGCCAAAAAAACAACAATCGGTGTCATTGATTTCTTTTTTTATATATTCTTAAATATAGTCATGTATGCAACCAATTAGTTCATTTTGTATAGTCTTAGATTGTCCCGTAAAAATATTACTAAATTTAGCACAATGTTCAGTAAGTTGGGCATTTCTTTTTATTAAGCATGCAAATATTTCCTTAAAATTCCCACGGTTAAAAGAATCTGTTGTTTCATTATGACCTCGAAATGCCAAGTCCTGTTTACCCAAAGTAATAGTAACATCAATTAAATAATTTAATAATAAACAGTTTTTTCGAACATTTTCATTATAAACAATTTTATTAAGACTTGCATTTTCTTGTAGTGCATCCGCAATAGTCGCCCTATTTTGCTCCAGTCTTGTAAGTGCTACCGAATTTTTAATATGCTCTCTTGAACTTTCATGCGATTTTACTGCTCGTGAAAAATTTTTTAAATCCGAATATCCGCCCCCTGAACTACAATTATTTTTGACGCAACCTAATAAAATACCATGCCAACAATATAAGCTTTCTTTATAAATACTTCCGCATAGCCACCTATAAGTTTCGTACCAAGATATTTGAAAAGTTCTTGAATATTTTTTACCTTGCCTCTTATCGTTAAATATTGCTAAAATTTTCGGCGTCGGACGGCTACCTAATATCTGTTTCTTTTCAGTTTCGCTTCTTCTTAAAAAAGGCGTTTCAATTAATGAAGCAATAATATCGTGAATAGGATTCATTTCAAAAGCAAATACAAAAAATGGAACGGTCCAACTTACCAAAACAAAACAAAAACTTACTCACGCGTATTTATTCACCTTAAAAGACAGAACGCCCTCAATCAGCGATTATGGCAATCTATTTCCTATTTCTTTCTCAGCCGCACGCACCACGTAAAAAGAAGCCGTTGGAATATTTCGCTAGTCATGTGATTTAAATAACCAATAAAAGCATATCCAAGCTACAGATTTATCGCCTCAAGAATGCAATAGAAAACGCGTGCATCGGCAATCGCCATCCCGCTCTGTCGTAATCAGGTGACTCGCCGGCATCGGCACCGGCCGTTGATAAATAGGTCAGAAGTCGAAACTTTCCAAGCTAAAATTATTTCGCCTCATTCGAGAGCACTTTCTTTAGGAATGGGTTTGCACGGATTGTACGGTCGGTTTTTTGATGTGGTCAGAATTTATTTTCTAAAATATTTATTATGGGATTATATTTTGTTTTTTTTTTTAATGTTATTATGTTGTAAAACTGTTAAAAAGTATATTTCTAATTGGTAATAGATAAAAAGTTATATAAAAAAATTCTCTTTTCCTCTATTTTGGGGGTGAGGCGCGGCCTCAGAGGCCTACCCTGACGAGCCGCCACTGGGCATACTTTATAAAAGCGACCACTAATCCAAGAGTTAATTAGTTTTTTTACTACTCCAAGACATACATTGCGCATATAATCAATTGGAGATGTTCTAATAAAATCAATCGCTAAACTAGTTAGGGGTGACACTCCAGTATGGTGGTCGCCATCTTCCTGTGTTAAAAATGTTTGATTTGTTCTATTTTGTGATAAGAAGCTATTAAAAATCATACGTCCATTAACATACTCACCAGAGACCGTACATCGATCACAAGAGGAATATCCATTATGTCCTTTTTTGCACTTGATGTATGCCTTGGCTGGGACATCCCAAATATTACTATGTATTTCAACATAATAGATTTTACTATTAAAATGTAAACCGGTGTTTAAAAGTCCTGAAAGTTCGTCAACAAAATCCTTTAAATACGAATTTAGAGGCCTTGGTTTGGTGTTAAAACAAAAAACTCCCACTACAAAGCATTTTGGTTCCACATACTTATTGTTAAAAAGTTCCAGAATAGGCCAAAATTGAATGGGCGAATTATTATTAGAAAAGACTGGCACATCATCAATATTAAACGATATTTTAAGAACTTCTCAGTCAAAGGATGGACAGTTAAATAGAAATTGCTTTAAACTGTTAGTTAAACTTAAATGGATGTATTCGCCAGTATCTAACTGCTTATGACCTGTAACATCGACAGGGGTTTTTAATAAAGTTTGTGCGTCTAAAGGCAGTGTCGGATAGTGAGAAGATAAGATATGCAATAATTCAGTAACACAAGAGTTAAATTATTATGAAGTGACCATTGTTTTAAACTGTGTTCCAAACTAATAACTTCTTGATTATTAGGTATATCGATTTGAAAATCAGTCTTCTCAGTTTGAAAAATCAGACTTATCAATATTTTCATGGTCAGTATGAGTGATGGAATAGGTATTATTGGAAAAGTTTGTTTCAACAAATCTATTCTCATTCATATCTAACAAGAAGTTAATATTTTGAAAATTACTAACTGAATCGTTTGAACAATCTAATTCTGGAACTTCAACTTCATTTGAGGTAACTACTGAAACAAATTCTTTATAAAGAGATGGACTGCAATGTGAATTAATTTAATTTTTTTCAGAAATTTTATTATTCTAGGATTTTGTTTTCCCAAAAGTTTCAAGGTATCATCAACCTCTTGGGCAACTCTTCTGTAAATCTGGCGATTGCCGACTACCTTTTTATAAAATGTTTTTACGTTTTTGGACATCTTAATTTAAAATGAAAACAAAACTATAAACAAATAAAAAACTTTATAGAAAAATTGTTTAATTATACGGCATTGTTTTTTATCTTTGGCTTTCAAGCGTTCAGGAGCATGTTTCAGCCAAATTTTGATGCTGTCTTCAATCTCCCTTGTAGAACACCCTTGAGATGTAATTTTAACTGCTCCTAAGAACAGAAACAAAGCATTACATTACATCACGTTGGAGCCAATATTACGGTTTTTAATTTAGTTTCAACATGAAAATATTTTTGTACAGCAAGAATTAATTTTTTTAACGGTTGATTAAACGGTAATTTTATTATTTACAGTAATTCTCCTAACACTGGAACCTGTGGTGGATGATAGATCAAAATACAAAAGTTCTAACCACACTACACCACAACTTGTTACGTTCTGGACGCGCGTTTCGCTAACCAAGTTAGCATAATCAGCAGATGATATAAACTAAAGTAACATCCTAACCGAGACTATTTATAGGTAAATGTGGTCACACTTGGTTGCGCCCGACTGCACCGTTGTCAATTAAACAATAGAGGGGACTATAGGGAATAGACCCTCTGTCTTTAGTTAGTGCTTTCTTACCACAATTAACTATTTCTATACTCTCAAATGCATCCAATAATCTATTATTAGATACATTTTTAATCAACTTAAGATTATTTGGTGATTGTTTTCTAAAGCATGTTGGGCAACGCTTGACTTTTCTGTTCTTCCGTATCTTAAATGTGCCATGTGTTCTTTAAAACGAATGCTTATGGAGCGTTTAGTTTGCCCAACATATTTTAGATCGCAGTCGTTACAGCTAATTTCATAGATGCCTCTCCTCTCTTTCAAGTCGACTTTGTCTTTAGGGTTTCCAAGGAGATTTTTCAAACTGTTCTCCGTTTTGTAGGCTACTCTAAAACCTACGTTTTTAAATACTTTTTCTAGACCTCTCGTATATCTGGGATCATATGGGATTACTATGAACTTATTGGGAGCCTCAGGTGCTTGAAGAGTAGTGGCATCTTTTAACATTTTCTTATGCTTATGTCTATTTACTACTTTATGTACAAAATTACCATTATATCCATTACTTTTAGCTGTATTTTTAATCCGATTCATTTCATTGTTAAAACGTTCTTTACTTAATGGAAAATTGACTAATCTGTGAGTTAAGAAATGAATTGCTTCCATTTTGTGTCGACGGCAATGAAATGAGTCGGATATTATATACCTATCTGTATTAGTAAATTTCCTATAAATATCAAATTCTAATTTATCGTTATTTCTAATAACTAACGTGTCGAGAAAAGGTAATTGCCTATTGTTCTCCTTTTCGTACGTAAAATTAATAGAAGGATATCTATTGTATGATGTTTCTAAGAAAGTGTCCAAATTTTCTGTTTTAGTATCAAAAATAGCAAATATATCGTCTACGTTATCTATACCACACCCTTGGGAAATACTTGAGTTCGTTTTTGAACTGGGTTTCTAATCTACTTATAAACAAATTTGCAAGGAACGGAGATAAGCAATTGCCCATCGCAGTTCCCTCAAGTTGTTTATAATATTTATTGTTGAACTGAAAAAAAATTTGATTCATACATAATTTTGTAAGAAGTAAATATTCATCAATAATTTCTTTCTTCAAATTCTTGATTTCAAGTAGTTCCTTTAGGTACTCTAAAGCTAGTGGTATAGGTACACTAGGAAACAATGAGCTTACGTCAAAAGATATTAAAATTTCACCTTCTTTTAAGTGTACAGTCTTAATTTTATCTAAGAATTCTAACGAGTAGTAACCTCAAAGTTATCGTACGAGATATTTAATCTGCTGAATTCTTCTACTAACCATTTTGAAATATTGTACGTTGGTGATCCAACAGCTGAAACAATAGGTCTCATGGACTTCCCAGGTTTATGGATTTTGGGAAGGCAATACAGTTTAGATAACTGTGGGGGACACAAGGTTTTTACACTGTTTTAAGGTATTTTTAACTTCTGTTAACATTTTTGATAACGGGTTCTTCTCAATTAAATCGTAGGGACCAGTTTGAATCAAATGGTCTACTCTTTCAAGATAATCTGTTTTGTCTAGTATAACAACCTTATTTCCTTTGTCAGCTTTTAAATAAAAACATTCTTTTTTCTTCAGTCCCTGTAGTATTTTTTACGAGAAACATTTTGACTTGTTGTTAACAACGTTTTTCGAGATTTGATTTCTGTAAGCCTCTCTAATGAATCCCTTAGTTGACTCTGGCACGTATTGAATAGAACTTTCGATATTCGCTATAATAGTTGGTAAACTATTTTTTATTGGAGGCTCTGCAAAATTCAAACCTTTATTCAAAAGGGCGATTTCTCTAAGGACTGAGAAGAAAGGTTTTCTACAATGTTCTCGACTTCCGAAGAAATTTGTTTTTCTGGTTTTAACTTTCTCAGTTTGGTTTTAAGTGAACACATTTTCTTTACAAATTTGGCATCAATAACTACGAACATTTTTCTTTAGAAATCTAACCATTGTTCAAATTCTAAATTACTAAGTTTATAAGTGAGTTTTTTAAATAATCCGTATGCTTCAATTTCAAGCATACTGCGGTTGCTATACAGATTTTTAATTTCTAAATCTAGCCACTTTTGTTTGGCAAAAGATTCAACCTTCCTAGTAACGGGTGATTGTTTAGGGATCTTGAATGAAATGAATTTAGAGAAAACTGAAAAAGACTTGCATGCTTTTAGAAACCAAATATCTGCTGCTATTAACCTAATCTTAGTACAGTACTTACAATAAAGGTTTTGTTCCGTTGACCGTGAAGCCATGTTAAATCTTAACACTGGAACCTGTGGTGGACGATAGATCAAAATACAAGAGTTCTAACCACACTACACCACAACTTGTTACGTTCTGTTCAGATATATCATCTGGTGATAATGCTAACTTGGTTAGCGAAACGCGTGTCCAGAACGTGTAAAGTTGTGATGTAGTGTGGTTGTAACTCTTGTACTATAATACTAACGTCGATTTAAAAAAAAACATTAAAAATTGAGAAAAATATTGTATTCCATTTTTTTTATTTTAATATGTGAAGTCGGCACCAAACATTGTTAAATACTTAATTACAAAAATATATTTATGCAGGAATTAAGTGTTTTCACATTCACATACTAAAATTTTGAAGATGGAATAAAATACAGTACAACTTCGGTAATCCGGACAGATATAGTTTTCGTCATGTCCGGTCTACCGAAATGGACGTATTTTTTTAACGTCAATAAATGCACATAAATACACCAGTACATATTTAATAAAGTTAACTCTTCAAAAAATAAACAAAGAAGAAAAACACAGACATATTTTTTAAGAATACAGAAATATCCATTATTTTTTGTAGAAAAGAATTTAATTTTTTTATTAACATCAATAAATGCACATAAATAGAATATGTACAAATACATATTTATTAAAGTTAACTAATCAAAAAAATAAACAAAGAAAAATAAACATAGACATATTTTTTAACAACAATACAGAAACATCCATTATTTATGGTAGAAAAGAAGTTATTTTTGACTGATTAATTTTTTTTTAAGTATTTGTCATGCGCTACATCTTTTAATTTTTGTAAAAGTAGACGGTCCTGTAGCTGAACATCATTATCTTCTGCCCATTGAAGACATACAGAAAATGCTTTCACGGCATCTCCATGTTTAATTTTGGAACTGGACTCGACTTCATTTTCTTGAACAGTATTTTAATTGATGATACATTCGTTATTATTTTTGACTTCTTCCTCAATTATCTCCAGTTCTGTAAGCTCCTTGACATTCTCATTCAATCCTAATGCCCAGGTGTTAATTTGCTTATCAGTTAAATTCGTGTCAATACTTTTCAAAGACTGTTGTATGGCCTTCATGTCTGAACATGTGTCATCATCAGATTTCAGCTTAAGGTATTCACTGAGTGAAATAAGGTCTTCATCATCCCACTCCACAAAATTCTGAAGGCCAAAGCGCCGACCAACTTGGCCAAATATTTTTCTCGGTGATCGATTTCCAAGCCTGATCTAATTTTTTCACAGCATCTGCTAAATTATAGTTTTTTAAAAGCTGAACAATGTCATTATCTTTCGAATTTATTATGTGGTTTAATAAGCTTTTTCTATACGAAACTTTAATGTTTTGGATTAAATTTTGATCCATTGGCTGTATGAGGGCGGTACAGTTCGGTGGTAAGAACAACACTTTGAAATTTGGGTTGAAATTGATATCCTCTTCGGATGTGTATGAGGGCGCGTTATCCAGAATTAGCAATGCCTGGATGGGAAGTTTGGCTTCGGTTAAAAATTTAGTAACACTCGGGATGAAATGGTTTTTAAACCATTCTAAAAACAAACACTTGGTCATCCACCCTCTCTTGGTTGCCTTATATATCACTGGCAGCTCAACATTTTTAAAAGCTCTGGGGTTTTCAGCTTTCCTTATAACCAAAAGGGGAAGCTTATGGCTTCCTGAAGCATTACAGCAAGGCATAAAAGTGACACGGTCCTTTGATATTTTCCTTCCAGGGGCAGATTTTTGTTCATTGTGTACCCATGTCTGATCAGGCAAAACTCTCCAAAATGCAGCTGATTCGTCAGCATTATAAACTAGCGCTCTGCTTAAATTCATTTCACTAACCACTCTCAAAAAATGTTGCTAAAATGGCTGTATCGCATTTACATCACTAGAAACTCGTTCACCACACATTTTCAAAAAACGGATTCCATATCTTCCTTTAAACTTATCCAGTCATCCTGAACTAGCCAAAAAGTCATTTCTACCAGTTATTTGCTCATAAAAAAATCTTGCTTTAGTGCACAAAATATCAGACGAGATGGGGACATGTTTATTACGTTGTTGCAAAAACCATGTGTATAATGCTTGCTCTACTTCTGGATTTTCACATTTCTTCATTACTTTCCGTTTCTCTAATCCTTGAAATGATTGGGCTACATATTCTCTGATTTTCTTCTTATTTCTGTTGATATCGTATACAGTGGACTTCGGTACTTTAAATGTTCTAGCTACTTCTCGTAACTTAGCGCCATGCTCAATACTATCTAGGATTTTGCACTTTTGACTAAGAGTTAATGTAATATGTTGATGCTTATTTGACATGATTACAAATTGCACATATATTTACACTTAAAGCGCGAAAACAAGACAGATAAAAAAACGCGTGCTTCTCGCTTGGAAACTGTAAACCACACTAGACTCTATTATTTTAAGTCGAAAACACGCAGGGACACGAATGTGAGGTGACGTTTAAAAACGTTTGCGAATTACTGTCCGGACTATAGAGGTAAACTCTTTAACAGTCCGGACGATAAAAGCGTCTGGATTACTGGAGTGTCCGGTGTATCGTGTGTCCGGACTGTCGAAGTTGTACTGTATTATTTCTCCCTCCTTAGTGCATATTTTTTTTAAGTCAGTTTTATTTATTTATAAATTTTTTTATTTGACCCTTTTAAGTACTATTTATACGATTTAATACGAATTTTTATTAATTATAAGTTTTCCAAAAAATCCGAGTCAAGATTTGAACCCATGACGCTTGAACGCTAGCCCCTCTATCCTTTACACCACGAGACTTGACAGTAGATTGTCAATAAATCGCATATTAGTAGCATAATGAGACTTCGTCATTCCGTCATTTTTTATATTGTTTAAATATGCTTGTTATGGGACCATTCTGGTAATATCCTGAATATTGTCTGAAAATGTTATCCAAATTGTTCAAACCATCCAGGATTAATAGATGTACAAACATTTAAAAAAAAATACATAGGATTGGATTGATAACCTCGTTTTTTGAAGTCGGTTGTTAAAACATACAAAATAATGTAATTTAATGAAAATAACTTGTATGTATATTTATTCTATTCTTGAAACTTTAATGGCTATGATAAAAAAAAATGTGTTTACTTCATTTGATAACTATGTACTTTTATATGAATGCCTCATGATTTTCTGAATAGTGATTAAATTGTGAAGGGTAAAATGCATATGTTGTAATAAAATACCTAAAATATATTTTTTTGCACGTTTTAGTGTGTTACTAACGAAAGTGTTTTCTAGACTTTTAAAACTACAATTTTTTTTTACCTTTTAGTATTAAAATACCTGAAAATATTACTAACTATTTCACAAGAGTGGATTACACCAGCAATAAAATCGGTATCCAGCTGACAATATTCTTACCTGGACAAAACCAACATAGTATCGCGACAATATTTTGATATTGACATTGAAAATATAAAATATGAACTTTCGTGAAATAGTAATGACAAATACCACTCAATAAAAAATTGTGTAGGCAAAATTTTTCTCAAGGTTTCATTCAAGTTTGTTGCTTTTTAACAATTTCGCCCATGACACAAATGTTATTCGCGAAATTGCCAAGCAAAAAATTTTCATACCTAAATCATACATAAAATTTTGCCAACAAATTTTTTTCTCTTGTGATATTATATATGATAATATATCAGATTCATAATGTATTATATTAGATCGGCTCAATGGTACTAAGTTACGCACTGGACTTGTCCAAAAAAACTAAATGGACCCAAACAGGGGTTAATAACTAACTGATTCTAGCAGTACCATCAAGCTCATCAGAACAACTAACAGTACCAAATTAAGTACTGTAATTTGAATTGCTGAAAATTTGAAATTGATATGATAAACCTAATAAAAACATGTTAAAAAGAGGCAACATTCTTTTACTAGGACAATAAATACTTACAATATCATTTGCGCCTTTAGATTTTGATGGATTTTGTAAATATTCTTTAAATAAATCCAGATCTATCCGATTTTTTAAAGGAAATGTAACAGGTAAGTCTTCAGGCAAAGATTCTTTTTTGAGGTCTGCTTTTCTTCCAAAAGAAATTTTTTTATTTTGCTGCTTTACCTCCAAGGGGCATCCCTTGGATTTCCAGGATTTCAAATGCTGAAATAAAATATCCTTCGGTTCATGTCGTAGGTACTTACTATAGATCTGATTTTAATTTATATATAATATTGTTTGGTTAGGCGTTATTAATATTTTTAAAAATATCGGATTGTTGTCATTAGTAGCTTTTTTATATATATAAACTGTTTTATTTAAAAAAGTATATCTATTATAAAACAATGAAAATGTATTTAATCAAACTGCTCGCGCTATAAGTTTTGTTAAAATCGGGAAGTCTTGAGATTTAGCTGTACCTGACAATTTTTTTATTCTTAGCCCTCAGCATAAGTCTGATTAGGTCTTTTTTTGGGATAACTTAAAAAAGGGTATTATACTAAAAAAAGATTTCAGCGTAAGACTGGGCTAGCAGCGAGACTCGTGCGGAGGGTTAACAATTAAAAAAGTGCTTGCCCCTTAGCTACGGCGAGTTTCGTAACAGATTCACAGTTCGTCTGTGTCATCCACTATAAAAAAATACGGTAAACCAAAATATATTGAGATTAAAATACCATTAGTAAAGAATAATTGTGCCACCTCCTAGCGAAGGATATCTTTCATACCCATTACGGCTAAATTGTTTCGGCGAATTTAAAAATGGTGTTAACTGATTTTTTTTTTTTTTGACGATGGGGAATGCTTTTACGCACGAATTCGCTTTTAGTAGAAGGGAAAACAGTGTGGGACTCGGTGCTCTGTCAGGTTTTTACCTGTCGGAGTCAACAATACCCACTAAACCCCAACGGGCCCCCATCAGATGGATCATCAGTCCTCACTGTCGTGGGGGGGAGGTCCTCGCTTGGCAGGATGTTTTTGCCACCTCTCGATGCTGGTAGACATCTGAAATAAAAGATATTAAAAGGGAAAGTGTCGTCTTACGAGGTGGGATATTTCTCTGCTGTCCTTCTTTCGTCTGTCCGGTTTGCCGCTGCCTACGTCCTACTGTCCCGTGGTCCAGTCTGCCGTTGCCGTCTTCGAATTATGGGTCCTCTTCTGTGCTCTCAGCGTGGGATATTTCTCTGCTGTCCTTCTTTCGTCTGTCCGGTTTGCCGCTGCCTACGTCCTACTGTCCCGTGGTCCAGTCTGCCGTTGCCGACTTCGAATTATGGGTCCTCTTCTGTGCTCTCAGCGACACTGCTGTTCCGTGATCCGGCAGTGTTGAGGCTAAGTTGGGTGTTCTTTTACCTCAGGTTCAACTGCAGCTCACGCCGGAGCCAGTTGAGTTACCTGAGATCCTCTTCTTTTACCTCAGGTTCAGCTGCAACTCACGTCGGAGCCAGCTGAGGTACCTGGGAATCCTCTTCTTGGAGTTTGATGGCCACTTGTTGATACTCTTAGGGTTTCAGTGGAGCACGGAGACTCAGAAATTTTGATTTGCCCACTTTCATCCTAGAGTGTATTAGTGCAGGAGCCCGTGTCTAGGTCTCCTGTACCTTGTCCAGTTGTTGCGTCTCGGAGCTAGCGGATCATAGTCTACCAAGTCACGTAGGTTTTCGATGGGGGTCATGTTCTGCTGCCCTGAAGGCTCGGGTAGCCTTTTGCCGCATGAAGTCTTCAATAGGTGTTCATTGAAGATCACGCTGCAGGTCCTCATTCCTGATAAACCATGGGGCGTCAGCTGCCATCCTAATGACTTTGTTTTCTGTCCTCTTTGCTTCATAAGGTGGGATTTAGAAGCATATCCAAAGGATGTGGAGTCATAGGTGAGTTGGCTCTTAGCTACTGTTTGGATCAGTAGCTGCTTGGTCCTCAGTCCCATTTCGCTTTTCCGACAGAGCAGTTTATAAAGTTTACCCATTGCTTGTCTGGTTTTTGTCCTTGCTGCGTTGATATGGTTATTCCATGTCAAGCTTCTATCTATGGTCATCCCTAGGTACTTGGCCTAGTTTGACCAAGGGATCTCGATATCTCCAACTCGGATTCTAGCTCTTGGATCAGGTCTCCTAAGTTGGAATAGGATTGCTTAGGACTTTTGGGGGTTGATCTTAACCTTCCATTTGACACACCAGTCATGAAAGTTATCAATGTCCTCTTGCAGTCGTCTACCCATTATCCGGGTGCTTCTGATTTGGTGTAGGATGGCTGTGTCATTAGCGTAAAGTGCCATTAAGCCCTCTTCTCCGATTGGGACATCGTGAGAGAAGATGGAGTATAGAATGGGTCCCAGCACAGACCCTTGTGGTACTCCAGCTACTAGTCCTCTTGGAGCTGAATGAGAGTCATTCACCTTGACTGTGAATGATCTGGCATTTAGGTAACTCCTGATAAGCTTTATATTTCTTCTCTCTTATCCAGCCACCGACATTTTGTGGATCAGGCCTTGGTGCCACATTCTGTCGAAAGCTCTTTCAATGTCCAGGAAAATTACTCCTGTGGTCTCTCTGTTGTTGAATCCTTTAGTGATATACTCTGTGGTTCTGAGTACCTGCTGCTCAGATGAGTGCCCTGCCCTGAAGCCGAATTGCTCATCTGGGATGGCATCTAGCTCTTGGGACTCATCTTTCAGTCTTCTGGCAATAGCTCTTTCAGCTACTTTGCTTAAAGCAGGGAGTAGACTGATATGCCTGTAGTTTTGTGGTAATGTCCTGCTGTTCCTGGTTTTTCGATGACGATGACCTCTGCCTTTTTCCATGTGCTGGGGAAATGGCATGTTCTTATGATTGAGTTTATAATGTTGGCCATCGCACTGTATCCTTTCTTGTGGAAGTATTTCAGCATCTTGTTGGTGATGCCGTCGGCTCCAGGGGCTTTCTTGACCTTCAGTTTCCTGATAATGTCTTGAACTTCCCCGGGTGAGACAGGATGTGGATTTTGTTGGGGTAAAGCATCCAGGTCTCTAACTGAGTCGTGGACCTCTTCGGTGTGCTCTTCGTCCTCCTCTGGATGTTGATTTAGCTGACCTTGTTGGACTATGGCATCCGCTACGGCTTCAGCTTTGTCCTCGTCGGTGTAGATTGGGCCATTTACACCTTGGAGAGGAGGGATAGGACGTTTGTCCATTCGAAGAGCACGTTACATCTGCCAGGCTGTTTAGTGATGCGTGTCTAAGGATCTCAGCTTTTCCTGCCACTTGTTATTTCTGTGCTCTTGTAACCGGTTTCTCAAAAGTTGAGAGTGTCGGTTTAGAGCAGTCCTGTCCTCTTCCTCGTCTGGCGTAGATCCTGCGGAGACGTCTGTTGGTCCTGATCTCATCTCTGAGATTTTCGGGAATCTCCTCGGTTTGTCGATGCCTGCTTATCTCTTCCACTACTGTGTTTTCATGGAAGGCATTCAGGATGGCTGTCTCTAGACGTCTTACGGCCTTATCTAGTCCCTGAAGAGCGCGGATCTCAGGGATTTCGATTGCAGCTTTCAGATGTCTTTGATAGGCCTTCCAGTCGGTCGTCTTCTTGGTGTTGTTATTGTTATTTACTCTGTTGAGGTTTACTCCTAATTGCAGGAGTACCGGGTTGTGGTCAGATGTACCCTCATTCAGAGTGTTTATGTCCAGCTCTTCCCTGATGTTTTTCAGGAGTGCAATGTCCAACACGCACACGGGGGAGGTGTGTTGGTTGTTCTGGTCCTATTATGTCGAGTATATGGTCTTCGCATAGTCTGGATAATTTGCGACCATTTGAGTTGGTATGGGTGCAATGCCATTCTTCGGATTTGCATTTGAAGTCACCAATGATGATTTTGGCTCTTCGTCCTCTTGCTAGATGCTCGATGTCCTCATCCAACAGCTCCTGTGTTGGGGCACGATACGCAGAGGTGATTTTGATCGATCCTCTACGCGTGTTGACCTCTATGGAGATGGCGTCTAATTCCACATCCTCAACCCCCAGGAAGGAATGTGGAACGCCTTTTCTGACCAGGATAGCGACTCCTCTCATGGCTCGGTGACCAATAGGGTCGTATCTGTAGATGTGATATCCTGGGAAGGTCATTCTTATTTCGACTGTTAGTTTAGTCTCCTGTATTGCTAGAACAACGGAGCCATGTTCTTCCAGGAGTTCTAGGACGTCTGTTTTCCTGGCCCTTAGACCGCAGGTGTTCCAGGAATGAGTTTTAAGGTTTCATTTTGGTGTTCTGGCATTGCTTATTTTAGTCTACGGAGCTGTTCCTCCACAGCTTTTGTTATTGTGGGAATTATGGTTTCCACAATAGAGGGCAACATTCCGGTGACGGATTGCAGCCTGGAGATCAAGAGGAGGGGAGCTCTCCTTCTTTTCCTTCGGGGGAGTAGGGACAGTTTTGGCCACTTCCGTGTAGCTGGTTTTAGCTGTAGGTTTTGTGGCTGCAGGCTTAACGGAGTTTTTAAAGTTGGCCTATGGGGCTACAGGTGCCTTTTTAGGGGCAGGATATTTCGGGCAGCCCTTGTGTGGGCCGGGTGTCCTTTTTGGTTGCAGTTAGCACAAACTGCATTTTTGGTGCCATCTTCCTCCTTTTCAGGGAGTCGGCATGCGTCTGATCTGTGACATCCTGCACATTTTACGCACTTATCCGGGTAGGTGCATAGCGATTGTGTGTGCCCGAATACCTGGCACTTGAAGCACTGTTTTACAGTACCGTCCTTTTTCTTGTTTTCCGCTTTGACCACACCGTCAAAGAGGGTGCTTATTTCCATTATTTTCTTGTCCGTAGTCTTTACTAGGAACAACGGCATGGGTTTCTTAGTAACCCTTGAAGTTATTCTGACGACACTAGCATCAATAATGCCAAGTTCATGTAGCTCTTGGGCTATCTCCTCTACGGGGGTATTCATGTGTAATCCGCGGATTACAGCGTGGGTCCTTTTTTCTTCCGGAAGTTGGTACGTGTGATACGGGCGATTGGCCCCTTTAAGGTGATGGGGCAGGGGCCTATGATCGCTGGCTGTTTTCGGGAAAATTTGGAGCCTCGAGCCTGAGGCGTTTGCTTTGTTGAAGCTCATGTTTGCTCCCTTGATGTTACGACGGACCTCTGTCCAGGTCCCGTCGTCCTCAATTACTACAGGGGGGACTACACTTTTGGCTTCTGTTGTTTCCATGGGCACACTGGTTTTTCCACTATTTTCACTATTTTTGGTGTTTTCACTAGTTTCACCACTGGGGGATTTAACCCTTTTCCATTTGGTTTCGGCTGTAGTTGGTAGTTCGCTTGTCGAGGATTGCCGGGTCGCCTTACCTTCTTGTTGTGTAATAAGAGGATTTTTCAGTTTGTCGAGCCTGTCTGTAAGGCTTCGATTTTCCTCACGTAGAGTTTTCAGGTTTCCGCTTAGGCGAATATTCTCCTCCTTAAGCCGGAGGATCTTCGGATTTCATTTCCGAAGAAACTTTAATAACTTTGGACGATTTGCCCGATGGTCCTCACTGGTGATATTTCCAATAAAGGAAAAAATATCCACTTTCACATTTCACTGTACGGAGCCCAGTGAACCGAATCAATCCGTACTGTATCGATGCAAAAAGCGAACTGGTGATCTTACAGACTACTCCCGTGTTTATATATAGAAAAATGTTCAGTACAAGGTTTTTAAGTTCGTCATACTATGGCTGCAAAATGACGTAACATTATGTAGGCCTTATATGACGTCGAAAAAGGATGTACTAAGAAACGTCATTTTTCGGTCATTGACGTCCAAGGTCAAAAATAACCAAAAAAGGACGTCATTGTGACGTACCCTTGCTGCCTGGGTATATGTTTTCACACGTCAAAGTAAGAATTTAAATAATTTTAGGTATAAATATTTAAAATTAAAATTCGCACAAAACATTTTAAAATACTAAGAACTAACTAAGATACTATCTAAGAACATATAAACTAAGAATTAAAGTCAAGAGTTAAAAAATCTTGTATAGAATAAAAACAATTTTTGGACAAAACATTCTTAATCCTAGCTTTAAAACTTTTGAAATCCAAATGCTTAATAGTTGGAGGTTGTAACACTCTAATTTTGTTATATAGTTTATTCTTTAAGTTTTACATTTATAATGTACTCTTTTAATGTTAATCTTTAATAATTGATATATGCGCTTTATTTAAATTATATATTGGTTTTATAGTTTAGTTAGATTACCCATATCTCAAGCGAAAATTTTATTTGTTATAACGGATTATATTATAATGATTAATCGGTACGTATAGCGCCACCTATTATCAACAACTATCAGTATTTTTAAACTAAAGTAGTTCACACCCCGTTGTAAAGAAACGTTTTACTGCAAGTATATATATATATATATATATATATATATATATATATATATATATAATTGTATATATATAAGAATGTTTTTAGGCCAATACGTTAATTGTCTTTTAGCCCTGGATATCTAACACATAAGGGCAATATTAGTACAAATTCTTTCATTTAACTTTGGCCTATAAAAACATAAAATTTTTGGATTTAAAATAAATATTCATACCTTTTTTTTTTTGGATTAGGTAGCAGTTGCATATTGGTATAATTAAATCGGTTGTGTGTAGTGTTTGGAAAACCAAATTACGTCCTTAAATATTTCCTTTTTCAATCATTTTCTACTGATTGCATGAGTATTTAGATCCTTTTATGCCCTGAATTATTACTCGACCATTTGTTGTCTTCTGTGAATTACTTAAAATATTTCGTTATGATTAAATCTCTTTTAATGGTAAGATAAGAAATTTATTTATATTGTATTGTTGTGAAAATCTAATTTAAATCAAGCCTAGGTACCTTTTTGTTTTTAGAGTTTTTCCACTTCTCCATTTGAAATCAATTCCCCATAGCTTTGTTCTCTGTTTTAGTTGCAAGTTGATTTTTCGGGATAACATTTTCAACTATTATTCTAATTATCTAAGTTTTGGAAGCTGGAAGATAGATGTTTGTTTACTATTCGTTTTGCTTAGTTCATAGTATAATTTAGGGTTATGGGACGTGTCTCTTCCTATGCGCTGTCGCTCGCTGCATCTTATATGCCCTCATTCAGTAGGCGCATGCTAAGATCCCAACTGTTGCCAAGTTTATTCTCAGATGGTTGCCGTTTGAATTATAAACCAATCCGTGATCGTTTTTCTTGCCCTGCAATCCCTATTTTAAATCATTCCGAGTCCCTCTTGACAACACTGAT
The DNA here is from genome assembly GCA_030620095.1 of Kuschelorhynchus macadamiae. Classification (NCBI taxonomy): domain Eukaryota; kingdom Metazoa; phylum Arthropoda; class Insecta; order Coleoptera; family Curculionidae; genus Kuschelorhynchus; species Kuschelorhynchus macadamiae. Next base: position 403,681 of record JAUTXW010003658.1, on the reverse strand, counting down.
GTCAACTGGGGCAATCTAACCAATGATAGTTCGGCATCCGAGTTGAGTAAATTCTAGAAGGTACAACGGAGCTGGTTCCAGGAAGGAACTACTTTTTGACTTCACTTTTCATGTCTCCTGTAACATCGAAAGGTCTTCAGCGCGAACTGGGGAAAATAAAATCCAAATTTTTCTTGGAAATCCGTTAGTGGGATTTCTTTTCAGCTTCGTAAAAATTTATTTGGGGTTTTCTATTTGTGAATTTTATTGTATTTTGTATAATATATATAGTTCGGCATATATTGAGTAATTCTAGAAGGTATATATATATATTTTCATGTCTCCTGTAATATCGATATGGGGAAAATAAAATCCAAATTTTCCTTGGAAATCCGTTAGTGGGATTTCTCCTCAGCTTCGTAAAAATTTACTTGGGGTTTTCTATTTGTGAATTTTATATATTTTGTAACCTCCAAGTAATCTTTCTAAGAGAGGATTTTTAGTGCTGAAGTTGGACCAGGCCGCCATTTTCCTGCCACGTTCTGAAAAAGTCTTGCTGTCCGGGGCGAACTAAATCCTATTGAATAGGGTCTTAGTACGGGGCTTTAAGACTCACTTTGACGTGAATGAACAACGTTCCGCCCTATAACTACTAAGGTCCTGTCTACTGATATACCGTCCACCGGTTGCAGTAACGTATCACGCTGGGACAAGTGGTGAACTTTTTTATTTCATATTAGTGTTTTTTTTTTTACAGGCTTTTTTAAAAAAAAAAACTTTCAGTAAATAGATTTTATTGTTTTTATTTAATGTGTTTTATTTAGCTCACATTTTCTAACCTTTTTCAGGATATTTTTTTTTATTAAATAACTTTATTTTAAATTACAATTTTCTTTTTATGAAAGTATCAGGAACAAGTGAGTGCCGAACACATCTAGGGGCTTTCCAATTTAGGCCGTAATAAATAAAATAAAAAACGCCTACTCTTCGGGATAAACGAGCTTAGGGCATTGATATTGCACGCTCTGTTGACCACGAGCTTGTCTCTTGATACTTTTGCCTTTTTTTACCTTTGCGAGTTTTTTTTTATTTCAGTAAATTAATAAAATATTTCCTATTTTATTAGTAGCATAGCAATCTTGCACCCTACGGTTATAAACCAGAGCAAGGGTTGTAAGGTAATATGTTATATAATTTTATCGCCCAAAGCCCTGGTCCCCTTTGACACCTTTTTCACCGCCAGTATGGGGCAACGAGATCATTTTTGTGCCGGTAGGTTCTCCAGTATATGCAGAGATAGAAGCATGAGAATACCCAGAGATGCATATGCCTGTTTGCAGTCATCCCGGTATCCGAAACCAGCCAGTACTCTGATGCCCTGATAGCTTTTCGCTGTAGTGAGAATACCCGACCAGCAGAATGACCCCAAACAAGAGCCGCATATGACAGTGCGAATGGAATATGGCATAATATGCCGTTCTTAAAACTTCAGAGGATACATTGGCCTAGAAGATTTCTCAATACAAACAAATTCCGAGCTAGTTTCTTGCTCATTTCATCAATATGTGGACCTTATTGCATTCTTGGATCCAAATATACTCCCAAGAATCTCATACATTCTACACCATCATTCACGCCTCTAATCTCTCTAAGTGAAAAAATCATTTGATTGGTCTTGTTCTGATTGAGAAGCAGCCTATTTATACAAAACCATTTCTCTGCTCTCTCTCTTGTGCCTTTATAGACCCTCCAGTGCTTCCTGTAGACTATCAGCTGCAAAGGCAATAGTCGTGTCATCGGCAAAAAGTGTATATTTCTCCAGTGTACTGGAATTTGGTAGATCGTTGACGTATATCAAAAACAATATGGGCCCCAGTACAGATCTTTGGGGAGCTTCAATATTCAATACACTTTCTTCCCACAACACCCCACAGACCTCCACAACCTGTCTCCGATTTGATTTTAGGAGCTGAATGCTCCCTTGACAAAAATTATATTTCTCACGTTTTTGCAGAAGGATTCCATGATTGACACAATGAAAAGCTTTGCTGAGATCACAGAAGAGACTTCAAACTGCAATTTATGGAATGACTCGATGATATTTGATATTAGGTCCAAGACCCCCAACACTGTACTCTTTCCTCTCCTGAAACCAAACTGGCTCTGTGAAAAGAGATTGTTCCACTATTTTGGAGATAACCGGTAGTAACGATATTGGCATATAGTTTTCTGGCTGTTTTTATCCCCCTTCTTAAAAATTGGAGTCGCCAAAGCCCGCTTAGGTATAGAATAAAAAGTGTTTTCTTTAAAACATAAGTTTATCAGTTTAGTTAGAGGAATCGCTATACGATTTTTAATAGAGTTTATAAGCCTCACATTCAAACCATATATGTCTCGGCTCTTTTTATTTTTTAAGCTGTCTATGACATCCCGAGTCTGGTTAAATATGTTTTTTGAATGAAGCTAAAATTATTTATATCTCTTCTATTTGTTACATTGTCAAGTGGGTTTTTGTTTATAGGTGTAATAATTAAATCTATAGCAATTTTAGAAAAATATTGATTAAAGTTGTTAGGTGAAATGTCCGGCATAGGAGAGTTCTTTGTTCTCTGTGTTTATTTACAATATCCCACATGATGCGGGAAGGGTTGCTAGATGAACGTATTAAATTATCGTTTGTTTTAATTTTGGCTTTACGTATTGCATTTTTGTATTAATTTTTAAACTGTTTGCACACATTAATAATATCTACAAGCTTATATTGGCCACTTAGATCTTCAAGAAAAGTAAGTTGTTCTCTCATAAGTTTTAGATCCTCTGTAAACCAAATTATTTTATAGCCTTGGTCCGATCGTACTTTATATTTCCTAGGTGGATACATTATTAAACACAGACTTTAAATCACGTAAAGAATTGGATGCGACAGTGTACATGTTACCTAACGGCCTCAACGCCTAGTTATTTTATAGAGAAAAATAAAAATTTAAAAATGTATTTTTTATCTAAATTGTAACAAATCATAAAATCGCCAACACTTCCTGGGAATGACTTGTTTTATTTCTTGGAGATGATCATATTTTTTTTTAAACTGGTATGTAACTTCGGAAATGTTAAAATTCTGCCAAATTTATACATTTGAGTCTTCTTGGTAACGATTGAAATTCGTCGTCAAAGTTTAATTTGAATTTAATTTCACCGTCTGGAGAATATTCTAAAACTCGAATGTTTGTCACAACAGGATCGCTAGCCATTTTCCTGGACAAATTGATGAAAGACTAAACCATAATTAAAAAAAATTATAATCAGGTGTCTTAACTTTGTAGGGGTTATTTCTCTTGTAATTTTAGGGTAGTCACTGGGTAGGTAAACTGACTTGTTCCGCAGAGCTGTTTCAATACGTCACCGTCATATGAAAAGTCCGAAAAGCTACATTTTACAGGAAACAAAAAAAAACGATTTAAAACGAAGATATTTTTGCTACGCGGTTTATTTCCCTCTAATGTTACCTTACAGTCTTTTGCTAAAACTGTTATAAGCAACAGATAAAAAAAAATCCGATTTTTAGTAAAACCAATGGATTTAGGCAAATTTCACTCTATATCGTCTCGTCATCTGGACTTAGACAATTTTAACATAAATACATACATTATATAATAATGAAGTAAAGAAATTAAAATATAACTACAATAACAAGAAAAATAAAAAAGTAAAGAAACAAAATAGCAATTGCGAATCCATTTATTACTGTTACAAAAAAATTCTAAAAATACTCCTTCTATTTAATGGAATATTAAAAAAAAAACGACTACAATATTAAATTTTGTAGGGCCCTAAACTATAATAAATTTAGTTAATTATATTTTAATTTTATTATATTTATTTAAAGAAAAAAAATAGTACTTAAACACTACAAAAATAATTATTTTCATACCAATCTATTCATGGTCAAGTGAGTCGTAAAATGCATGGTAATCTTTTTCCATTGTAATTTTTAAAGATTGAAGGTGCTCAAATTTTTCCTCTTCTAGTTTTAGTTTATTTTGGTAGTCTTGGAAGATTTTCCATTGCCGTAAATTCTTTTTGCTTTTTTTTAAATCTAGTAGGTAAATTTTGAAATTGTTCACTCCATTGCGTATGGCCCTTTTCTAAGTACTTTTGAATAACACAGACAGTATTTTGAACTGGGAAGTTTAAAAGAGCATTACCCAAAATAATGTTGCGATTTTGTGCACTGCACCCATCACTATAAAGTATTATAGTAGGTTTATTATCTGTATCCATAGAAGGCAAAACTCTAGTGCTTAAAAAATTACAAATAATTGAAGCGAAACAATTTGCTTTTAACTTACCTTCCCCCTCATGCCATAGAAGGCAATACCCGTTCTTTGAATGCAAGTCAAATATAGTAAAGTTATGGACAATTAATTTTGTTTTATAATACAATGCAGAAACGTTCGACTTGGGACTGAGAAGCATTGATTGTAAGTCCGTTGTAAAAACTTAATCAGATGATCATTTGTCCTTGTCTTTTTCATCGCGAGCTTCTTCCTTCTTCAAAACATGTTGTTTGTAGATTTCTTCGGAAATGTTCTTTGTTTTGTAAGCTGCACAAAGATCACATTCATCCTTTTTTGACGAAAAAAGTGATAAATTCATTTCTTCAAAAACATACTTAAGCATTGTCATACTGGCTGGCTGAAGTTTATTTTCACTACACCAGGAATTTTTGTAAATAGTGTAAAGCTCAGATTTGTTTTTCCATCGGGGTTCCAAATATAGTTTGGAGGTGGATTTGCGGCAATAGTGCGACTCTAATTTCGGTAGACACTTAAGAAATTCTCTGATCGATGATTTTTTTTCGAGTCTTCTTTGGATTTTGAGTTCTGCAGAGCTTTCAAGCTCTTCATCAAGTTCTTTTGCTGAATTAGAGTCAGTTTCATTAATGTGGCAGTTTTCTGACTAATAAAGGCCTTTTTGAACCCAAAGGGTGATTGTTCTTGAAGACATTCCAAGAGTGTTGCAGAACATAGTTTTACATACCCTAACTCTCTCTTCTTTTTTTTTTCGTATTTAAGAAAAAAATGCAGGATGCAGTTCTTCGGCTTATGCTGTCATCTTTTCTGTTTCTCGCTCTTTTAGTTTCTGTTGCTGTCGTTCTTCCTAAAACGTAGACTTGTCTCTCTTTCCAAGAATAATTCCAGAATTCTTGAAAAATGAGCTGCCTTTCTTCTTCTTTAACTTTGTAACATTCAAATGCATTCCTTTTTTCTTTTAAACATAAACAACGATTTTTTATTTTCCTGCTGCATTTTCTTCCTAAATATATTTCTCCTTTTTCTCTTCTTTCTTATTATTATTATATTCCCAGTCGTTACTATCGCTCAATGTGTTTTTCTTACGTTTTCGTTTTTTATTTGCTTGGCCAATATGGCTTTCTTTCTCTGAGTTGTTTCTAATTCTATTGATCTCCTCGGCATCATCTCTTACTCTGCCGTCGATTTCGTCTCTCTCATAGATATTAGTTTTATCGTTTTCTGAAGTATTTTGGTGATTTTCTTCTAAGCTGTATTCGCTTTCAGTCCAATCTTTATCTGAGTTATTTTCATTTTGCTTTTCTTGTTCCATATCAGTTGATTTTCTTCTTAAAGAGTTACTATACCTCAAACCATTATGTGAAATATCATTTTTACTGAAAATACTGTTTTCGGCAATTCCTATTTCTTGTTCTTCAATTATTGAAATATTATTGAGAAAATCTATGTCTATTAGGGAATCTAAATTATTGTGGATGGTGTCAAGTTCAATTAGTTTGGTAACAAAATCTGCATTAGCTATGTTAGGATCCATATTTTCATTATTTAGTGCTCTTTGGGCTTTAAAACACTCTTGTTGCAGATTTTCTATCGCAAGTGATTCATTATTATCTGACTTTTTATCATTATCAAGATCTAAGCTTTTAGGCAATTCCAGGGTACTAGATTTATCGATTTTACTTTCTGTAAGAACTTTGTTCAACATTTTGAAACTTCTTGAATTTTGATTCATTCTGGAAAGAAAAAACAAGTCGTATATAAATAATATAATGATATATACCAATTAACTGTTGATTCATACATATCCTTAACAAGTTAAATTTATTCTAAAATTATTTGATTTTATTTTGAGCTAATTTTTCGGTACCTATATAAAAATTGAATCATAATGAGTAATTAGCATCATTGGAAACTAAAAATATGCCCTAGAAATTCCCATAAAAATAAAAGTTTACACACAATTTATACTACTTTTAAGTATGAAAAATGCCTAACTCCTGGTAAAATGTATAGGACTTAAATACTAAAAATAGAATAAGACCAAACCAAATATCGTAGATACCGTTGGACTTGCGCATGTGTCATTCGCGAGTATTGCGGCGACATCTATTAACGGAAGCTTAAAATTTTAACACTTAACCGTAGATATTAAACTGCTTAAATAGGTGGGACTAAAACCTCAATTTCTGAAAAACGTGGACTTACGCAATTTTCATATTACGGTGACGAATAGTAGCATGTGCACTGTCGCATTCCATCTGCGTGTGACTTTTAACAAGATTTCTGGATAATACGAACACGGTATTTTTCGGACAAATAAAGAAGACAGTTTGATAAAATACTATTTTTGTTTTGCGCAGTACATCGGTCCGAAATTATGATGATATCACATTTTTAGGTAATTTTCTTCCAAAAAATCCGCAATACAAGGCGCGTAAGTAGATGCCTGACAATCACTTTTAGTCTCGTTAAACCAATAACAAGTTCCTTGATATTTAGCGAGTTTATATATAGTAAAATTATGGCAACATAATTTACCTTTATAATATAACGAGCTAGCATTAAGTTGTGTTCGCAGTTTGACCTTTTATACATTCATACAAAGTAAATTGCATTCTCCATTTAATGCTCTTTTCCTCTTCTTTTCCAATTCTTGCACTTTGTTTACTTTCTCTATGAACATTATATTGTTCCTCCTCCAAATTGCCATTTTCATACCTAACATATTCGTCACATCTGTCCATTCGAGGTCTAAACAAACTGATATTTATGTTTTTTAGCACTTCCGCCAATTTAGTCACTGTCGGATCTTTGTCTTGCGAGTTAGCATCGTCTTTCATATTCTCTGTGGAGTTGTGCAACTGACTGAAAACGTTGCTCCAAGTAAAGTTTATTAGTGTCCTTCCTACAGTAATGTGGAGGCAGTTTGTTTAAACGTTGCAAAAACTCTTTCATAAACGCCAAATCTGCTTCAAATTTGTTATTTCTTTTCGGCCTTGAGCTCACAATATTTTCATTTTACCATGTTTATTTTGTAAAACCCAATTTCGTACTGACCACTCTCCTAGGCCAGTTGTATTAAGTAAATTTTTTTGCAGACAGAAATTTTCGTATTTTGTACTGTTGTTATATGTGTGGTTTTTCTTTTTGAACCTTATTTTTTACTGTATGTATGTATACTAGTACTTTTAGCTGGTCCCATGTCATTTGTTTCCAAAATTTAGAATAGAATAGGAAAATAGAATTTCTGTTAGCTTTTGATATTAGGTCACATTTTGGGTAGATTTTTTCCTAGAATACATTTACAACGCGGTTTCAAAATTCTTTTTGGTCTTGGCTTATCGTTAACTGTATTTTTTTGTGCGGCCGGTTTTCGAAATCCCAAGTAAGCAGTCCCTTCCATTCTTTTCTTTTTCTTTATTTTCGTTCGATTTATACTTTTCTTGTTTTCTTTTCTGTTAATCCACCTTATTATTGATTTTTTGTGGGTCTATGACATCTAACTACTGATCTTCATTTTCCGGAGTACGACTTGATATACTACTATCAATTGAATTTTCATCAGATTCACTGGAACTATATTCTGAGTCCACTTTGTCATCCCCCTTTAAACTTGATGTGCTTCTAGATGGCTTTTATTGCTGTTTTACGGTTTCTATACAATTAGTATTTAAAAGAGTTGACTGTTAAAGTGAAGCCATTCGTTCGTCATCTTCAAATAAGATTTCCGCATTTTCAATCAGATCTTCGATATTCGATTCAAGGATTTCATCTATGAGCTGTTCAGATGGTAATTTTTTCGAAGTTAATAATAAGGGGCTTTTGTTATGTGTTTGAGTATTCGTTATATTTTTCAAACATCAATCACTTAGCACGATTTCTTGTAAAATACCCATGTCTTCAGGTACCAGCACTTGATTGCTGGATGAGGAATGATCCAGCAGGTTTTCAGATTGTTTTGCTGTTAGTTCTTGATGTCTATCATTACTGAAATCATCCTTGATATTTTGAGTGGCCATTTGCAACATTTTTTTTTATTCTCGACCCCGTCTGAAGTAAAAAGAATAATGCAGTACCTAACTCCTAAAATATTGCACTATCTCAAAATAATAAAATGCATTTACTCGTATAAATGCATGCGTATAAAAGTCAATGATTGAAAGTCGTTTTATGAAGCATTCTCAAATATTTTACTAAATAGATGCTAAATATTTCAATTATAATGTTTAATAAAAATATGTTGTAAGTATTTTGCACAAAAGTTGATAAAAGCTGATAAAAACACACTTTAAAACTCATCTTGTTCTTACCTTGATCTTGTCATAACAAACACACAGAAAATAACATACGAGGTTATGAATCTAGAATTATCCGCAAATGTTTATGAAAACTGTATTAACGACAAAACTGATTTACAGACATTTTTATGTGACTATAGCATCTTCAACAGACAGAGGCACTAGTTTTACACATTTTTAAACGAAAATCGATAAAACTTGCACACACATACGAGGTACTGCACTTCGACCCTCCATATGTAATTCACAAAATAAACGTAATTAAACGAGAAAACATTTTTTTAAAACCATATTTTGAACTTTATTATATGCAAGAGAATATTTTAAAGCCCTTCCAAGTAAAGTCGTAAATAACAAAAAAAAAACAAAAATTATTTTTTTAAAAGCATTTATTGTAAATGTAAAATATAATTCGTATAAAAATACTCACAAACATAACAATTTCAAACTCTGGGCCTTATTGCATGCGCTCGTAATAATATTGGCCAAATAAACATTTAAAACTGATTGTACTATAAAAACTCAACTTGTTAAATCCTAAATAATACTGCTACCTAAGTATTGCCATTTTATTTCCTTTAGGTTACCAGAATTGAAATTCGTTGTCATCTGCGACGAGTACCACAGAAGTTTTATGGTACCATTTGTGACGTTTAGGCTGGAATTATTAAAGTGCGGTTAAAGTTCCTGTGTAAGTTATCTTACCATTAAGCGAAAAAAATGAAATTATTTATCTTTTTTTAGGCCCAACAGGAGTATAAATGGAAGCCAACAATAAGATAAACAATAATTTTTTTTATATATACTAGATGTACGTAGATGGGAGAATATATACCCTGTATATATAAATATATAACAGTTTAATTGGTTGCGCCATACGGCGCAACTGTTTGGACGAAAAAAAAATTTTTTTTTGGCGCCTTCGGCGCCACCTTTTCGCCTCCAAATTGTCAGGCCGCGATCTTTTATTCACGTTTTCGCGTTACTTTTTACACACCCCGTATAATATTTGATTATTCTAAAAAAAATTAAAACTTTACTTATCACTTTAAATTCATATTATCAGTATTTTTTCGCGTTCGTACCAAAACACTTTATATAGCAAAAACTAAATTTCTTCATTTTCATTTATATACACCTTGTATAATGTATAACAAATAAATTTTTTTTTAATACTTGATGTCCATATATCGGGAAATGTATATCCGTTATATATAAATATATAGCAATTTAGTTGATTACTTCTTTTATACATCCTGCAAAATCAAAATATATCCGATTATCAAAAAACGAAACTTTACATTTCGCCTCAAACTTACCATCAAAAATATTTTTACATTTTAATTTTAATCTAAATACTAAAATATATATATATATATATATATATATATATATATATATATATATATATTATATATATTTATATATATATATATATATATATATATATATATATATATATATATATATTTTTTTTTTTTTAAATTTTTACACGCTTTATATTATATAACTGAACTAAAAAAAAATATTTTTCCAACGATTAATTAAATGTATTTAATAACCAAAAGAAAAACTTACCGATTCGCCAAATGAGAAGTTGTCGTCTTATAAAATTTCATTTCTTCACGTCGCACACTGGTTTCATTTTGCAAAAACACGGAAAAAATTATTTTATTTACTATTATTAAAAATCTGTTATTAAAAAAATTAAAAATGTTTATTTATGACTTAATAATATTCGTATATTCTAATTATATGGTCATTACATGTACAGGGTGTCCAAAATAAGAAGGACCATTCCCTTATCTAGAAAACCATAAGAGATGGAGAAGAAAGTTAAATACGAAAGTTGCTTGAAATTAATTAAACTTTTAAAATATTATATTTGTATATGTACCGGGTGTGTCACAAAAGTGCTCCAACTGTCAACTTTGTTATTTTAAATATAATACCCTATTTTTTTATAATTTTCGGATTCTACGTAAAATTCTAAGCATATTTGATGTAGCATACCCTTTACCGAACTTCAAATGTTTTTCAACTACAAACAATTTAAAATCATCAGTTTTAGCACTTTGACTTATTTTGGTGGCAAAACGGTTGAAGGTAGAGGAAAATAAATATCACATTCTCCTATGGTTTACTAGATTAGAGGGTGGTCCTTCTTATCTCGGACACCCTGTAAAATTATTACATTCTGGTCACTACAAAAAATATATTTTTTTCTTTAAAAATATTTAATCTTTTATGTATTATATCAAATCCTTTTCTATTCCATCGGAAAAGCAACTTATTACAGTAGAATTAAATAATTAAATATTTACATTTTAATATTCTGCTAAAATAACGCTAGATATAGGCTCTTATAAATTACCCACATAAGAAAAACAGTTATATTTATTGTGTAAGAGGGCTGTACTTATTATACTAGAAAAACATAATTAAATATTGAAATTTTGTTATAGTTACTATGTTACCTATAGGCTCTGACCCACATAAGAAAAACCAATACTAAAACCTAACTAATTATATTAGAATAACAAAACTAAATATAGTCAAAATCACAAAAGATGACGATTTCGTCACAATGACACCAGTGGTAAATTCCATAAGAAAGCGCTTGGTGTCACCGTAATCGTGATCTCTTGTGATTTTGCATATATTTACATTTTAAAAGCTGTCAAAATTATCCTATAAAATTGAATTACCCACACAAGAAACCAAATACTAGACTAGCTACTTGAGAATTTTTGTACCTTTAAATGTATGACGATCGCATTTGAGAAACCAACAAATATAATAGGTACGTGCCCTAACAACGATATATTTGACTGATTCGAAATTTATGTGTAAATAATGTTCACCATAGCTATGATTTAAAAAATCAAAGAATCGTTGATCATTTATAAAAATATAAAAACCATGTACAGGGTCATCCAACGTGGACTAGACAGGCCGACTTTTTGACTTTACCTGTACATTTTTAAAAAATCCAAAATAGCCATTTTATGTATTTGGCTTCGTAGAACCAGAAAATGACACAATTTTTTTTTTAAAAAACATAAACAAAGACTTACGGCATAGATGAAGTCTTTTTAAATAGAACACCCAGTATATTACTAGATATTTTAAAAAAACTTTTTATCCTGAATATAAATATATGGTTTGTATATCTATCTTGAAAAATAGACGAATAAATGAGCAAAAACCATTCCACAAGAAATGTGTAAGAGAGAGAATTGATTTTACGTGGATACCTTTGATACGGGAATTAATAAAATATTCTCTTTCTAACACACTGCTTCCTATGGAAAGGTTTTTGCTCATTTATTCGGCTGTTTTTCAAGATAGATGTGCAAACCTTAGTATATCACGATGAAAAGATCTTATCAAATATATAATAATATACAGGGTGTTCCATTACAAAAAAACTTAATCCAAAAACAAAAGATTTACGTCTTTTGTTTTTGGTTCAAAAAAATTTACGGGGCCATTTTTGGATTCTACGGAGGCAAATACATAAGATGGCTATTTTCGATTTTTTTATGCGTACAGGTAAAGTCAAAAAATCGGTCTGTCTAGTCCTCGTTGGATAACCCTGTACCTATGTTATGTTGACATTACTAACTTTAATCATCGATGGAAATTTTCATTTCTGTCTCGAATTAAAGTTTATCTCGACACTAACGCGTCTCGAAAAACTTTATCTCTTGGCAGAAATGACACATTTCCCATGCCGAAGTCGAATATACTATTACTTGTATTCCAAAATGGTCAATGTAGTTGTTAGGGCTCGTAGAAATATAAGATTTAGAAAGAATGGTTTTATAAATAAAAAAATAAATAAATACGATTTTATTAAAAATTTATTCTGAATCTGAACTGTCAGATATTATTATTTATTATTAATTTTAGGTGAAGTAAATAATTCCACAGCTTCAGCAGAAAACATTTTGTTACCTTTGCAGGGCAATTTTCGCAAACTAGAAATATAAGGATCTGAAGAAGCAAGGAGACGATTAAAGATGTCATTTAAACTATCTTTCCTTGAAGTTTTTCTTGAAAATTGTCGGAACTTCTTTATATCCTTGTTTCTTGCCTCCTGTGCTTCTTCAGATAGTTGACCTATAGGAACTAGGAAATGCTGGATTATTTTTGACCCATGAATTAGTACCTTATGCAAGGTGGTAGGCATTGGGTACCATGGATACAAGCGTACAAATAGGTGGGCAGTTTCAAGACAATAGCTGTTAAATTTTTCAGCATGTACGTCATAACCTGATGATAAGACTTGTAATATAACATGAAATTTTTTTAATAAACCTAAGTCAACTTTAGTAATTTTCGAAACAATTTCTGAGTTTTCAAAAAACCTTCGCGCAGTGTTGCCATCATTTGAACTGCCAAAGCCTGGCTTAGGCTTATCAACAATGAGACCTAAATTTAAATGCAACGATTCCTGGATTCCTTTTTTTGCATCAGCCACTAGTTGCTTGTCTTCTGGACTTCTTGCCTGCCACTTTTGAATACTAATTTTGTAAACTACATGCAATAGGCACTCAAAGAACCGAATCCAGGCATGTAGATAGCCCATATGCTAAATGACTGACAACAAGAGGTCTAGTAATAACTTGACTTATATTATTAAAATCTTTGGAAGATGCCCCTCAAAGATAACATGTTTGAAAAGATTTATTTGCTGTTAAAGAATTTGCTACTTTTAGATCGATCATGGTAAAATGCATTTCAAAATTTACTATATAAGTTTTATTGTTTAAATGATAGTGAAATGGAGAAAGAGTTTGAATTTGTAAATCAATGTAATTTTTTTCTTGTATCGTTAATTCAGTGGTTTCTTTTTTAAATAGCAATTTTATTGGGCGACAAAATCGAGGTGATGATGTTCTTAAATTTTGCCAAATTATAATTTCTTTTTGGTTATATTTTGTGAAAAGCCTTATAGGAACTAAAGAAATTAGAAACACACTAGCATCTGAAAAGTTTGCAGATTCAAATTTTTGCTTGTATTCCGATTGTCCGGATGAACCATCACACCCCCACTTACACACTAAATATAACTGTATTTCGACGCTCTTAATATCTAACGAACGAAGAACTTCTTGTTGGAGAGTTAATAACCGTTTACTGGTGTGATCTAATCATGCCTGCAATGACACTTCTGCCTCGATATCCGATTTCACAACAACTTCTGCTGGGTAGCATTCTTGTTTGGCTTGAAGAACCCTTTTATAAGAGGGATATATATCACAATTTTTTTCTTTTGCTTGTTCTCTAATTAAATGATATTGCTTTTTGCTTAATTTAGCTTCTATTATAAGCGAAACAGCTTCATCGCTACTTAATTTCAACGCTGATTTTTTTGAGTTCTCTAGTGCTTTTCTATATTCTTTTGCTTTTGTGTCAATATTTGTGATCTCTTTAATTATTTTTAAAGCGTCTACATTTCCCTCTTCTCTAAATTTCATTTGAGTGGCGTATGCCAGTTCCTCTACGGTTTTACTACACCGCAAATCGGAAGTTTTTAGTCTCTTTGACCTCTCACCACTGCTATTAAAGTTAGATTTCGGTCGTCCAACACACTGTTTTTTTGCCTGTTTTTTTGTAAATGTTAAGGTTTGATTGAGCCAATTGGAATATTTTTTGAGAAATACCGTTTTATTTCGACTAACTTGAAGCCATTTACATTTTAAACTGAAGGCGAACCGAGACAAGTTTTTCATTTCACTTACAGGAAATACGTCAGATCCTTTTTCTATTAAAATTTGTGACTGTAACTTTTTTAGTTTTGCGTCCAAATTTTTTTCTGAAAAGCTTTGGAATATTTGAAATAACTCACCGTACGAAAAACGAATGCGGTTTTCTTGCAAATCTAGAAATAAAATCCCTGTCTTTAAAACATATGCCTTACTATGAAGTATAAAGCAAAAGCCTAACAATTAGGTTTTTTTATTTAATCTCAATTTCTTTACATGATTTTTTTTTATAAAATTATTTAAAAAAAAGAGTGTATAACTATTTTAGCATTTCTTTTATCTGTTATCATAACATTTATGAACTATCTAACTACAGATTATTATGATTCATGCTAAAATAAAAAGCATTTAAGAATTATTGAAAATATAATTTGAAAATATATTCTAATTTTAAAAAATAATACTTACATTTATATTTAATCAATATTAAACATTAAGTTTTTTAAAAATATTATTTTTTAATTATTTTTTCAAAAATATAAATAAAATGCATCCTTAGATTCTTTTCATTTTTCTACACCTAAAATTATTTCTGTAGTTAGATCGGCGTATTGTTCTGAGATACAATAAAATAAATATTAAAGTATTCGTTTAAAATAATAACTTAAAACCTCTCAAGAAATTTCAGTAAATGAAACTAAAACCTAAACTCAGTTCATGTTAAATAATTAATTTTTAATTATTTTGCATTACACAAAGATCCGCGTCGAAAAATACACCTTATTCAAAAATACGCAAAAAGTTGCAACATCTATATACATTTACGTCTTTTTATAGCCCTAATTATACCAAAGATCAGTAACATAAAGATGGGAAACAGGCGGAACATAAACAAAAACATATTTAAACTTTGATAAAAAAATAATAAGTGGCACAAAAATGCAGCCAGTTTTTATTTGCGGTCAAAAATATAAAAGGAAAACAGAGTAATGATTTTTTCCTATGCTAAGTGAAAATACATACCTTCATTATGTGTTTCCATAACTGAGAATTATAGGTTCTCGCACAAGATTCTCAAATAAATAATAATAATTTTTATAAAAATTCAGTTGATTAAAAAAGCTAGGAAATAACACGCAACGAACTGTCTGTTTGACGTATTGCTGTGACAACAACAATTGAAAAATGTGAATATGTCCATGGCCAACTTATCAACCATGATGTTTACTTTAAAAATTTCCATGTCATCCCTTTAAATTCGCTGATCTATTTTTTCGAATATTTTCCAAGTTTTTATCAAAAGAAACTAGTGTGCGTCGTCACGTAGACTGGAAAGATCGTGCGACCCTATAAAACTATAAAAAAACTGTGCAATATTAATCAACTGTTTCGGCCTTTTTAGGACTCATCAAAGTTATATAGTCTAAATTCATAAAGAACATTTTTGCGATATACAGAATCACAAAAAGAACAACAACACAATAACAGACAATTGATTAGCATTGCCTATTATAGCGAACAAAATACATGAAAATCAATTGCCAAATTTCATAATAACGTCGTCATGAAAATGACAGCTCTATTATAAAATGTAATATTGTTCCGAAAGAAACAGATACGACGCGCTGCCAAACCTGTAATCGCACAGTTCCTGAAAATAAAAAGTTAAAGTCGCAAACGGGTTGATATATCGAAAACAAAATCGCAGACAATTTTCAATCGAATAAAATACCAAAGAAAATAGCTACAATATTATTTCCGATATAAGTCACGCAAATCGGTATAGTCACAAAATCGGTAATCACAATAGGGGTGTCACAATTAAAATAGGGGTGTCACAGTCAAAATAGAGGGTGCCACAGTTAAAATAGGGGGTGCCACAGTCAAAATTAGATTGGCACAGTCAAAATTAGGATGGCACAGTCGAAATCGAGAATATAGACACAATCCGGAATAAAAGTCGCATCAATGGACCACAGGTGGCGGCGTCTCTGTAATAAAAAAATGTAATTAGTTTTTTTTTAATTTTTTGTTTTTTTTTAATTTTTAATTTTTTTGGGTTTTTGTAATTTTTTTTTAAGCAAATACGTTGACGATAGCACAGGGACTTCTCCTCAGCAAGCTGGAACGCTGAAACTGACAACAAAGCCCCGTGACGTCGACGGTCGATCGCAGCACTCGAGCAATTGCCGAGGTGCCGCCATCGACTTTCCGGAGCCGTTTCGATGCTGATCGAGACAGTCGTCGGAATCAGAATCGAAAGACCCTTGGCGAAAAGGCCGGACGGGTAGCCAGAAAGGGTGATCCGAAGGGGGTAACGTATACAGATTCGTCGTGTCTTTCTGTCTAGCCCATTCGGGCAAATTTCGCGAGCCCCGCGAGGTGGAAGGTCGATTGTAGCAATCAAGCAATTGTCGTCGCGGTGCTTCCGTCGTTTAGTCGCTTGTCGATTCTCTGAACGTGAGTAACCCGAGTTCCGTCCGCCCGCGCCGCTTCGCAATCGTTCTCGTCGTCGTCACTCTCGTCACCACCCTCGTTTTCGTTATAAATTTCGTCCGGAATGTTATCGCCTAAAACGGAAGCGTACACAATATTTTTGGTGAATTTTCGCTTCGTTCGCACGAATTGAAAAGATCCCTGTTTATAGTCATCGCAAACGCAAGTTTCAATGGGAATTGATAGCGTCTCATCCTGGACGGTAATATGGAGTCGTCCAGATTGTGAAAACATCTGGGGAGCCATATTACTCGTCCCTTGGAAACTCCCATCAAAATTTTGCATTCGATCAAATGTTCGTGCATACTAACAACAATCATCCTGTTCCCATTACATTGACCCCTTGACACATCTAAATTTCTTAGCAGAATTACAATGGCCCCGATTCGGAGTTCGAAAGCGTGCGGCGGAAAAGACGGGGCCTCGATGGCATTGAGGACCTCTAACGGCACGTACAGTTCATCGGATGGATGGTTGATAAACGTGTCCACGCTGAAATATGTGCGGCTTTCTCGGCCGGAAATGTTGTTCAAGACCACGGCATTGATGTCCGCCACGTACTTATTGGTGGTACACAAAATAGCTCGTTCACAGTACGTTTCACATGTATCCTCTCTGAATATGTAGTTGTCGTAAACGAAATCGAGCAACGCCGATAAATCGGACACCAACAGACCCTTGGGTATTTCTATACAATCGTTCTCGTTTATTTACTCCCTTGAAATGGACGTCTGCCTTTTGAATATCTCGGACCAATCGGCAACTACAGCTGTCGACCGGGAAACGGCGACGCCCTCGTCCGCCGGGCCTCGCCGTTTCTCAATCTCATGTCGACCGTCAAGGCGAATTTCTTCGTCATCGGCCACAGGTAAGATCGCTTCAAGCAGTAATCGATTACGATCGCTCTGTGCGCCCGCACCACGACTGGCAAAATTTGTCTGAAATCCCCCCCGAACAGTACCACTTTTCCCCCGAACGGTTCGTTTGGTTTTTTCGTTACGTCACGAAGGAGACGGTCTACGCAGTGTACGACGAACTTGTGACCCATCGGAGCTTCGTCCCAAACGATCACGCCCGCCTGCCGAATCGCTTCGGCTTCCGGGGTCTCCATTCGCATGTAGGACTCTCGAGTCCATCTCCAACTTGAGAGGTAAATTATTTCCCGTTTCCCGGAATTCCTCCGCCTCTGTACCCAACGATGTACGTGATTGTCCCACCTGTAATGCTCGGAAATTTCATGATGCCGGTATTAACGCGCACTCGAGTCAGAACCCCGTTTAGAACGAAGAAGGCCTCCAACTTAGAGGGGAAATTCAAACGGTCGTCGATATTTCCTATTTCGTCGAAAACGATATTATTGTCGCCTTCCAAGTGTAGCGGCAGAGCTATACACGAATGGGACCTTCCGCTCATATGAAATTCGAACAGACGCCAAGTGGCTTCCATAGAAGTGATCATGCGGCAATCTATATAATTACCAATTTCTTCGACAATCGTGTTGCCGGCGGCATTGTTGTTATTTAAATTTGGAAGATTATTATCATTATTAACGTTATGTACTACCGCAGTAGCGAGCGTTACGCAATCCGGTCCCTTGTGCGTGTATTCGTGTGAAGGTACTTGACTGACGCTAAGCTGCCGCAAATCTCGATGTTATTGTGACATTGGTACTTTGATAAAATATATGGATTGTAAGGCACCACCCTGTTATTAAAACACCGTATATTTTGAATTAAACAGTATCTGTTGTTTTTTGGCCTTTTGTATACTGTTCGCGCCGTCGCACAGTGCGATGCATATATGGGAAAAACGGCATAAATAATAACTCACTTCTATAATGAAACACATATGTTTAATATTTTTTTCTAAAAAATGTAACAATATTTGCATAGATTATTAACAATATCAACATTATTTTTGGCCTCATATTGTTTGGAATAATTGATATCAATAGTATTACATAATTATTATTCTTTTACAATACTATGGCTAATCTAATGTTTTAAAATATTATTGCTATTCTTATATTGGTCTAATTATTTAAAGCAAGAAAAAATTGGAGAAAAAATTTTTATTTTAATTGACATAAGCCCACCTGATGAGTAAAATTACAATTTCTTTCTAAGGGATTTTATGCAATGCTAACAAGGCGTTAATAAGTAAGACTTTGTGACAATTTTGGATAAAATAATTAGGAGTGTGTGAAGTAGATCACAGATCACTTTACACACTTGTTATATAAATAACTATTGTTGATAAAAAAATACCGTTACCTAAACTTCTACACATACACAAATAACTACCTAACAATAAATTAACCACAAACAAAGTACCTAACTAAACTAATAATTTAATCGCTATCTGTATCTCCTATGTCATTTAAATCTATCTGTCCATATAAATCTAACGAGAATTTTCAACTGGTATTAAATATTTACTCACATTATCATCAAATTCAATAGACTTTTTTGTACTGGTATTGCGCAAACTTGATATAAAAGGATCGGATGTTAATAACAAAATGTTGATAAGGTCATTGTTCGTATCTTTTCGGGATGTTTTCCTTGTGTGGTGTAAACGGTGTTTGCGAATCTCTTTGTGTCGAGCTTCTAAAGCTTCTTCCGATAATATCCCAATTGGCAAATCAAAGAAAGATATGACGTCTTTTCCGTGTAAGAGCAACTTATGCACAGTAACGGGCATATAGTACCAACTGTAGTATTTAAGATATAAATTCCTTGTTTCAGTTAGTAAAATATAAAAGTTGTCTAAATGTATGGCACTCCCACTGGCGATAATTCTTAAAATAAGACTAAAATTTTCTATTAATTCTAGATTGATGCCGGTTATTTCAGAACTTAATTTAGCATTTACAAAAAACTTTCGTGCGGTGTTGCCATCATTGGTGCACCCAAATCCCTGTTTTACCACATCTACTAGAATACCCATTTTAGATCGAAATTCTGACTGTATGTTTTTTTTACGTTCTTCAAATGCAGCTTTATTGTCAGCCCCGCGAACTTGCCATGTTTTAAATGGCAACCTATAGGCAATATGTATAAGACATTCGAAGCAACGAATCCAGCAGTGCAACGAAGAGAGTCCATAACTGTAAGCCTCAGGATTTGATACTTTTGCAGCAATTGAAACTTTGTTCATTTCTGAGGGTTTGGCCCCACATATGTAGCAATTTTGTGCCGCATTTGTTCCAGAAAGGGTATTAATTGCACTGCCATCAAGCATGGTAAATAACATTTCGAACCTAATTTTAATTATTTTACCAGCTTGGGACATTTGAAACACTACAAGGTTGCTTATAGACGTGTTCATTCTTTGTTCTTCGTTTTTGACAACTTGTTTGTCTTCTTTAACATAAGCCAATCTAATTGGTCTACAAAAAAATGTAGAAGAAGCGCGAGGATTAATCCATAGGATATTTCCAGTATTAAAATCTATTAATTGTAAAGGAACAAAAGCTGTTACAAATAGTGAAGCATCTGAGCTCTGAGAATCGTTAAATTTTTGCTTGTATAAGCTATGACCGGAGCTACCGTCGAAGCCCCATTTACATTTTAATATTAATTCATTTTCAGATAAAATTTGGTCCTCATTAACAATCTTCAAAATGCTGCAAGCTGTATTATTTAATAATGTTTGTAAATCTACCTCAACTATAGTTTCTGTAACTAAAATATTATCTGGTAAAAGGCTTTTTTTAAACATTTTAAGTTGATGTATTGAGGGAAAACATTCATTATGAAGAGCATTAATTGAATTGCGTAAAATGGCATATTTTCTCTCCGAAAGGTCTAAATCTAAATACAAAGCTAGCGCCTTTTCAATGGTAAGTTTTTTTTCAGATCTGTTCTCATTTTCAGATAATCGCGAAGATACCTCAGCGGCAAATTTTAGCTCTGCTGTACTTCTGGTCGTAACTAAGTCATCCACGCGTCGTCTTTTTGTTCGATCACTAACCTCCTCAAACGTTTTCTGAGGCCTTCCTCGACTAGGACCAGGTTCACAAAGATTTGGTTTTTTAACTAGATACAATCTTATTACCTCTGGTAGCGAAATTTTATTTTTAAGCCAATCTTCGTTTGATTTTAAGAACCTAGATCGAATACGATTGCACTTTTCCCATCTTGTCTTTAGTTTCAGGCTATAATATTGTGACAACTGCTTCAACTAAAGTTGAATTTCAGTAGGGGCGTCTTCTAAGTTCAGTAGAGCCATAAGCTGCCTCGAAATCGACTCCGTCTTATTTTCTTTGTCAGCTGATTGCCAACTTTCCAATAGATCTCCCGGAGTAACGTCGGGCACGAACCCTAAAAATAAATAATAACTTAAAATTGTGCAGTTTGGTGCAAGTTTTATTGGTGGAAATAGATACTAGGATAGTCGAATATCTAAAATCTATAAACAATCAAAAGGTGTTTTTTGGTGTATTTTCGAAAAACTTTGTTAAACATTATTTTTCGCAAGTTTTGTATATTAACATTCAAAAAAACGAAAAAATATAAAATGCTAGGATTTAATAATATTATATGTATGGTAAAATGTAATACATACCTTCTAAATTAATGCTCATTATGAATTAGAACACAACTCTTTTGTAGCGAATGCTTAAATGCAGAAATGTGATAAACTCTAGCGTTGCGCGTAACGTTGATGGTTCTAAACAAACAAGTTCTGACAGCTCTAGTCACAAAATGTCGCGTCGTTTGACGTTACTATGGTCAATTGTCTATTGTTTCGATATACTTTTTTAGCCTACTATGTTTATTTTAACGCAATATTCAAGTAACAATTTTGTTTTATTGCTATTGAGCATTGCACTGTGCGTCGCTCCTATTCCTAGGATGGTATAATTAGAATAAGATTTCGGAAAACCTTTGACGCATTGACCGTCTCTCATACACGACGCTTCTAAGTTTAAGCGACTGCACGGTTTGTGTATTTGATGCTCGGCCACCAAATCAAAAAGTTCTCTTTCGAAATTTTCGTCCGGCAGATAAGCACAAACGATACGATCGACGGCCTCCGCTCCTCAGGTTTGTCATCGGTTCCGAGAGTGATTAAAATGTGAACGTGCGGCAGACCCCTTTTTTGAAATTCGATGACGTAAAAATAGCCCACCCCGAAGCATTACCCCTGAACTATGTCTTCTATGAGTTGATTTAATTTTACGTTAAAGATTCGAGTCACAATGTCGGGCCGATATTGAAAACTTTAATAACGTCCCAGCGAATTAGTAATCTCCGTCCAATAGGGATTACACGTGAAAGTGATAAAAAGATCGGCCTTGCCGTGGCGAGCCACTACGGCCATAGCGTCAAGATAATGTCTTTGAATTTGTCTTTCGCCGCCAATGAAAGACACTGGTAAAATAAAACCTCTGCCGATATCACTCAGGTTTGTGGTCGGCACTCTCTTTTGTGCCAAACGAAAAATTTTATTATTCTGACGGATCCACCATAACTGAGACGCTTCTGCTTTGCAATAAGCGTCTACCACGTAAGGTAAAAAAAGCTTTCCCCCGGTATGCAGCATGGAAAATTGACTGTCTCTAACCATCATCCTATACCGGTAAAATTCCCTAAAGATGACACGTTTACGTTCTCATCCGACATAACGCAACGCAGTGCTGTAACCATTGTTACCGCAAGGAAACAATAAGGGATAGACCATTGGATCGGCCAACGGATTTAAATTTTTAATTTCAGTATTTCCTACTCGGAGGAAATTCCCTGCCGCATCCCGTTGTTTCGGATAAAGCTTTAAGTCTACTTCGAAAGGTGGTTCCATACCGACAAACACAGCCGCGATGTCGCTACGGCTCTCAGGCAATGCAAAATTGCGACGGTGTACATTCATATCCTCCTTGAAGGCTGTTATCACATTATCGTCCTCCGCAATATGGGCGTCCCTCGATCCCTCCCTCAATAATCGCAACTCCTCGGCTACCGTGCGGTAACTCTGGACGTAACGATTATGCCGATTTAGTCGATGTCTGCCAAAATTTCCCTAATGACTCGGTCCCCAATGAAATCTGATCTTTTTTCGATCGCCTCAGCAACGTCTACAAAGTAATAATGATTAGTGCTGGCTGGAAATACCAATGTCCTTGCTGCCCTTGCGCCGGCGTGATAATATCACCTCCCGCCCTTAATGTCGCCATTGCAAAACGACTCTTTACCGTGCGGATTTTTTGCCGCAATTCGGTATTCATTTGTCCGGTACCGAGTATAAACTCTGAGTTCTCTCGGGGTCTCGCTTAAGGGAGGAGGTTGTATTACACTCCGTTTGCAGCACATCAGTATTATGCCTTCTCTGTTGCGTTTTTCCTGTTCGAAAAATAGCGCTCCGCAATGTTGACACGGACGTCTCTGATCTAACCGTCTGGCCAAATGGGGCACCGTACAATACCGTCTAATCTGGGCCGGGTTTAGGAATAGGGCGAATCGGTATGTCGCTCGTCTGGCAACGGGAATGTTTTGCTGCCCCTGCGTGGCCGAAGGGCGAATGTCGGGAGTGGAATTGGTAGTAATCGGGGTAGGTATATCGATCGAAGACGGTACGACATTAACTCTGAATATTACTTAGTAACGACTGAGATAGTGGGGTCAGTCGAATTACAATATCGGATATAATCGACGATTGAACGGGTGTCTCCTGGGGATGGCTAGGAACGACACCAACAGGACCAAAAGCTGAGATTATTTCCGTTTCTAACGAGGAGAGGAATAATCGGCCCGGGAAGGTTCGATGCTTGGCGCTCGTGATTATCTACCAATTTTTGAAATAATTGGGTTAAGACGACGGATAATTCACGTATATTAGATGCCTGATCGTCTCGACTTTCTAAAGTAGGAGCAGACAGAAAAAAATTATTCGGAAGTGGCCGGTAAGCAATGAGGGAGCGTAGGCGGTACGACGTAGTTGTGCGGGGTTAGGACGACTCTCAGGTCGTGCCTTCTCAAGACATCGGACGGCAGACGTCTAAGACGTACTACTAAATTCGAAGTAATACATCTTTGTTTTAATTCGCGTATTTGCCTAGAAATCTGGCGTCGTTTCTTTAACGAACTTTGGGAGATCATGATTCTGACAGAAAACGGGATTAATAAAAATATACACACTTACTTTATCGAAATATTTCTTTCGCGCTGATGTCTTCGTTTCCAGAAGATATCTTAATGTAAAAAAAACACAAAATTAATAACTATTATATTCAACCGATAACTGATAAGTGGCATTCTGAAAATAATCAATTTTTTTTGTAAGTACCCACAACTGAATTACAATAATATATTTTATTGTTACTTATATGCAATCATTCTGTAATTTAATTTTTTTAGTTTGTATAGAATTTTTCTCTACAATACTGGTACTCTAATCTTTTTAATAGCACGTCAACTTTTAAATCACTCGTACCGATAAATTCATTCATTTGGAAACATATAAAGAACAACTGTGCACATTAAAACGTTTTAATTAAGTCAATAAAATATTAAATATTTTACGTTTAAAATTCTTTCAATTCTTATTACTATATAATTTTTATACGTTTCGTCTTATACGCAAATAGACAAAAACAACCAACCTAGTTCAAAGGAATTTACTTTTGTTGTGGAAAAAAATAATTAAAAAAAAAAGTTCTTAAAATCTTAGTCAATTTTTTTATGTATTATAACGAAAAATCATTGTAAAATATTATCGAATAAAGTTATGTAATTTATATCGATAGCCCATAGTAACTTATGGAACACTATATATTTATTATCTCTTATAGAATTCAATTGGAAAACCTCCAGCGCACACAAAAAGCGTCAATCATTTCATTATAATCATTTGATAATCGATTTATTTTAAATAAATATAATAATTTTTTTGCCTATTATTTACTTTTTGAATCCTATAAACTTTTAAATGTTAGCAACAGCAGATAAATTATGATACTCGAAGGTAATCTAAATGACGTAACTTATGTTCGAAACAAACATCATTCTACCCGATAGATTTCTAAATATTTCCCCTATGCACATTATATTGCAATAAAATTTACATATTGTTACTTTTAAAAATAAATCCAGAATACTTTACTTTTGCATTTTTATTTGTTTTAATAATTTTGTATCAAACTTTAATAGACACAACATTAAACGTCCCGAAACTCTTCATAAGTTGTCATACTACAATGCAAATATAGTAATAACTGATTCCAATTTGTTAAGATTCATTTTAACATATCCTTATAATTCTCTCTTAATACACTTTTATGTCATTTTTTGTATGCGGTTAATTAATTACATACATAAACAATTTTAATACATCCTAAAACATTCCTAGCGATTGGAATTCGAGAAATGCCCAAATTAGACAATTTTAAACTATCACAATTACTGACACGCAACCATCATATTGTAAAATATAAAATCTAAGACTATTATGATACAGAAACAATAGTAATTGACACTGAGTAGTTGTGACCGAAAAATAAAGATAGATAGATAGATATATATTTCGTGTCATTACAATAGGAAATGTTTACATTCGTCAGTGAGTAAAAGTACAATATAAAAATACTAAAAGGAAAAACAACATGTAGTTTTTTCTTATGTATATAGATATTGACACATTGTATATTTAAAATATAATAAAACAATTACACAATAACTACCTAAAAGTAAAGCACATTAAAATTATACATAAATATAAACGTTACTGAGAACTTACACTTTAAAACTTAATACAGAAAGATTAATACATTTACTTTTAAAACATAAGGCTAAAATCACAACATAGAAATTCCTGGATGCTATAAAAAACATGTTTTTTCAAAAAAACTCTAATTGTTTTATGGAATTTTGGTGGAGGTAGAACTGTGATCCTCAGTGGGATCTTGTTAAACAATTTGATAGCCAAATGTTCGGGTCTGCTCTGACACTTACCCAGTCTGCAATAAGCAGCACGGAGATCGTTTCTCCCACGCGTTGGATATTCGTGTATATCTTTTTGGGCTTTAAAGTTATTTATATTCGCCCTGACATAAGAAACGCTCTGCAAAATGAAAACTGATGGAAAAGTAAGAATACCAAGTCGGAGAAAGGCATCCCTACAGTCCTCCCTAAATTCCAACCCCGCTAATACTCTAACTAAAATATTCGTATGTATGTCTTAGACCAACCATTTTCAGTTACTGTGCTTCTCACAATATCGCTAAAACTATCGATATGCAACTATCATACTGTACATTGGCAAACTTAATGCTATTATTGCATACAAACAATGCAGTATACAATACACCACAAACTCCAATGCTAAATTGTAATAAACTCAATCCCAAAAAAAATCTCAAATCATAAAAGACAACTCTGCAATAAAAATATACTAATACTAAAATCTCGCATTACCCTCAGTAATAATCTACCTAACGAACTGATTAAATGAAAATATAAAACCAACCAACAGAAAATAAAATTTCCGTGGTTATTTATCTGAAGTATTATTTAATTGTTCTACAAATATAGAATTGCTAATGTGAATTAGTTTCCAAACATCATGCAGAGCATTTTGAATGCAACTGAATATCGCAAAATGTATTTACATAGGGTTACTCTAAGGGGTTGAAACAGTTCCAAATGAAACCAAAATATTAGGTTTGTATTTTAATATGCGAAAAACGCCAAACCATAAACTGTATACTAGGCAGTAATGGTCTTAATTTTACACGGTTGTCATAAAGTGACAAACCTTGCATATTATATGTTCATTAAATTGGACTCTTCTTGCTGACTATTCATATTCCAGGTTTGAATCTCTAATCTTTAAATACACCTGAGAAATGTAAGAAAAACTCGGCCATAAGAGGTAATGTGTAAGAGATGGAGAACGCTCTATGACATAGCGGAGTCGATGAAAATACATTGCATCTTAAGGCCGGGTCTTTTGTAAATTATTAGGAATATCTTTAAAATAAACGTATCAAACTAGGTTTATTTATAATCAGTAAGAAACCAATTTGATGAATATGTAATATACAGGGTATTCGACAAAAAAAATTCCAGACTTATCAGCGACCTTTTACATCTTGTTATATAATATATCTATTACATTACCCCTAAAATTTGAAATAGCAAGGCATTCACCAAAGACAATTTCAATTCATAAAATTATGGGCTATAGGGGGTAAAGATAACTGCAACGTATATTTAGACTGAAACCAAATTCTCTTTTGTAACTTTAATAAAATATTTAAAATCAGCCTTAAAAAATTGAATAAACGAATAAATGAATCAAATATTTATTTCCTAATAATACCTTTTTATCCATCAAAAAGAAGAGTTAGTACATATTAGAATTGTAAAACTTCCTTAAGAAGCCTTAAAATAATAAAAACATGTTAAACTAGAAACTAACTGCTGGACAGAGACAACACGACAAGTGAATTTTTAGGTAATATTTGAATTATAAATTTTAAATCGGCACCAGATAATCAGATTCTGTCTTGCAAATTTTATTGCATATTACTGATTTAAGCTGAAAGGTTATTAATACAGGTTGTTCAAAGAGACTGCAAATTTTCCAATATTTTATTTAGTAAAGCAATTTCTAGGCTCTAATTGCTAGAGCAGTTTTATCCTGGAAAATATTGTAAAAAACAATTTGAATTTAAGATTTAAGGAGTACTGAACATTTTCTCCGAAAGAGTTTTTTATTTTCATTTCCGCCCGATTAGTTTTTAAAATACAGGTCTTGTTTTTAGAACCAAATTTGTCACTACCGGGTGATACAAAAAATATCTTAACAGGTTGCTCTAAAAGGCAAATTTTCTATGAAAAAAAAACTAAATGCTATTTCCTGTTTTATCTGAAGGGAATCCCACTTCTAATTTTAACTAAATTTCCACTTTTAATTTTAACTAAACATTTTTATGGAATATCCTATTAGCCTAAAATTAGTTTTTTAACGAAAGATCACAGGTTAGTGATATTATTACAACTAAAACAATGGCAGCCTGTTACATGTTTCTTGTGTCACCAACCAACATGTTGGTCTTTGAATGTCTGTATTCTTTATAAACTATTATATTAAATAAACTCTTAAATTTAAGTTCCATTTTAACGATACAGGGTGTTGAAATATATGTACATGCTCTTTAAGATCTCTAGGGTTCTAATAGATCTTAACATATTTATTTTTTGCCCATCATGTATGTATTCGGTGCAAGGCAGATACTACAGAATATACTATACTATAGCAAGAACTTTAATTTAAATTTTACCTAAAAGTTCATTTGTTCTGTCCATTAAATTTAAAATATTCATCTTTAAGTATGCGAAAAACTATTGTAAACTAAAGTTTTTACTTTTACCCAATCAACAAAAAGCTGTTTATTATCTGACAAAAATTTGAGGCATTCGTGCTTTTAGGTGTAACTTTATGTAGGCTATTTTTTTTTGGTGGTGGAATTGCTGAATTTTCTTCAGTAACTTCCATGTTGTTATCAATTTTTGATGACCCTCCGTCTGTATAGTTTAGTACTGTCTGCGAAATTGATTGGGCTTCGTATTGATTTTCATCTTCAGATTCAGAGCTGTAATAAACATCTTGATCAAAATCAATTTCGTTTAAGGATTTGCCTTTAAATTCTTTTCCCCTGCCCTTTTCGAGCAAAAGAAGGACTTTGGCCACTTTTGCGGTTTGATATATATCTTGAGGTATTCTGAAAACCACAATAAATATCTGTTAATAGAATTTTTTCAAATGTTTGTTGTAAGGAATACAGTTCGAGGATGAAGCTGCTCCCGTTATGCTTAAAATATTAGTTTTCGCTGCTTTTTTGAAGGCCGAATTTTTTTAACTTAAAATTTAGATCTCAGTCATATACAGTGGAAAGAAATGCATTAATTACACTAAACTATTTAAGTAGTTTGCTGTGATTGATCTCTGCTTGTGTATAAGGTATTTTGCCACGTAGCGCATATTTTCAAAGGTACATGGTGTTAAGATTTCAAAGAACTGATGCAGTTTTTGGCCTACTGTCTTTTAACGAAAAGGGACGCAGATTTTAAGCAAACATGAAATATGGTGCAAATTTATATTGGCTAATGACACACCACTTTGGTTCATTTTAGAATTTTTAACAGGAGCTATAAACTTATACACAGAGTTCCTAAATAGGGTGCGATCACAGTAAGATAAGTATAGTAACATGGAACATTTGAATAATTCCTTTAATGCCTTTATTTTAAAATAAAAAGATACTACTATAAGAA
Source organism: Kuschelorhynchus macadamiae (assembly GCA_030620095.1). Classification (NCBI taxonomy): domain Eukaryota; kingdom Metazoa; phylum Arthropoda; class Insecta; order Coleoptera; family Curculionidae; genus Kuschelorhynchus; species Kuschelorhynchus macadamiae. The sequence continues at coordinate 374,603 of JAUTXW010003658.1, read as the reverse complement.
ACACAATGTTCTAAATTCTGTTATATCGATTGCATAGAAACTCGGATAAGATAAAGTCTGACAGTAAAGTCTGCTTTCCAGGTATTTGTTTATTTGATCCTAGTAAAGTTAGTAGAAAATCTTGTTGGAAATTTAATGCAAAGAGACAATAAAAAAAAGTTGGTCACGTGATCTATCTCATGTGCCTTTTTTTTCAAACAAATGGCAGAAAACAGCAATTTTTAAAAATTGTAAAGAAAAAAATTTTTTTTAATGTTTCTAATTATACACTAAATTTCAACACTAACAGTTGACATAAAATTTGTCCCATTTTTTAAGCTTAATGTTATTTCACCTAACCGAAAAATACAAATGTAATATTTTTTTATTATTCAAATAACCAGATAAAGCTTAGGTTGTGAAGGACCCTATCGAGATAATTGAATACATTTTTCCTTTAACGGTTATAAAAAGAAAAGAATTTAAATTAAAAAATGAGAACAATTTGAAGTGACAGAGCAATAATATCATCTAAGTGTAAAAATAAATAAGAACAAAATTTCCTTGTGGTTTTTTTAAACTTTTGAGTAAGACAGTTTTCTGTAATTTTTCATAAAAAGGTCAAATTTCATAGGTAATATAAATCACGTGACTAGCTTTTTTAATGCAATTTCGCATTAATTTTCAAGCAAAAATATTCTGCTAACTGAAACAAAAATCCCATAGTGTGGACTTTATTGGTCCATATTGTGAGCTCTTTTTATTAAATTTATTATAGTTTGTATGTATTTCAACATAAAACATTTAATGGAATCTATCAAATTGCACTTACAAATTATGATGTAATTTAGATCAAACTCTATTTTGGGACACTCTCTCCGTTTTATTTATTTCTAAAAACTAACCAAAGTTACCTTTAATAGAAATACAACATTAACTAATTATAAATTTGCCATTTCATCATTGTTGCATAAACTCAGATGTTTTTTAGAGAAAAAGGGGCAATTTTTGTTGCAAGGTAGTAAACAAAACGTTCCCGAGGTATTAACTGAGGCTTTAAAATATCGATACAAAATAACAAGGAAAACCGTTTTCTGTGAAAATGCACCTTGTTGAAGTTTTTAATTTTTTGCATTTACCACCTAATCAATTGCAAAAGATAATGCAAGAACTGCGTTCCGGGCGCCCCTGGTTTTATATACAAGCTTTTAGAATCCGAAACTGTTTAAAAAAACGGATATAATTTATTAAGACTGATTAAAAAGAAATGTTTTAAATTATGAAAGGTTACATGAAAATTCTACTCCTATGATATATCCATATATCGACGCATGGAAGCCAGACAGACGTAAGCGCCATTTGTAAAATTTTACAGGGTAGCGAAAAAACACTTTAGATATAATCGGGGCAAATTTTGCCGTTATAATTATGTATATGGACTGTTTTTCACTTTAAAAGCAATTATAATTTTTTTGTTTAATTTCCGATGCCTCAAAACTATTATTTTACGAAGAATTCAAAATAATGTCGCTTACGCCAAAACACACATAAACATAATTATATACGTCGTTTTGCACTGTCGGTTACGTTAAATAGTTTTTTGAGAAATTGCTTACTACGGCGTTTACGCTGTCGCTTACGACAAACAGGTGTAAACGTGTGGTGTCTTGCTAGTTTACCTGTTGGCGTTTAATTTAAAAATAGACTCTACGTGTATCTTAAATTTTATTGATAAAAAATAAAATAACATTAAAGATTAAAAACGTTTTTAAATAACAGGTAGAAAAACACTATTTTTTACGTACATAAAATAGGCCCATCAGATTATATAACGAGAGTGAATATTTTGTCATAATGAGGCCTCTAGTAAACCCCATAGATACCTAATAACGTTAACATTAATCTACCCTCAAAAAAGGTACCAGATAAGCAGATAATTAGGTCAACAATGTCACCGAGTACATTCTTATTTTTATTTCTGCTTATCTTGTTCTCACAATACAACCAATAATTATTATTAAAACAACAAAATAACATTATATTTTACGTACATAGGTATTAGGTAGCGTATAGGATATAAAAACACGTTATAGAAAACACGACAAAAAAATCTAAATAACAAAACTAACCGGAGGGAAGACATTAGAAATCAGAGGTACCTCTAACATCTCTAAGAAAAAAACCCTAAAATCACGTTATACAAAAACTAATATCTAAATAATAAAAATAATCAGTGTGAGTGAACATTAGGAATCAGAAAAAAAACGAGAAACATTACCTAAGCCTCATCTTCAATATCTGTTTCATCTAAAATGTCAGGTATCAAAGAACTTATTTTAAGAGCTAAATATTCTTTGTGATATCTTGGATGAATTGCAAAACTTTCACAAAGATCTTTCAAGTTGGTATATTTTTTCTTATTAATAGACAGCTCTTCTTTGTAACATGAATTTACAATAGGACATTTATTTTTAATTTTTAGGATGAATGTATTAACCGGTTCTTCAAGAAATGAAGTAGAATATGTAGCAAGGTCACTGTCTTTTGAGATTATAACTCTTTTATATGAAGATATTTTTATTAACGAACTTTTATCGAGACAAAGATTTGAAATCCAAAAATTCGTTATACTTCATTTCCCGAATTTCGTAAGGTTCTGGATTTTTCCTAGCATTTCTTAGAATAGTTGGCCACTCTGAGGGAGCCTGCACTGTTATACCTTTAATATAATTTTCAATGGTGGCATGCATTGAGTCTGCAGGCATATAAGTGTGACCAACGATTAAAAATGTTAAACGTATTTCATTAATACACTGAGACTGGTCTAAGAAATGTCTTAACATTGCTAATATGTATTTGTTCTTGTTTTGGCCGCCACAGTTGTCACAATATAAAGAAACTATGGTAAATTTTCCCGTCAATTCTCTTGAGATAAAGAAATAAATTTGTGGCGATCTCGTTAGGACCTCGTTTACCGTCCTTTTCTCCCCACAAATAACAAATGCCCCTCCGAGTTCCAGATTCATAGGTGGTAAAATTGTAGACTGCGTATTTCCGCGAAAAGCTAATCAGCATCGAATCCCCTTGAGGGGTAGCTAACACTTTTTGTAAGTCGAAACTAACGACTAATGTATCGTGTTTAGCAGAGTCTGATTGTTCCCCAAGAAACAATTTCTTGGCCCCTTCTTTTTCCAAAATATGGTTATTATAAGCATCAGTATCTTCTTCAGTTTTATTTGGACCCAGATTATTAAACCTCTCACACTTGATGCATTTGTCCTTACGAGGCATATGAATTCCTAAATTATACATCTTTTTAATCGTTTTTAAAAAACAGGAACGCTTAAGAGTAGGATATGGCAAATCTGGAGGATAACAATCTATGTATTTTTTATATAGGTTATTGAAACTTTTTACATCCGCTGGTAGGTATTTTTTGCTTGTAGAACCTCTGCAATAGTGGCTAGGAACAGCAGGTAAAGACTCCACAAAAGTCCTTAAATAATTCAATTGCTGTTCTGTTGACTTATTGTGTGGTTTGGAGAAACCTCTCATGTCCGGGTTTGAAAATTTTTTTAAATCCTTATTGTTTATCACGGACCGTATCACCCTCTGAGATATGTTCAACGTCCTTAGTAAAAATTGCTGACAAACAGGAAGTCTACCGTTATCTTTACTTAAAAAATATTGATTCGTCATTTTCCTATTCACCTCCCCTTTTGATTTTCGTCTTCTTTTAACATCATGGACTGAAATACATTCACTCAGAAACTTTATCTGTTTCTCGTTGCATTCTAGTCCCCAAAAAAAATTGAATAACTTAAATAGTAGATATCAAATACGGGAACTGATTCACCCCCCACCACTACTCCTGACCTTGAGAGCCCAGGTGTGCTGTGTAGTTTGGCCTTGAGGCGATGTGACGTCATATGACCTTGAGCGCGCATCACGCTTTTTCTTGAGCGCACACCTGAACTTGAGATTAAGCTCCGCCCCATGACCATGAGATTAAACCCCGCCCCAATGACCATGAGATTAAACCCCGCCCCACGACCTTGGGGAATTGCGCATACCACGTTTTCAATATTTGTCCTTGAAGCGATGTGACATCATCATATGACCATGCAAACCATTTCATATAAAGCTGTGTAGTTTGGCCTTGAGGCGATGTGACGTCATATGACCTTGAGCGCGCATCACGCTTTTTCGATACTTGTCCATGACGTTGAGAGGCCAGGTGTGCTGGGTAGTTTGGCCTTGAGAGGATGTGACGTCATGCGACCTTGAGTGTTAGCTATTAAAACCAAGGCTGACGCCATTCAAAGCTAAAAAGAGGTACACTGTTTGTGCGGTCACAAGTGATTTCATCATTAAAAAGTTATTGTGTGGTGTATTCTGATTCAATTTTTTAAATTTACGGTAATACTGTGTTTTTATATTAAATCTTTTACATTTTTTCAACAATGAGTGCAAAATTAAACTTGGGTGAAATTAACGAAATGCTTAATAAGGATATAGATTTTGTTGAACAAAGAAAATTTTCATCATTAACAATTGGGAAAGTTTTTGTTCAAAATATTGCTTTAAAGATGACACGGTTTGGCAAAGCTTTTCATGCAACATTGTACGACAAAACGCATGATAAAACATTTCAAACTTTTTTACCAAAGCGTGTTGTCGAAACCATTTCTGAAGACGTTATCGAAATTATAAATAAGTCGGGTGGGATGTATACTTTAACTTATTTGGGGCAGAGCTTGCGAGTAATCTCAGGCACTAATACTAGTAGATCAATATTTAAATTTGGGTGTTTAGAATAAGCAAAATTTAGAGATATTTACTTATTTGGTATTATTTTCATCTTTTAATTTTGGTGCTTAATAGAATAAACAAAATTTAGAAATATTTACTTAATTTGGAAAAGAGATGGAGAATTGACCGAAAATGTGTATATGAAACAGCCAACAGGATAATAAAGAAAAACCAGACCTAGAGTGTGAAAGATGTGTGAGCCTTTACGGTCTAACACAATCCCCTAGATGTTGGAATCGCAAATTTGTTTCATTTTTAAGTCATTATGAATTTGTACAATTGAAATCCGATCCGTGCGTTTTTATCAATCGTTTCGGAAACTTGAAAGTATATCTAGCAATATATGTTGACGACATCCAAAAATGCTATTCATGGGCTAATACAAATTCTTAAACAAATGTTTAAAATTACTGTAAACTTGGACCATAAAAATTTGCAATTTGTTGGTGTTCAAATTGAGCAAGACATACAAAACGGAAGAATTTTGATTCACCAAAGTAGATATCAAATACGGGAACTGATTCACCCCCCACCACTACTCCTGACCTTGAGAGCCCAGGTGTGCTGTGTAGTTTGGCCTTGAGGCGATGTGACGTCATATGACCTTGAGCGCGCATCACGCTTTTTCGATAATTGTCCATGACGTTGAGAGGCCAGGTGTGCTGGGTAGTTTGGCCTTGAGAGGATGTGACGTCATGCGACCTTGAGTGTTAGCTATTAAAACCAAGGCTGACGCCATTCAAAGCTAAAAAGAGGTACACTGTTTGTGCGGTCACAAGTGATTTCATCATTAAAAAGTTATTGTGTGGTGTATTCTGATTCAATTTTTTAAATTTACGGTAATACTGTGTTTTTATATTAAATCTTTTACATTTTTTCAACAATGAGTGCAAAATTAAACTTGGGTGAAATTAACGAAATGCTTAATAAGGATATAGATTTTGTTGAACAAAGAAAATTTTCATCATTAACAATTGGGAAAGTTTTTATAGTTCAAAATATTGCTTTAAAGATGACACGGTTTGGCAAAGCTTTTCATGCAACATTGTACGACAAAACGCATGATAAAACATTTCAAACTTTTTTACCAAAGCGTGTTGTCGAAACCATTTCTGAAGACGTTATCGAAATTATAAATAAGTCGGGTGGGATGTATACTTTAACTTATTTGGGGCAGAGCTTGCGAGTAATCTCAGGCACTAATACTAGTAGATCAATATTTAAATTTGGGTGTTTAGAATAAGCAAAATTTAGAGATATTTACTTATTTGGTATTATTTTCATCTTTTAATTTTGGTGCTTAATAGAATAAACAAAATTTAGAAATATTTACTTAATTTGGTATTATTTTCGTCTTTTAATTTGGGTTCTTAATTGGGTGTTTGGGTTAATTAACAATTTGGTAATTATTTTACAAATCAGAATACACAGACATTTTAATAATTAGTGTTTGAAAGATGTGTGACAGCAATAGTACCATCACACCAAGTGAAGACCTTGATTCTCACATTATGTGTTTGTCGCATAAGTTAAGAAATGCGGCACAAGAGATATTACATTTTGCAACCTATGATGGGTCGGCGGTTGAATCAACAGTCAGTCAATATAGAAAGTACATGAAAGATGTAATTAATTTCATGTCAGGCGCTCATTTGTGTGAAAGATACCTGTATGGTTCCATCAACTTAGACGAGTTTTGCGTGGAAATGATCGACGAAGGTCTCCAAAGCTATGTTGTCGAAATACCAAATTTACCCAAGGAATTGTTATCAAAGTATGGTTTGGTCTCAGCGGAAAACATCAATGAAGTCGTGAAAAATGGTGCAGATATTTTGGACCGTGTAGACAATACCGCAGATGATACTGAAGAATGGTAGAAAATGGATGTTGACGATATAGAGAATGAAAACTGTGAAAAACAAATAGGAATGTAAACAATTATATGTATCATGCAAAAATAATTTTGTAAATAAATAATCATTTTATTAATGTATTTGTGTTATTTGTTTATTCTTAAATTCTCCGAGAAAATAACACCCAAATCCTATTCACATGCATTCTGTGTGTCCTTGTAAACGCAACCTTGAAAAATCTATATGTACACGCCCACAAACGCAACCTTGAAATATCTATATGTACACGCCCCCAAACGAATGTACACGCCTCATAACTGTGTGACGTTGCAAACACAACCTTGAACAATCTGTATATATACACGCACTTAAACAAGCAAATTATTAGTTCGTCTTCATCGTTATTTAGCTACGTGTAATAAAAAAGAAGTTTAAAATGTCTCAGTGTCAATCTCAATCTAGTTCCACAAAGAATGCAGTACCAGAAAAGCCGATAGCGATTGTCCAGCCATTTTCGATAAATGGGATGCAGAGGTGTGCTATGTGTGAGCACTATGATGTGCTAGTTGGAACGAGGGGTCTTTGTAATTGGTGCAATAATTTTGTGATGTATGAGCAAATAACATCGCCAACTTCGTCACCACCCAGTGCTAGGAGAAGGCTTAATACGCCACCGCAAGAGGATACAACAGCAACCACCCCAGCTGATCCATCTCCGCACATTTCGCAGACAGCAGGACCATCGGGGATTTTGCAGGTCCCCGATCAAGCTGGCCCTTCTGACATTTTGCGGTCTCCATCGCCGCAGTTTAGTCAAGAAGGGCAGCAATGGGCGGTTGCGGCTTCTCCATCTTCTTCTTCTTCCACAGCATCCAACCTAGAGGCCCCCCTAGACACGTCTGACGAAGAGGACTTTTTTGGGGACTTTGGGGAAGAAGATGAAGATTTGGAAGACATTGTTAGACATATATGTCTAACAAAAGAGGAAATGAGGGTGTTTGGGTTTGAACCATAAGTTTTTTTAAATAAATAGTTTTAGGAATTTGTAAATAAATAGTTTTAGGAATTTGTAAATAAATAGTTTTAGGAATTTGTAAATATTTAGTATTATGTAAAAAATAAATTTATTATTATTATTATTACCTTTCTTTTATTTCTATTATTTTTAACAGTTTTCAGATATAAATTCAAACATTTTTAAATTTTACATCAGTTCTATGTAAGCATGGGTAGAATTAACATTACAATTGATAAATTTGGTCGTCAAAAAGCTAATAAAAAAATAGTAGTATACAATCCTCCAGGAATAGGTTTTAAGTTGAATGTTGATCATCAATACGACATTCAAGGAAAATCTTTAACTAACATAGCAGATCCTTCACAAGGTAGTGATACTGTAACCCGAGAATATTTCCTTAAAGAAATTCAAAAACTTCGGATATTACTGGTTGAATTATTAAATCAAACTTATTTTAAAATTAGTGAAATACTTAGTGTTATTAAATCGGAAATAGAATTTGCATATGTGTACTCGATAATAGAAAAAAGAGAAGTAATATTATCCAACCTTGAGCAAAATGTTGATCGTTTAATTAGAGAAACTCATAGATCTGGGATACATTCAAGGAAAATATCTAACTATGATAATAGAAAACTATTTAACATGATACTAGAAACAAGTGATGTCATATTATCGAACCTTAATGAAAATATGTAAGCAACGTCGCAGAGACTACAAGTTTTATTTTATACCTTATAATGCTGCACTTTGGTGAAAAAAAATAGTTTTAGATAAACATGGGTCGTGGTAACAACACAATTGATAAATTTGGACGTCAAAAGCCTGGTGAAAAAGTGCATTTATTGAGGGGATCACCAGGAATTGGATTTAAGCTTACGCCGGACGGTCAATATGACATGCGGGGAAAATCTTTAACCAATGTCGCCCCACCGACTAAGGGTAGTGATGCTGTTACCCAGGATTATGCGCTTAAAGAAATTCATCGATTACGCGTACAAATAGCAGATATACTGAATACAGATCTACTTAATAAGGTTCGTGTCGATATAAAGCAGCTTGAAGCGAAAATTGTTAATATTGAAACAATAAAAATGGATGTACTCGGGAGAATTGAAAAACATGAAATCAGAATGAGCGATTTGGAGAAAAAAGTGGTCAAGCATATAATGGAATAATGTATGAGAAATAATTAATATAGCCCCAGCTTGATGAGGATTACTCATATATGAAGATAATATCAAGATTGCTGATTGGTATAAATATAATCAAGAATGATGATTGTTGTGAATAAACCTAGTTTATAATTGTAATAAACACATATTTAAATAAAACAAAGTTGAAGTTCATTGGGTATTTATTTTAATAGTAACCTTAACCAATATACATATTTAGATAGGTTTGAATGTATTACAACATATAATATTTTAAACAATATCTGTCTCATCAATCCAAGAATTAAATTGATCTGAAAATCCTAACCATTTTACAAATAATTGATTAATATTATTTTTCTTGCGGCGACGAAGTACTTTTTCCACTAAATATACATTCGGACTACTTGTTTTTTGCAGCTCAGCTTCATAAAAACATCCTTTTATAGGTTGACCTTCTATTGATTCCAATAGGTATGTTGGTGGATTGGTAATGTTAACTTTTGCGATTTTAAACTGTTCCGTGGACCATGAGGGCGTATATCCTTTATCAAAGACACTTTTGTGTTTGCTTATACGAACTATATCGCCCAAACGAAATTTAAACTTTTTGGGTACTATTTTTATCCAATTGTATGCGTTAATGCGTGTGGTTGATTTAACGTTTATAGGTTTCATACCAATAGTACGATGCTCTGTGTTATTATAGGTTTTCGTTATGACTGGTAAAAGTTGTATCCATTTGTAGGAACCTCTAGCTGAAAACTCCTTATAGAGATAATTTTTGAGTGTACGTATGACTCGTTCAACTATCGCAGCTTTTTTGGTGCTGTACGTCGAATAATGATTAATGTTATATTCCTTAACAAGATTTTGGAATATGTTATTAAAAAATTCTTTTCCCTGATCGGTTTGTAGATTTATTGGTGTATATCTTGCTTCTTTAAAAATGTCTTTCATTGCTTTAGTGACTTCAGCCCCTGTCTTGTTTCTAATCGCCCTAGTATAGACAAATTTGGAGTAGCAATTTATGCACACCAAGATATAGCGGTATCCATCGTTTTCATTTGCATACTGTTGCATTTCCGCCAAATCTGTTTGCCACAAGTCTTCATATCCTTTAATGATGGTGTGTCTTCTGGGAAAATTTTTTCTTGCTGACCTATGAAGTTCATTGACAATTTTTATTTTTTCTGTGCTAGTAGTCATAGTTCCAACTCACGTCTCTTGAGATACTGATCAAATTATGTGATTACTCAATAAATTATACCTTCCTCACGAAGTTCTTCTATAATTGACATTATTTCATTATCGTGTCCGGTATGACCAGCCATCTTTGAACTCCATAGCAATCGTAATCGTTCTACCAACTCCTTCGGGTTATTCCAATATACGTAGCTAGGAGTTTCCGATAAAACACGTTTTTTTAATGGTAACACTACTTGAGCATATGTTTTTTTACCTGCGATCCCACTCCCCATTCGATTCCCTGTCATTAATGGTTTTATAATCTCTAAATATTTTTTCCGCCTGGTTTCCTGTAGTCCCCGCTTCTCGTCATAGCCCTTGTATGCTGCATTTGTCAATCGCAGCATCTTTTTATAGTCTTCTGCCACTTCGGGAGTCATCTTTTCGATATGCTCTAATACCCGCGGATTTTTTAAGAATATCAAATCGTAAAGTTCCGCATTCCCTTCAAAGGTTGCAATATTCTTAGAGTTGTGCCATAGTGTCACTTTACCAGGAGGAAAACGTATTTCCAAATTACCCATAAACTTTTTGTTTTTTACTTTTGATTTATGATGTACTCCATAAACTGTATCGAATTGTGATGGTTTTGTCTTTAAACCGTTCATATATGTATTAATGATAATATCCGGAGATGAGCGATCTTTTAATGTGACAGCTGACATTGTAGATTTGTTTGATGGAGAAGGTGTTGCATAAATTCCATCTAACGTCTCGTTTTTTGGGGTATCTATCGATGTTTCAGCAGTGTACTTGGACCTTTCTGTGATCGGTGTTGATGTTTCTACGGGAAACTCCTCTGACATGAACATGGTTGTTTTATTTAGTGGCTCCTCTATGTATGTGCTTAAACTTTTCGGTTGTGATTGTATATGTTTACGAGACTTTTGTGTTACTGCATCGGATATAGAAGTCAAAGGCTTAGCAATCGGCTCATAAAATTTGTCCAATTCAAATTTATCTTGTACATTAGCAGCTCTAATTTGTTTAAACTTTTTTCGAACGGCATCTGTAACCCCAATCAATTGACGTTTCAGATCTATATCATTATTCATCATGAAGGTGATGTTGCCAGAGTATCACACAACTATGTAATGCGAATTCACTGATCTTACTCTGTGTATATATAGTTATCGAACCCCTTGCGATATCTTCCCGAATTTAAATCGCTATCCTTATCAATAACGAGGAACCCATACTTGTCATTCCAACATTTAGCACACATCTCTTGAAATTGTGTAAAAGTCAGATCTGGCGATACATGATCCGAAAAAATATGTCGTAAATTCATTTCGTCTTGTTTAAACATTATAATTAAATTGGCGTTGTCACGTACTAATTGCTTGGGAACTCGGGAATAGGTTTGTGCTAGGTAGAAACTATCTACATTTTTATGTCGTCCCATACTAAAATATGATCGTATAACATCCTGTTTTTCACACATTACGTCGTCAAATATGAAAATTGAATTTGGTTTGGCATCGGATGGCTCCACGATATTTGTTGTATCGCTAAAAGTATAATAACCAAGACCCTTAATCGGCGTGAAAATTTTCCTGAGATATTCGTATTTGGGTTGATACAGCGACTTTGAATATACGTAGACATTTTCAAAGCGCAATCCTAAAGGGTGTGTAAGCAAGGTAATCATAACATTGGTTTTTCCACAATTAGAAGGTCCTATTAGCAATCCACGAATTGATAATGGCAACAAAGGACCATGCCGACGTCTCACATTTTTCCCTACATGTCCAGATCCAACCTTCTCATCGAGATTATCTATTTCTAGCTTCTGTTTCAGCTTAACAATACGCATTATAGTGAAAAAAAAATATTTTATATCGTACACACGGCTTTAACTACTCATTCAGATGCAGACCATCAAACGAAGTGGACGCTCTCGATATTCGAGTAAGACTGGGTGTGGTATAGTGAATTCTATAATTAATAAACTACCGTTTGAGTTACACCTTCCCGGTTATCAATATTGTGGGCCAGGCACCAAACTTACAAAGCGATTAGCGAGAGGTGATTTGGGAATTAACCCATTAGATGCAGCGTGTAAGAAACACGATATAGCATATTCAAAAACCGAAAATAACCTAAGTTCACGCCATCAAGCTGATTACGATCTTGAACAACGTGCTTGGGAGAGAGTAAAATCAAAAGACGCTAGTGCAGGTGAAAAAATATCTGCTTGGTTGGTAACAAATATTATGAAGGCGAAACAACGTTTCGGTATGGGTGTTTCAACGCATTCAGCTAAAATAAAGAGCTCCAAAGGAAAGCGACGACGATTTGTGAAAGGGAAACGTACATGTAAAAACAAAAGAGTGTCCAAGTTTACTTTTGGATCGACATTGCGACAACCCATTCGAGCTGAATTAGCTAAGGCTGGTGGTAAGAAATTTGCTGAAAAAGACATATTTAACGCATCTAGAATAGCAGTGGCTGCGGCAAGGAAATTATTAAAAGCCCGTGGTGGTAAGCGGAAGATACGCATACCTAGAATTATACCTGTTCCAAAGGTTGGTGGCTTATTACCTTTGATACCAATATTTGCTGGGCTCTCAGCATTAGGATCCTTAGCAGGTGGTGTTGCAGGGGTAGTGCGTGCAGTAAAAACAGCAAAAAATGCCACTACCCAAAAAACTGGTGGTGAGTTACAGCTAAAATCGAATGGAGGTGGAATGTATTTGAAACCATATAGGACAGGTTTAGGGCTTTTTATGAACCATTCAAAAAACTAGTAAAATGCCTTCCTCGAAGGCCATTATCGAATATTGATCTAGAAAGGTATGCATTACAGCTACAAGTACCATACTTTAGAGGTGTATTTATGCGAGATTCACTTCCTCGACGAGGTCCTCGACGTTATGAATCTGGTATTCTTAATTTGGACAGTATAATGGGATTTGGAACACATTGGGTGGCGTATCGAAAGAATGATTCAGAAGTTACATATTACGACAGCTTTGGTGATTTACCACCACCAACTGAACTGGTTCGATATCTGCGAATGGGTGGGGAAGCAGCAAAGGAAATTTACTATACATACGATCGACAACAAAAATTTGGGACAGTCTGGTGCGGTCATTTATGCTTAAAGTTTCTCTCTCAATCGTAAAAGTCAATATGTCTTATACCCCCCAAATGGATCGGGATAGTTATAAAAAGATGGCGTCTTCGTTAAAAGCCTATTATCGTTCCGGTAGTTTATTAAAAATGACTTCTAAAGAGTTAGAAAACATACCCAAGGAGGTAATGATTGCTTGTTCCCCAAATGAAATCGCACTTGTTTGGGATAAATTACCAGAACACATGAAATGTGACATAGACATGTTAAAGTATCAGTATTGTACGGACCATCATAATTACCAGAATCTGAATGGAGATGAATGTGATGGACCAGCGCCTAGGAGATTGTTTTGCTGTTCCTGTAAAATAAGTGATGTAAAAATAACAGAAAAAAATTGGTTTAAAATTTCAAAACCAAGTAAACGGTGTACAACCTATAGCAATATAAACTGCTGTCGACAACAATAAAAGCTAAAAACAGTAGATTTTTTATCAGTCATGTCGTACACATTCACATTAACAGGACGCTCGAGCGTGTTAAGTACAGATTTTTACCCACCATTAGAACTCAGTACAGTCAATAAATATGGGCTTGCACTTGTTGGATTTTACACATATAATTCTATTTTTAATATTGATGAAAGCAATAATTCATTTGCATATAAGAAAAAAAATGACAAAACTTCACCATCTATAAAGTTAACAATTCCCCCCGGAGTATATGAAGTGCACGAGATTGAAAAAGCAATGAAAACTGCCCTACAACTATCCACGAGAGATAATGATGATAAAATATTTTCATTAACACCCAATAATAACACATTGAAATGTGAAATAAAAACAAAATATGGATTTTACAGGAGAAAACTGCATTGGTCGGATGTTGGGATTTGATCGTATATTGTTAACAACGGACAACAAAAAACATGAATCAACCTCTCAAGTAGACATTATGAAAGTACGCATAATACGTGTTGATTGTAATATTATCTCTGGAGCATACCTGAACTCACAAGAATGTCATATTTTATTTGAATTTGATATTGATGTTGAACCTGGTTATAAGATAACGAAAGAACCCACAAACCTTATTTATTTGCCGTTGAAGCCTGAAGGACGTCAGTTCATTGACAACATTACTCTACGCATCTTGGACGACAACGGTGATCTTATCGATTTCAACGACGAGAAGATTATTATTAAACTGGAGCTAAAAAAACTAGTCTAACGATGGGTTTTTGTTACAACCGCCGACCGTACATGTTTTCTCCGATATGTCAAACAATAACGAAACCTAATAAAAAGAAACATGTCGCTAAAACAGAGCTCATTCACGATCACGACGTCGGACCAAAAGGATATCAACGTCTCTCTGCCAAAGATCGTAGATTTCTTCAATCCATCGGCTTGAAAGTACGAAGCCAACGAACATGATGACAAGTAGTGAAAAAATTGAGGTTTTTACTGAACCTATTTTCAATAATTCTATCATAAGCCTGCAAGAACATACATATAAACCCTACGGATCACCTAAATTCCAAAATTCCGATGAAATTCGTATCCCAGTTCACTTTCAAGACATAATTTTGGATATATCGGAAAGCTACATATATGTCGAAGGAACATTTAAACCAAAAGACGCTACAAAAAAGTGTTTTTTATCTAATAATTCATTAGCTTTTCTATTTGAGGAAATTCGATATGAGATAGGCGGTGAGAAAGTTGCAGTTGTCAGAAAACCAGGTGTAACTACAGCTCTTAAAACAATGGTTTCCATTGGTAGTACACAGCTGAAACCGCTTCTTACATGCGGATGGGGTCTAAATGAAGAAAACCAACACATTGTGGATACCGCTAGTAATGTATTTTCTGGCAAAGTACCCCTAAAATATCTGATGGGTTTTGCTGAGGATTATACGAAGGGGATTTTTAACATTAAACAGGAATTGATTATAATAATTGCCCGCACTTTTAACAACTGTTATATTGGAGAAGTTGAAGCCGACATTAAAATTGACAAACTGGAGTGGAAAATACGTCACATTGTTCCCGAGGATAGACAAAAGCTAAAACTATTATCACGTATTAATAAAGGTGGTAATAATGCAAATATCCGAATGGCTTACCGTATGTGGGATCTTTACGAGCTTCCCGCTCTCCGACAAACTTCATCCGATGTTTGGGCTATAAGAACGAGTACAAGTCTAGAGAAACCTCGTTATTTAATTATCGGATTTCAGAATATTGGAAAAGCGGATAGCTATAAAGAAGATGCGACTGAATTTACAAATGCAAATATAAGTGACATTCGAGTTTATCTTAATTCAACAGTATTCCCCTATGAAAGATGGAATTTGGATTTTTCAAAGAAATTGTATGCAGCGGCCTATTATAACTATGAAAACTTCCAAAGCAGTTATTATGGTCGAGAATTTAACGATCCAATGATGGATTTTGGCGAATACATGAAAAATCCGCTGTTTGTTATTGACTGCTCGCATCAGGTGGAAGCTGTAAACTCGTCAACTGTGGATGTCAAGATTGAATTTGAAACACGTAACAGTCGGTTTCCTAAAGACACTAAAGTTTTCGCATTAATAATTCACGATTCTATTTTTAGTTATAATATGTTAAATGGTTCTGCATCAAATAAGCTTGTTTAGTCGTTTAGTTATTTATAATTATTATACTTTATATTTGGCATATATGTTAAAGTATATCTTAGTATATCCATATATTGTTATATAGTTTAGTGTTTTGATATAAAACTTAATATATGTGTAATAGATAGTTTAGCAACTAATGTCAACAATTAAATAATAAAACATATTGCACCAGTTATTTTGAATTTTATTTTAGTCTAAGTTCTAAAAGGTAAATTAATATAAAAATTTGGTTTCCACTCGTCCTTGAATTAAGATCCGACCCCGAGAGCATTGCTAATTCCCCGACCTTGATGGTGGGTGACGTCATAGGACTTTTCTATTCGTCCTTGAATTAAGATTCGACCCTCCCTGAGAGCGTTGCTATATTCCCCGACCTTGAGGGTATGCGACGTCATAGGACCTTGGGTGCGCAACGGACTACATAATAAGATACAAAGAGTATATATATATATATATATATATATATATATATATATATATAAGTTGACGTTTAAGATTTCTGTTATATTCCAAATCAGTTTGCAAAACGAACATGTCTTCCAGCTCTTCTAACTCTTGGGTATTTGATGTTGAAACAGTGCGGTTAAATAACCGGTCAGATTCGTCTGATTCCGACGACGACGACGAAACAGTTGAAATGGGTCAGAGATTTGTTGTGCAAAATGAATCTTCGTCTGATGAGGAGGGTCAGGAAGAGGAGTCGGCTGAAGCCAGTCTGCCTGACTCATCAAGTTGGTGGAGTCCACCATCACCACGTGGTGAGTTTGATGGTCCAGCCGACAGTAGTTGGTGGGTAGTGCCTGATGTTTCAGAAGATACGCAGGAAGGGAATGCCGACTCCACTACGTGAAGATGCTACTACGGAATGGTGCAAAATGGATGGTGGCGATGTATAGAATGTCAACATTTAATTGTACCATATATATATATATATATATATATATATATATATATATATATATATATATATATATATAATTTTATAAATAAATACTGATTTTATTAATGTGTTGGTGTTATTTGTCTCGTTTTTAAAATTATCAATATAAGTATAGAGTATTTTAAAGAAAAAATTAAATATTGATTTTTTTTTTCGATTTTCTCGAAAGTCAACTTTTTTTATTTGAAACTTTTTTCGTCTCTTGAAAATTTTCAATTTTGGGTGTGCCCGATCGTTCAGGTCCGGCTTAGTGTAGATTAGGTTAGGTTAGGTTAGGTTAGGTTAGGTTAGGTTAGGTTATGTTAGGTTAGGTTATTGGATTGACACTAATCGCAGATCAAACCAAATTTTTTTTTTTTTTTTTTTTTTTTTTTTTAAAAATTTGTCAGGAAGTGCGGGGGACGTAGCTGAGCAAAAAACGCAATTTTTTTGTCAACTTCGCAAAAGCGTATCTCGGTAACGGCGAAAGATAGACGAACGATAACTTTACCAAACGATGACTTTTTTTTAGGCGAACAACTTTTACATTTAACCCAAGTCGCTATCTCGCACCCCCGAGGCTCGGGAATCGCTCAAAACAAAAATGTGCACCAGCGCGTTGACAAAGTCAGGAATGCGTCGGACAATATCGTCACCATTTAACTTTTTGTAGAACTAGACGACCTACGTCCGGCAACACCAAGCGCGCTCCCGTCCGAGCTACCGTTCTCGAGATATAGCGGTTCAAAGTTACACGTAAATCGCGATTTTTCAAGAAACGCGTAAATCGCCGACTTCAGAGGTCCGTAACTCTCGAACGGTAACTCCCACGAGGTAGGTCCTGTGGACGTTTTTGTAGAACTCGATTTTAGGAATTTTTTTATCTAAAACTTTTTTCTCTATCTATCACCGTTTTCGATATTATAACGTCCAAAGGTGGTCGGCAAAACGGGCAAAAAACCATTTCGACTTCCTATCTAATTTTTAGGTGCTATTTTAATTGAGCTTAAAGGGAGTTTTCGATGTGTTTATATCTTTTGGGGTCTAAAGAAAACATTTTTAATTATATATTCTAAAAATTATTAAAAATTTTATAATTGTTTATGTACGCATTTTCGCAACATTTAATACATTTTCGTTGGAATAAGAGACGTATTGGTTTATTAAAACTTTTATTTTCATAATAGGACACACACACAATTTACTGGGTTATATATAGATATGTGACATAATATATTTTTTTTCAATTCATCTTATTACTTAAGGACTAAATAATTATTATTATTTTCAAATTAATTTCAATACTTATTATTTTTTGTAGTTGTATTGGTTGGTTGTTTTATAATAATTGACTCAATGAATTACCAAATAAAAAAAAACGTCTATTATATAACAACCTTAAGCCCTCCCACCAGCGACAAGGTTCAACTACATCGGAAGGGAAACGCCCGCAGTGATGTTCGGTTAAAAACTTAGTACTAAAACATATTTAAAAACTATCCTATCCTATTAAATATAGAATGGTAAACACAAGACGCCGATTTTACAACTACACATTCAAGTCTATTTTTTTTTTATTTCTTTTACTTGCGTATGAATGAGAGACGTCGCTCATACTTTTCCATCCAAGCCTCCCAGTCGCTCGCCTCTCTCATATACCGCTCAGCCTCTCTCCTACACCGCACAGCCTCTCTCCTACACTGATCTAATTTATCACCCCAAACCGTCTTCATATTGGTCAATCGTGCCATCACCTCACCGTCTTCATCCTGTGAAAATGGCCCCAGATTATTTGGAACTCCATCTTCGGGTTGGTCGGTAACAATTTTTTTTGGTGTCATCAATTTTGCTTTATTTGTAATCCTTCTTTTTTGTCGGATTATAGGTGACACCGGCCCACCCAACCCGGATGTTGACGGCTGTGGCTCACGCTCCCCCAACCCAGATGTTGACGGTTGTGGCTGACTGCTTTCCACCTTACGTTTTTTTCCTTGTACAAATCTTGAGCCTTTCATAAGGACTTTCTTCAGTATTGAAGGTTTTGCTGCCTCCTTTATTGTTATATCGCTAATTATATTCACTGCGGGCTGCGGTTCTTCTTGTCGATCTAGTGGAAAGCAGTTTATGTAGCCACCGATGGCATCGTCCAATTTGGTGTTGTTGGCATCATCTAATTTGTTGTTGCTGGCAGCGTCTAATTTGTTGTTGCCGGCATCACCACACTCTGCTTCGAATGCACCAGGTGTTAGAAAATTAAACTTTTCGATGTCGAAACTATTATCGGCGAGCGAGTCAACACACTCAGCAAGAACAAAACTATTGATTGAACCACCAAATTCACTGAATGAACTCATTTTTATATGTTGCGTAGTAATTTTAACTGAACTTTGAAACTGAACAAATGTCTAAGACTGAAGTTACACAATGTCTACATCTGGTTTTATGCAACCACCCCCACTAACACAACACCTTAATTTTTACTGCGCAGCCACCCCACCACCCATAACCTTGAATATGCAGCTCCACCCACGGACGGCCTTGCGATGTGTCCTTCAAAATCTTTGCGTCGAAATATACAAGGTTAAATATATATTCTATGAAAAAAACTAAATACAATAAAGTATGGATTTTCCAGCACGTTATATTAAACATTATCATTAGTCAGAAACGTTTCCATCACACTAAGAAGTTGATCTAATTTTTCGTCTTCGGATAAAAACGTTTCGACCACACTCATAACATTTCGAACATTTTCCTCAGGTGTGGTTTGATAGAACTGTATGTCGTTATGACCCCAAGGTAATGTTTTTGTAGAAGATGGAATTACATAACGTTTATCATCACTGTGGGACAGAGCTACTTTGTTTACTATTTCGGTATAAACGTTATGTAATTGACTTCGGAAAGTTTTCATTTTACGAAAAATTAAACCGCCCTGTTCTACAACTTTCCGATAGTCTTCCAGGTTAAGATTATTTTTGATAACCGATTTCTTGATACCTTTGGCTTTTTTTACTTCGTTCTTAATCGATTTTATACAATAAGCCTTAGCCCCGGTACCATAAAAACTGATTATCGGATCACCTGGAAACTCATCTTTCATTCTACCCAAGACTGACATACTCTTTTGAATATTAAATGTATTTCCTTCGACATAATTTGACGTGTCAAATTTATCCGGATTCTCAGTCATACAGCGATAAAAATTATTTGTGAATACTTTTAATATCAGGGAATCTGTATCTGTGTAGAGTAAGGAAGCATCTTTACCGAATTTCGTCTTGATAAAATTGTAAAAGAAATCATAAATTACCGTTTTTGACATGTCCAATATGGAAAATCCTATATATATAGGTTTATTATATTTCATTTTCAATTGGTTCATATGTATTGCCACGAGATCTTGAGTAAATATGGAACAGCTTTTAAAATTAGGACGAGCTATTAGGGCTCTAGCACCACATTTTCCTCTTGAGTTTTCCCATTGGGTTATTAATTTTATATTCTTGCGATTTTCCACATTTTCCATGGTTTTACCAAAAATTGCATTTATGATCAATTTGAACATATCTTTACCGAATTTTGTTTGCGATTTATTCCGCATATCAGTATTGAAATCAATATATTTTTTCAACCATTTAGATTGATCAAATTTTAAAATTCTGTGTGTTCTCATTACCATTAGGCCGTTGTTAATTGCTTGTTTTAATGTACGGTAGTGTACAATATAGTTTTTCTTATCATTAACATTCGGTATTAATTTCGACATTTTGGATGTTCCCGTTGGAGGTATAATATTTTCTACTAAAAATGGAAGATCGGCATGGTGATCGTGCAATTCTTCCGGATAATGAATATCCACTTCTAAAACATAGCCAACCGGACGGTCATCGGCAACATCCAATATGTTTAAATCCAATATTTTCCGCTCCGACAACCAATTAAAACCTTCAAATGGTAATGCTTGTGACATACTATGACCATACAAATTTGTTGCATCTAAATATGTAATAAACGATTCTGGTTTTGTAGGGTCATAGTCGGGTAAAAATATGTTGTTGGCAATATGCTTTCTTTCTGAACACTGACTTATACCCTCGCGAATTCCCTTTTTAAAAAAATTAATTGTGCTGATATCAGTCAAGAGCTCCAACTTTACCTTGGTCATGCGCAACATACAATCAAATGATAAACTTGGAAGAGTGCAGTAATGCGCAGGATCGAGTTTATAAATATTTAAACACATATCGCGGAATTGTTCAAATACATCACATAGCAATGTCACGTCTGATTTTAAATATAAATCTGAATAGTCCCCTAAATTCTTACATTTGAACGATGACCACACATCCTTGGCTCTGTCATAGCATTCATCACTTATATGTTCCTCTTTTAGTGTATCATAAAATTGATTTTTTGTTGGAAGATTTGGGATATTCATTTTTTCTAAAGAATCAATGAAACTGTATGGGAAAACACCTTTTTTCCGCATTAGATCGAATTGATACCGATCAGGAAAGTGTTTTCCCGTTTCCCTGAAACTATCAATATCTAAACCACTACCCAAGTCTTCCAACGAAGCGGATAAAAATTTAAAACTATCAATGAATCGCAACTTTAAATATTTTTTCTTGATCGATAGGGTTTGTTTGTCGACATAATCGTGAACGTAAATGCTCTTTGTAAATGAAACATATTTTTCTTTACTCTGGGCTATGACGTTAATATTATCCCCATGACGACATAATTCTTTAATAAATAGGTGGCAGTCATAACCGCTTAAATTATGGAAAATAATAGGGACGAAATTAGGTAGTTTATAATTTAAATTACAGACGGGATGAGCAGCACCAAATCGTTTCTTCCCCGTTATGTGACAATGATCTCTTACTTTTTTTTCATTGTCGATAAAAGGCTGCTCACATATACAACATGTTTTAGCATTCGCGAATTCATTCTCTTCCTGAGGTGTTAAACGGTTCATTGGTTTAATATCTTTTAGATATGTATTATAAAGGTGCCTTAAATCGCTTTCTATACGAGAAACAAATACTTGGGCTGCATCATTTCCGCGGTACAATTCAAATTTAGAAACAGTATCATCAAAAGAACATTTTATGACGTATGCAAAGGAATATGGTTCGTGTTTAACACTCTGCATTGTGTAAGAATTTTGAGGACTTGGCTCGGCTATTGGTAATGGTTTTAGAACCGATTCGAAGTCGGCATATACGACAAATGGAACTCGCATTTGCTTTTCTATGCTTTCAAATTTTAAAATATTTTCAGGTACACTCTTTCCAAACTTATCAACCCTAATATCCTCTGAGGGTGTCAATGTGTATAGGTGATTACAATCATTTTTCTGGTGTAAAGTTATAGCTGATAATGAATCAAAATAAACGAGACAACCATCACAAAAATACAATTTATTTTTAACTTTGCTAATTTGACTAGACACTAATCGAGATAAATCTGTGATCCAACAATAATGACTTTTTGTACAACGTGCATCGCAAACATGTGTATCATCATGAGCTTGAATATTACAATCACTGTTTATTAACAATAAATTTACATTATTTAATAATTTTTTGCTCGCATACCTAAGTGGACCAACTATTTCATACTTCATCTTATTATTTTCAAAAGTAGATTCTACACCATACACATTGACTGAAATGTTATTTTGTTTCTCAAATTTACTAATATCACACAATTTTACTGGAAAATCCATACCTGTTACATCCAACACAGTTGAAAAATGGGGATATGATGAAACTTGTGTTGGCATATTGATTGTGGGAAACATCGCTGAAGTTACAGCCCAAGCGAAGCAGCACTCGTCTTGGTTCACCACATTAATCACAGCCTTTTTGCTCTCTATGAATCTCGGTAGTTTGATGTATGATGAGCCGCTTACTGGCCTAAACTCGTTGATGTTCACTTCCAGATATAGAATTTTCTCAAGCGCCCACCCTATAAACACACAAAGTATTGTAATTCACAAAACAACACTGTTAAATATTTAAACATACCTGAATCTTTTTCTTGAAATTCCATAGATTGGGTCTTCATTGCATCCACAAACGATTGGTATACAGTTTCCAAATCATCTCCATCCGTGATTACTTGATTGGTTGTATTAAACGATTTGTCGCTGCACACGTCCTGAGATGGTAGCAGATATTGACCAAAAACAACCATGTTTATCTTCAGAGCCCCATGCGATGTCAGCATTCGACGCACCAAATCCAACACTTTCTGCTTAATATCATCGAAGAATGCAGTAAAATGCGATGATGCGATTTCTGAAGGCACCATCTATCATTTCTACACCTTGTGATAATGGTATACATGCATTATTTCTATGCACCAATGTTCTTTGGTGAGCCCCCATTCGGTTTGCCGAAACAACAACATTACAAATATCGCAGCTTTGCATTTTTGGGGAATTTGATTAAGAGGGTCCTGCAACATCCAATCTTACACACTTTCCTCCAACACCAAAATCATCATCCGGTCTTCCCCTACACGACTCTCTTTTGTGACGCAACAGACTGTAACTGCGGGTAAATGATGCACCTCACATATCACACACGTAACTCATGTTTAATTTAATTGAAAGTTCAATTACACGTCTCACTTCAGTTATAACACAATATGCTTACACCACCAATCTTTTATATGAAATGGTTTGCATGGTCATATGATGATGTCACATCGCTTCAAGGACAAATATTGAAAACGTGGTATGCGCAATTCCCCAAGGTCGTGGGGCGGGGTTTAATCTCATGGTCATTGGGGCGGGGTTTAATCTCATGGTCATGGGGCGGAGCTTAATCTCAAGTTCAGGTGTGCATTCAAGAAAAAGCGTGATGCGCGCTCAAGGTCATATGACGTCACATCGCCTCAAGGCCAAACTACACAGCACACCTGGGCTCTCAAGGTCAGGAGTAGTGGTGGGGGGTGAATCAGTTCCCGTATTTGATATCTACTCACCGCACAATATTTTTTTATCTTTTGTTGTTTGCATGCTGCTTTATTTTGCCGAGCTGCCATTTTTTTAACAATGTGTGAATCGTATCGGATTTTCGGATTTTCTTTAGTTTGCACATCTCCTTCCAAGTACGAAAGGCAAATAGAACATTGGTCTTTTTTTAGGAGACAAAAGGGTTAAAATTTGCTTTTAAAAAACTCTCCTGTATGTATCATAATTACATTTAAGTTTATTTCCTTGCAACTGAAGATCTTCAAGAAACATAAAAAACATTTTAGGCAAGGAGAGATCTGGATGGATGACATCTTAGGTGTTTTGCCTCTACAAAAGTGTGATTCAACTTTTAGAAATCTATTAATATGCTTCTTAATGTCGAATGTTATATTTGCTTCCATCTCCTAGTTACCTTGCTTCTTTGTCGGTCACCCCCCTCCTTATCCTTTTCCATTACACCTTTTTTCGTTTATTTTAACCAGCTCAGTTCGACGCATTCTTTTACTGATAACAAAAGTCGATAGAAATAGTTTCTTACAGACAACAACAGGGTTTTTGGCTTTGAAGTGTAAGTTATGGTCTTGAGTCTGCAACATGTACCTTTCTTTGTGGTCTTTCTTAGTGTATCCGTAACATTCGAGTGACGAGCTACAAACTCCCTTTGTTAATAGGGCACTCCAACGATCTGTCAGTTGAACGTCACCGATCAGCTGTTTTTGACGGGCATAGGACAAACAAATCGAATTTTTACATGGGAGTATATGGGAGTTTTGTTATTTATTTTTATGTTTTACCTTAAAATGCCTTCTTTTTGTTGTATTGTAAAATGTGGATATAGAGGGATAAAAGACAATGTTACTATTATTTGTAAGTTTCATAAATTTTCAATTTAAGATATGAAAACGATTGAATGAACTTTCGTCGATGTGGATTACTGCAATTAGAAGAGGATTTACTCATTTATTAAAAAAACTGAAATTAATCTAGCTAGTTAACAATTATTATGGTTCTCAATCGAGACTGATCAAAGATCTAATCTTTGTTTGAAAAAGTTGTATTACATTTTGTACTGTTATATATTTCGAATGCTGTATTATTTTTTTATGTTTTAGGGGGCTTAAATAATTATCAGTATTTGTATGTACCATCTTAAAAGAGATTTTTAAAATAATTTTAACCTTTATGCAACTGTGTAATTATTTTTTTGATTGGGAAAGTGAGGTATCTTACTTAAAAGACTCATAGTTCTTAAATTCTTTGTACGAGTATTAAATATTTTTTTACATTCTATCTTAAATTTGATAAATTAATCGTATGTGGAAGCTGGAAGTTTATTACATACTTTAGGAACTAAATACTGTATGCTTTTTATCTTGATATTATCTTAGCACAAGTGTGTTAGCTGTGTTATTCCAATTTTTTTTATGTATAATAAATGAAGCTACGATAACCATATACCGGGTTATTACTTACTTTATACTAAGATTTGCCGAACGTGTCTCTCAGCAAAACCTATGACCGAATAAAGAAAGATCATTCATTCAGGACAGAAGTTCTTAAATTACGAAGGGTGGAAATTCCAGAGTCAGGATTACAAATAGGATAAAGGCATGGACACTCTTCACAATTTTAAGTTTTTCTATAACTTCTCAAAAATATAAGACGGGAACAGAATTTTTTTAGGGTCTCCATGGTACAATCCCGTCCTAGAGTGGAAGTATATAATTAATTTTTTTCTAGACATGAGTAAGTTTAAGTCTAGTAAAGGATAAAGGTTTCGTTTTGCTGAAAAAATTTTTATTCTTATTATATTCACTCTGAAAATGTTATATATTGATTCACTCTGACATGCATGACCATTTATTTAAATAAAAACATGTTTGTTTTATTGATATATATGTTTTATTTATAAAAAAAATATGAACTAAGTTTAACTTGGATATACATGATTTAAATTGAAGAACTAGGTAACTAACAATGTCTATATTTGTTACTGGGGAAAAGTCTTTTGGATCTACCCTACAAAAGGATCTAATTTTTAGTTATAAAAATGTTTTGTTTCCACCGCTCGGTGACTTCGGCGTTCTTATTTCAAAGCTCCAAAAAGTATTCACTTATCATAACTAAGTTTAAAGCAAACACACAACTGTAAAAAATTGTCCTATACAAAAAAATGCACTAAAATTTGATTTTAAATTGTCACGGGCTCATATGTAAGAAAACAATGTTTGTCCTACGCCAGCCATATTGACAGCTGTTAGCTGTTTTGTTGGACCGCCTAATGCAGATTTTAAACCACATTTTAGTAAATTTTGAGGTTAGAATTTAGTCTGTCGATGTATGACCGCGTATACTGTAGATACGTCAGCTTTCTTTTTCAAGCGTAGCAAATAAATTTCGTGCACACGAAGGGACGTAACTGCGTTTACGCTTGTACGTGAAAAAAATTTGATGTTGATTGTCAGATACGTCGAATCCAAACACCATCACTGCCGTGATACCGTGAGAGATAGAGTTACGGCACTTCGTGAGATAAAAGTTGTGCCTGTAGGGAAGTCTCAAGTGGTGTAACTAATTTTTTCGTTTTTAGTCAGTTATGTCTTTACGTGAGATATGGGACGAAGTGGTCTATCACAGTCCTGGAAGATTGGCTGACACGAAGCCACCTCACTAAATCTATATGTTTACGGCCTAACTCGTCAGTACACATTTATATATATATTATATATAAATAATCAAAATCAACCATACAGGGTGTTTAAACTTTAACTTAAACTGGCGAGGGGTAGAATCTATTCGAATTTTGGAAACTACACAACACAAAGACCAACTAATCTTTGATTTACCGAATGACAATAAATTATATTGTATAAATCGTACTCATTATGACTATTATTTAATAAAAACAAATATGCGATCAAACTGTTTGTTTTGAAATAAAAAGATCGTGAAACAACGAATTCGCTTAAACGTTTTATTTAAAAAATACTTTATGCTATTACAAATTTTGTAGCGAAAGAGACAATCAGGACATTTTCTACACACTTCAAAACCTGTATTTTTCGACACTCATCAATCGCAAATGTCACACATCTAGTAAATGTCACAAAAACGATTTCTGGGAAATTTACCCAATCATCTCAATCCGGACCAGAAGATGTAAAAATACATAAGGATATTGAAAAATCAAACTAAGTATTTTTTTCGCGATTACACTGATGTTTTCTTTTTCGAGGGAAATATAAAATTATATATATTTAAATTTTTGCAATTCGCCTCTTCACTGCATACATTTAACTTCCAAAGGAATAGCCCGAATAACGTCAGACATCGCTGTCCGAATGGCTGAACAATACCATCACGATTTCTACAATTAATATCCAGTATTCGGGGCATCACGTAATGTCGTCAAGGGCTGCTGGGGAGCAGCAGGAGGAGGAGGAGGGGAATCCCCCCAACACACAGTTCGATGTTTCGGCAAGGGCTGTATGCTAAACATCCCCGCATTACAGCCTTGCATAAATTCATTTCATTACGACGCCGGGGCCAAATATTGCCGCGCGCCGCATTCTCTCGACTCATGCATATGAATGAATTCATTATATTAAAGCATTTTCAATGTATAATTTACTTTTGCGTGAGTCACTTCTGTCTCTGTCTTGCTTATTAGGGAAATATTATAATTACGTCTTTCGAGATGATGAAGGGGTTAGTCCACGGCCGGCAGGGCTGGACTTATTTATTTTTTTCACAATAGGGGTAACAACAGTTTACAATTCAAAAATGTGACCCACTATATAATTCCTTAATTTAGCGGGTATAAAACAATAACAAATATAAGTACATATAGTTCATTAAACGAAAAAATGATTAACTAATATTTACATTCTAAGCAAAAACCGAAACTTAAGCCTATGCTAAAAGTTCATGTCATTAAAATGTCTGTTGAAAGAATTCAACACTCTACACAGAGGTGAGTTCTGACCAGCGTTAGACCTACGAAAATGAATATGAAAAGGTTCGGTATATCTAAACGCTCTATTGAATACATTAAATTGAACTCGTGAGTATATCTGTGGAGCAAATGCTAAACTCTTCATTATTTTAAAAATTATTACTTAATCAGCCATTTCACGCCTACACTGCAGCGATAAAATGTTAAATTAACTCATAACTATTGAATAATCTCTATTTACAATTACATGATTAATTTTAAAAGCGACATACCTTACGAACTTATGTTGAACAGATTCTAATCTTTTTATAAAAATTTGATTCTGCGGATTCCAAACAACCGATGTAAAAGAAAGTTTACTACGAATGAAAGCATAATCTAAGTTTAGTAGAGCTGTTGGGTTATTAAAATACCTCGTATTTCTCTTTATGAATCCCAATAATCGATTGGAATCATTTATAGTTTTTTCTATGTGGGATTTAAAAGCCAACTTGACATCCAAAATAACACCGAGATCCCTGATTTCTGAAACTTTTTTAAATTTTTATTGTTAATTATGTAATGAAAATTAATTGAATTCAAAAATAAATTTCTCGTCTCACAGAAGGCAGAAAACCTCTCGAAGTCTGCCAGCAATTCAAGACAGTCCTCCGGTGTTCGTATTGCGCGAAAAAGTTTTAAATCTTCTGCGTAGAGAAAAAATGAGCAACTCTTAAAACAACTTGAAATATTATTTATATATAAAACAAAAAATAGTGGCCCAAATGACTGCCTTGTGGAACACCTGAGGAAACCTGGAATGAGTCCGAAATGAAACCGTTCACTGCTACCGCTTGAATCCGACCCTGTAAATTCGAATATATACATTTTAAGACGGACACACCGACCTCAGCAAGCCGATCAATCAGTACTTGGTGACTGCTATTATCGAAAGCCTTACTGAAATCGGTGTAAATTGCATCCATCTGGATCCTGTTAGCTAACATAGAACGGAAGCTTTCACGGCTTTGGTCAATTATGAAATCAATCAGATATGAGGCAGCGAAGATCATTAAAAACTCAAAACCACCGGAACCTCTCCGCAGTCGAAAAAAAGACGAAATGAAGACCTTAAACGAAGACGCAAACGTTCTGGTACTTCCAGCAGATAAAGGCAACGCCACAGTCGTCATGGACAGAACAGAATATATGGAAAAGGTTACTCAACTTTTGGACAACAACAACTATAAGGTTATGCAGGCAGATCCCACAAGTAGAATAGAAAGACGCATTACCAATTTGATCAACACATCCAGTCTACCACCAGCGGAGAAAAAATCACTAAAACCAAGCAGCTCCAAGACTCCCAGGTTCTACGGTCTTCCGAAGATACACATGGACAACGTACCACTTCAACCGATCGTCAGTGCAATAGCCTCGCCCACATACAAACTAGGTAAATATCGTTCAAATTTTCTTAATCTATTTACTGGAAAAACAGATTCTTTTATTAGAAACTCTGCACATTTCGTGGAAACTCAAGACAATCCAGTTGGATCCCGAAGATATTTTGGTCAGTTTCGATGTAGAATCACTTTACACAAGTGTTCCTGTCAACGACTCAATTTCCATTATATCAGACATACTGGATAACAATAATCTTGATAAGAACTTAATAGACCTAGTGGAAGCTTGTCTTACATCTACTTATTTCATTTTTCAAGGAACTTTTTATGAACAAACTTCAGGGGCAGCTATGGGATCTCCTCTATCACCTGTGGTAGCGAATATCTTTATGGAAGCCTTTGAAGATATTGCTCTAACATCCGCTCCACTAAAATCGAAGCACTGGTTTAGATATGTAGATGATACTTTTGTTGTTTGGCCTCATGGACAGGATAATCTCCTCATATTTCTGGACCACCTTAATCAGCAACATCATAATATCAAATTCACGATGGAAATTGAATCTAATGGAACAATTCCCTTTCTAGATGTATGTGTTCAAAGGAAGGAAAATGGTTCATTAGGACATTCTGTGTATAGAAAACCGACACATACAAATAGATACTTAAACGCAAATTCTCATCACCATTCAGCACAAAAGAAATCGGTTATTAACTCACTAGTACTCAGAGCTATTCGATTTCTGATCAAGATTCTTTAACATCGGAAACATCGAAACTGACCGAAGCACTCAGAGGGAATGGCTATTACGCGTTCAATTAAAAGACATAGTAAACCAACTCCGCCAAAGGAGAATGATAAAGAGCCACCATTAGGTAGTGTTGTTCTTCCCTACATACATGGCACTACAGACAAAATAGGACGATTACTTCGGCGGTCCAAGATACGTACAATCTTCAATACACATAAGAAGATTGGACAATGCTTGCGATCCCCGAAAGATCTTGTACCTTTCCAAACAGAAGGAGTATATACAATTCCTTGCTTCTGTGGAGAAGTGTTTGTGGGAGAAACAAAACGCTCAATATCAACTAGACTTAAAGAACATGAACGATGTATTAAAAAGAAACAAATTGTTTAATCTGCTGTAGCTGAACACCAGCATAACACTGGCCATTTCATAAATGTAAAGGAAACCAAGGTTCTAGCATCGGTTCCAGGTTTTTATAAACGAAAAGTTCGAGAATTTATTGAAATAGTTAAACATACAAAAATGTCAATAGAGATACGGGTTACGGTTTACATCACACGTGGAAATCGATCTTAACACAGGGTCACGGTTCGGTGAGTACAAGTCGGGTATAAAAGCCCGACTGAATCTCTTAGAGCTCATTCAGTGTTCAGATCTCGTCGAGTAAAGATCCCTGAAGATGCCTCATGTAATCGAAGGCAAAACGTCGGATAGTAATTCTAATTTGACACGGTCTAATCCCAAGAACCACGATTTCATAATGGATCCTGTTGTCCATTAATTCCGACAAGCACTCAATTAATGAAATTAAATTAGTTTCAATTGATCTGGCTGACATGAAGCCATGTTGTTCGGGTATAACTATATCTTTAACATTTTAACAGTATTTTAGCATAAATTATTTTTTCGAATAGCTTACCAAACGCACAGCCTGCTGACAGGCCCAAAATTTTTAACATTATACTTGTCCCCATGTTTAAATATCGGAATTATATGAGTCATTTTCCATTTTTATGGAAACACTTCTCTTCTGAGAGACGTGTTGATATATTAATTAATGAGCGTAACAAACCTAATTTACATACAGCTGGGATATTATCAAGGCAACACAGTGTAAAAAGCGTCGACATCAGAATCAACATTGACACCCTTCAGGAGACCTGCCCAGTCAGCCTGCAAAAGTTTAAAGTTAATTGCCTCATAGTTGGCTTTGTTAAAGTTGAAAAGAGTGCAAGCATTTTGTTTGAGTCTCCTGAAGATGGCTTTATTAAAGTATATATCCAACGGCGGATGGTGTAGATCGATTCTTGTGATTAATTGAGCTCTCAATACAACCGACACAATTTTTATTACAAAAAACTAAATCGAGAGTTCTGTTGTTCATATTCTTAATATTATTAAACTGCTTGAAGTCTATAGACTTGGAACGGATTCCTAAAATGTAGACAATATGAACAGATGGTGAGCTGGGATAAAATGTTTCCTCATCAGTTAAATTCTAGAAGATTCTGAATATCTATTTTTTATTTTTCAGAATACGGTGCGGCGCACCAATCCACGAAATATTTTGCCAACTCTCATAGTGGTAAAAATTTATTTACAGACAACTTGAAATAATTTAGAGTTAAAAAACTAATAATGGAATTATATTTGAGCCATACTTACCATTTTGATTTTGCGATTGTGTCTACTTACTAATTTTGGATACGCCGGCCTAAAAACCAAATCCTTAATACACGTTTTCCTGCAGTTTTTCTACTAAGTTTTCGTTTTCGTAACGTGCGCCGGTCAAATTTTAAGAAAATTTAAGGAAGGTCTTCAAAAACTTTACAACATTATTTTTGTCATAAGCTTTTAAACTGACATACATACATATATTACCAAATGTCCTTTTGAAGATTTTGCAATCTGGAAAAATGGAGTAATGCAAAAGTAAAGATATTTTTTCTACAAGCGTGCGGAAAACTTCACTTTTCCGGACTTATTTTAGTTTTTTTTTGAAATATACTTACTGATTTTAAATGTTTAAAAATATCGATCAAAATACAAGAGTTCTAACCACACTACACCACAACTTGTTACGTTCTGGACGCGCGTTTCGCTAACCAAGTTATCATCATCTGCAGATGATATAAACTAAAGTAACTTATCTTAGCTAGATAGGGAATAGTCTATGTCTTTATTTAGTGCTTTCTTACCACATTTAACTATTTCTATACTATCAAATGCATCCATTAACTTTTAATCAACTTAAGATTATTTATTCCTATTTTGTGATTGTTTTCTAAAGCATGTTGGGCAACGCTTGACTTTTCTGTTTTTCCGTATCTTAAATGTGTCATATGTTCTTTAAAACGAATGTTTATGGAGCGTTTAGTTTGCCCAACATATTTTAGATCGCAGTCATTACAGCTAATTTCATAGATGCCACTCTTCTCCTTCAAGTCGACTTTGTCTTTAGAGTTTCCAAGGATATTTTTCAAACTGTTCTCCGTTTTGTAGGCTACTCTAAAACCTACGTTTTTAAATACTTTTTCTAGACCTCTCGTATATCTGGGATCATATCGGATTACTATGAACTTACTGGAAGCCTCAGGTGCTTGAAGAGTAGTGGCACCTTTAAACATTTTCTTATGCTTATGTCTATTTACTAATTTATGTAAAAATTATCATTATATCCATTACTTTTAGCTATATTTTTAATCCGATTCATTTCATTGTTAAAACGTTCTTTATTTAATGGAAAATTGACTAACCTGTGAGTTAAGAAATGAAATGCTGCCATTTTGTGTTGGCGGCAATGAAATTAGTCGGATGTTATATACCTATCAGTATTAGTAAATTTCCTATAAATATCAAATTCTAATTTGTCGTTATTTCTAATAACTAACGTGTCGAGAAAAGGTAATTGCCCATTGTTGGAAGGATATTTATTGTTTAATCTTTCTAAGAAAGTGTCCAAATTTTCTGTTTTAGTATCAAAAATAGCAAATATATCGTCTACGTATCTATACCACACTCTTGGAAAATACTTCAGTTCTTTTTTGAATTGGGTTTCTAATCTACCCATAAACAAATTTGCAATTTGTTTATAATATTTATTCTAATTTGTCGTTATTTCTAATAACTAACGTGTCGAGAAAAGGTAATTGCCCATTGTTGGAAGGATATTTATTGTTTAATCTTTCTAAGAAAGTGTCCAAATTTTCTGTTTTAGTATCAAAAATAGCAAATATATCGTCTACGTATCTATACCACACTCTTGGAAAATACTTCAGTTCTTTTTTGAATTGGGTTTCTAATCTACCCATAAACAAATTTGCAATTTGTTTATAATATTTATTGTTGAACTGAAAAAAATTTTGATTCATACATAATTTTGTGAGAATTAAATATTCATCAATAATTTCTTTCTTCAAATTATTGATTTCAAGTAGTTCCTTTAGGTACTTTAAAGCTAGTGGTATGGGTACAATAAGAAACAATGAGCTTACATCAAAAGATATTAAAATTTCACCTTCTTTAAAGTTAACATTCTTAATTTTAGTGTTAGTTTAAATTTTAGTTTATCGGACTCACTGTTTTAAGGTATTTTTTTTTATTTAAAAACGACAAAGTCGACTTGAAGGAGAGGAGTGGTATCTATGAAATTATTAGCTGTAATGACTGCGATGTTGGGCAAACTAAACGCTCCATAAACATTTGTTTTAAAGAACACACGGCACATTTAAGATACGGAAGAAGAGAAAAGTCAAGCGTTGCCCAACATGCTTTAGAAAACAATCACAAAATAGAAATAAATAATCTTAAGTTGATTAAAAATGTATCTAATAAAAGATTATTGGATGCATTTGAGAGTATAGAAATAGTTAAATGTGGTAAGAAAGCACTAAATAAAGACAGAGGGCCTATTCCCTATAGTCCCCTCTATCGTTTACTTGACAACGGTGCAGTCGAGTGCAACCAAGTGTGCCCACATTTACCTATAAATAGTCTCAGTTTGGATAAGTTACTTTAGTTTATATTATCTGCTGATGATGCTAACTTGGTTAGCGAAACGCGCGTCCAGAACGTAACAAGTTGTGGTGTAGTGTGGTTAGAACGCTTGTATTTTGATCTATCTTCCACCACAGGTTCCAGTGTTAGGGTTTAAAAATATATTGATACACTGATAGTTAGCAAAATGATTTAAGAACATACATTTGCTAGAATCCTGCTATAATTTTCGACAAAATAGTAAAAAATATGTAAAACGTGTTTTAAAAAATTATTTCATGGCTCTCGTATTATGCGTTATAAAATCAATGTTAAGCAATAATAAACACCTGTTTTTTTATTTGGTAGTTTGAATCACCATAGACACAAAGTAAAAATACGCGTGCCATTCATTGTCAATCAAAACCAATTTTGCTGTCGCTGATTTTTGTCGTATCAAAACCTGAGCAAAAGTGTTTTTAATGGATTCTTCAGAAGAAGGGTTGGAAGCAGGTAGAATTGCAAACTTCAATCTGCTACCATCAAAATCCCGTCATAGGTATGAGAAAGAACATATTCTGTTTAAAACCTGGTGTCAAACTAAAGGCATCAAAACTTTGAAAAAACCCGTTTTTTTGGCATTTTTCGCCGAACTTTTCAAAACATGTAAGCCGAACACGCTTTGGTCCAGATACTCAATGTTAAAAAGTATGATCAAACTCAATGAAAACATGGATTTAATTTCAAAGCCCTGGCCTATTTAAAAAAACAAAATGTTGGATTTAGACCAAAGAAGGTGAACATTTTTTCAAAAGAGGAAATTTCTAAATTTACAAATGACGAAATTTCTCTCTATATTAAAGTAGATACTATATTTGGTTTGGATGGAGCATGTAGCCGACAAGAACTATCAAAAATGTCATTAGATCATATGAAGACAAAGGAAATATTTTATTAATAAATATTCCAGACACAAAAAATTACCGTTCTAGAAGCTTTGTACTATCTGATGAAAAAATTGGTCAGAAAATATGCGATTTTAAGAGAGCCAGAAACTCCACATAGGTGTTTTTTATATAAATAAATAATTCTTTTTAGCTTTTTGGGTTTTTCCGGAAAAGTAGCACTTAGTAAACTACTATTGTACTAATATTTTTCAATTTCCTGACTAATAACACACATTTAACAAACAAAATTTTCGCCTGCATTAGCTATAAGCATCGTTAATAAGTGATTATAAAGAGGTTTTTAATCATAATAAACTAATAGTTTGACTGCAACTAACGTATCTAGGGCCTGGCAACAGGGTCGCAAGCCTATGGGGGCGCAATCCACGCCTGAGATATTATATTCCTCTTCTCTTACATCGAGTCCATAATTTTAAGACAGTAGAAAGAACAGCAAAGCATATTGTTGGTTTACAAAAGTATCTAACAGATTTTAGAAAAAAGAAAAAAAAGGTAAAAATAATGTTGGATAAAAAAAACGGAGGATGAGGGGGCGTCCTTGACAAACTTGGATAAAGTCATAATTCAGTTATATGATGTTCTCGATTCTATGATTGCAGAAAATGGAGATTTGAAAGTCTACTTTAGTTTTTTAACAGGAGATCATCTCTCTAGAAAATCTGTTGAACATTTGAAAAAAGCAGCAGCCGATTTAGCGATAAAATATAAAGATGACCTGGATGTCAATGAATTATATCTAGAAACTGAAACTTGATATAAAAAATATAGAACGCGCAGATTGAATGAGTTGAACGTTTTTTACGAATATAGATTGGCATCCATCTATCCCAATATAGAAGTCGGTCTTCGCCTAGCATTAACTCTTCCAGTTACGTCCCCTTCCTGCGAGAGGTCCTTCAATAAGCTGAAACTTGTCAAGACCTACTTGAGGTCTCAAATTGACCAGGAATGTTTGACAAATTTAACTGTAAACTACTTTGACTTTTAATTTATACGGATTATATTTCTAATATAATTAATATTTCTAATATATCTAATATTTTTTGTTTTTTAAATATGTTTTAATTCCACACGTAGACAAGTAGTGTAAAGTATAGGTTAACAAAAAAGATGTTTTTAGTTGGTTTTCTTCGGGAGAGGGAGGAGGGGACGCCAAATCGGAACCATGCCAGGGGCACCATGTTCCTCAGATAAGACTCTGGTTACTAGTATATGTTAAATTGGAAGATAATAAGTTAAATACCTGTTTTTATCTTAAAACTTTGAGTAGTTCAACAAGAGCTACAAACGACAATTAATTAAAAATTGATTCTGAATGAAAATGGACTGAGTAACAATTATTGCACCTATTTACAACAAATCTAAAAATGTGTAACTAATGCTCTTTTTTATCAAATTGAATCAGGAGATGTAACGACCTCTTCTCTAGCTTAAGATCCAGATATTTAATTCTGGTTGAAATGCCCAAAAATGTAATATGCGAGCATTTTGTACATATGCAGACAAAACACCAAAAAGTAGAATATTTAGTTAAGATCTTCACGTGTCGGGGTCCCTAAATGCCAAAAATTATGTTTCCTCAATTCCGTCGGTCTGTCTATCTGTGTGTTCGTAGCATAGCTATAATACTATTTACTCGAGTGACTTCAAATTTTGATCCAAAATTAAAGGTCATATGGGGATGACCTGGTAACATTTTGGCAAAAATCCAATATGGCAAAGCAAAGTGGCGGACTAGTGAAAAAATGTTTTTATTGAAACCCTATTTTTCCAATATAGCTCAAATTTTGCACAAACATCGAGTATTATCTTGGAATCAACTGGTAACATTTTGGTACGAATCGAAGATGGCGGAACAAAATGGCGGCTTGATAAAATATTTAAAAATTTGCCTGAAAAAACTGCTTAATGATTTGATTTCAAATTGCGTGCCATAACTAACTGTGGTATAGGGATCAGCTAGGTAATCAAATTGTAGTACTAATTCAAGAAGGCTGAAGAAAATGGCGGCCAAATAAAATATTTGTAATCGTGAAAAAATCACCCTCTAAGGTTTTACATATTTTGATGTTTTAGCGTCCCTAGATGACAACAAATATGTTTTATTAATTCCGTCGGCCTGTCAGTTCGAGGCATTGCTTAAGGGAGAACTGCACGCAGAAAGTGAAAAACCAGGGACACGGTCTAGTCAGTTTCAAAGTAAGATGAAAAGGTACCTACGTATTAGAGAAAACCTCCTGCAAGTCCGACCTCAAAAAAATGTGTTATGTATAGGCAATTTAAATTACATTTCGTTTAAAAATGGGTTCAAAAGGGTTCACGCGCTGCAGAAATACAAAGACATGAGTACGATTTACCTTTTCAAATTTTGGAGTTACATAGACAAAGGATCAGTGCAAGGCGGTAAAGAACCAATTTGTGGAAAAAAAAAATTATATGCGACGGCATTTGCGTCAAAAAGTGGTCAAAAAATGGTCGAAAATGGACAAATCTATTTTATAATTCTAGATTTGATTTTTTCAAAAAATTCTCATATAGCGCCTAACTATACATATTTCCCTATTAAAATCACATTGAAGCTAATACATATCTCTTATAGTTTTAACATAACATTGCAGCGGCGGAAGGCTTGCAAATGATCCATAATACTGCGTGCAGTTTCCCCTTAAAGACTGCTTACTGGATTGACTTTAAATTTTGATCAAAAATTAAGTGCCATATGGGAATGACCTACTCATCCTATTTCTCTCAAATTTTGCGCAAACATCAAAGTAATATGTTGAAATCAACTAGTAAAATTTTGGTACGAATCTAAGATGACCGAACAAAATGGCGTCTTAACAAAATATTAAAAAATTTGGCTTGATAAAACTACTTAATGGATTTAATTTCAAATTGTGTGCCATGTATGTTTTTGAATTCCGTCGGTCCGTCTGTTGGTATGTCTGCCCGTAAGTTCGTGGGATAGCTTAAAAACTACGTATCAGATTCAAATTCAAATTTTGAACAAAAATTAAGGGTCATATGGGGATGACCTGGCAATTTTTTGGTAAAAATCCAATATGGCGGAACAATGTTAAAAAGATTATTACTAAAAAAAAGTAATTATCCAATTTACCTCAAATTTTGCACAAAAAGCAAGTATTACATAGGAATGAACAGGTAACATTTTAACATCAATCAAATCCAGCAAAAAAAGTGGCCTTATAAAATATTTAGAAAATACCAGTATTAAATTAATTTCTGTTTTTGCGGCAGAATTAAGTGTGACATAGAGATAAACTTGTAAAGCTGTGGTACGAATTTAAGATGGCGAAACAAAATGGCAGCCAAGCAGGCAATTGATTTTAAATGGTACAGAAAATTAAATCTGAGAATGAGATAAACTAGTACTAATTCAACATGACGTAACAAAATGGTGGTATGTGTTAATGTAAAAACTATTCTTTCAGTTTCTTTTAAATTGTGCCCAAAAGTCAAATGTTGCATAGGTAGAAAGAAATTGTGTAAATGGTTTATGGGGACTCATTAACACAACAAATTTCAAATAAAATCCAAAAACTTCAAAACAGTTGTATGAGATTCGCATTTAACATACCATATAGAAATCATATAACACCTTACTTAAATGACAACCTTTTGTTAAACATAAAAAATTGCAGATAATTTCACATGTACGTGTTTGTGTACAAAATTATTAAAACTGGCAAACCATCATATCTAAGAAACATTCTTACACCTTTCACACACGACCACAACACAAGAAGTACACATAACTATCAAATACCACAACACCAAATAACCAACTTTCAAAACTCATTTTCCTTTGTTATTCTCAACATATGGAACGCACTTCTTTACAACGTAAAAAGTCTATCAGCAAATCTTTTTTCAAACCATACGAAACGTTCAATGGAGAAACAAATAAATTTAAACTAAGTGCAATTTTCTTTAATTTTGAGCACAAAACAATAATAAATAAATTGATAAATAACTTAGTATATGTGTGTATGTACATATGGATGTATGTATGTATGTATATTGGATATGTGCTCAGCTTTACCGTTTTTTTGTCTATCGAAGAGGTTATAAAGTAGTACCTACTAAGTAAAAATTATGAAAGAAAGTTGTAAGCCTGCTATCTTGGCGTTTCCCGTACCCTTTCTGGACGGCGTGCGCCCGACCCACTTTGCCTGCTCACTCTCTCCCCGTTATATGAAATAA
Organism: Kuschelorhynchus macadamiae; assembly: GCA_030620095.1. NCBI lineage: Eukaryota > Metazoa > Arthropoda > Insecta > Coleoptera > Curculionidae > Kuschelorhynchus > Kuschelorhynchus macadamiae. The sequence goes on along the minus strand of JAUTXW010003658.1, from coordinate 335,623 downwards.
AACTAAGCAAAAATCGTGCTCACCAGGAGATTCATAGAAAAAACGATTTTCAATTCCTCAATTTCTGGTTTTTTTCTAATAGGTAAAAATTCTGCCAGTGTAGTGTCTGTTTTTTTTATTCTATTATATAATTTTTTGCTGGACATATAAACGGATTTATAACAGGCCTTGCTATTTCTCAGTGCATTTTATGCAACCATGAACATCGGTTTTAAAATCGCGGCAGAAGCCTTTTTGCTAGTCGATAAGTTTTTGGGTTAAATTATCAAAATGTATCAATATCTATAACTGTATATTATACGTTTATTCTATTGTACTGTTCAATTGACTGGCAAATAAAACATTTTGAATTTGAAAATATTGGTAAGAATCCAATGAGAATGAACAAAATGGAGCACAATAAAAATGTTTGAAAACACCCTATATGTAATACATATATATTGTCACTATGTTCTGAACTAAATTGAGTCACACTATTCCTAACAAATGGAAAAAAATTGTAAGAGGGAAGTTCCGGGTAAAAAAAATTACGGTACCGATTTAAAACTGTGTATAAAAGGCAAACTTTTTTATAATACGTATCTATATTATGTATTTCAGAAACTATATAATTTTTGACAAAACATTGTCAGGACAGACATAAGCAATAAGCCTAAGACAAGGTATGGCATTTTAGGAAGAACTGCCCTATGTCATTTTAAGCAATTTCAAGCAGTTCTTTCTTCACAATTTTCAACAGGACCTTGTAGTTAATTTTACATGTATGTACATTGTACATATAGTTAAATTATGCATCAAAATATCTAATGATATATCAAAAGTTGGTATTGGATTTTAATTGCCTGGTAATAGGGAAAATTGAAAGGCCATACACATGTATGCGAGACAGGCACAAGAACATCAACAGTTTTACCTAAATCTCTGAAACTGATTTAAGCAAATGAAAAATCAATCAAGAGACGTCCCTGTCCTAATTTAAAAGGCCCTAAGCAGCAGCCCTTCTCGTGATGAGTGCACGGATTAGCAATTGGCCTGACGGCCGGGTGGAACAGGGATATTATGCTAAACAGCAAGGCCCAACTTTAAATTTTATTTGAACGATTCCGTATAATTAAGATAGTTCACAAAGGAAATGTCTGCTGCCGTTTGCCTCCGCCTGAATTTACTTTCAAATCAGCATCTTTGTGTTTTAATTATTTGGATTAAATATGAGATCAAAATTATACTTCAAGGTGCAACATTGTTCTTAAGGATCTATCAACTCGATTATTTTTTTAAATGGGTTAAAACTTAGGCAACGATAATAAAAACCGGTGATGTCAAAAGCATTAGTCATGTCTAAATACTGAAATACTGAAATACTGAAATACTGAAATACTGAATTTATTCATGTTAATGAAATTACATTTCTTACACACGTCAAAATGGATAATGACAATAGGATTAAAAATAAAAATAGAATGTCTAAAAATAAAAATAAAATGTCTTGACAACCATTACAACTAGCTTAAAACAATAAATTTAAAATCTTAATCTAAGGTCAGACTCACTTGTCTTACCAACAATCACAAACACTTTAAAATACCAAGCTAACAAATTAAAAGTTCAGACTCGCCACTTATCACATCGATATTGTTTTATTCATAAACTCGTCTACACTGTAGAACGACTGTGCTAATAAAAAATTTTTTATAACAGAATAATATTGTTTTTCATTCATTTCCCTAACTTGAACAGGAAGTTTGTTATATAAATGTGGACCAACATACTTTGAACTAATACAAGATTTTTTTAGCCTAAGATATTCCAGGTTGATGTTATCTTTCTGTCTGGTATCATGATCGTGGTGTTCACTACAGCGGTTATAACTTTGAAGATTTTTTTTTACATAAACCAGACATCTTAGAATAAATAGTGAAGGTATAGTCAATATTTTAAGTGTAACAAACGCATTTCTAACATCGGCTCTGTAAGGCAGGCCTGCAAGAATCCGAACTGCCCTTCTCTGGAGTCCAAATATTCTCTTTGCTTGTGCACTATGGCCCCAAACAAGAATCGCATAATCACAGTGCGACTGGAATAAGGCGTGGAAAGCCGTAAGCAAGATTTTTGGTTCAACAATGTTTTTGATGTTTCTTAAAAGATAAATAGAACTCGATAATTTCTTGGCTACTTGGTCAATATGTGAACTGAGGACGAGGGCAGTATCAAGGTGTACTCCAAGTAGTCCCACTGAACCTGATGTGGGAACATCACACTCAAGGTCCCTGAGGCTAAACAAAATACGCTCAGTTTTCTGAATGTTCAAAGATAGTTTGTTACTGTTGAACCACCCCTGCAATTTTTCTAGTGATTCCTGCATTTGACTGAGAAGAGAATCTAGGGATTGAGCTGTTGAAAGTGCTGTTGTGTCATCTGCAAAAATCACTAGTTTGGTGTCTGTAGCTGCTTCAATGTCATTTATATAGATTAAGAAAATGAGCGGCCCCAAGATAGATCCTTGAGGCACCCCATGCTTGACAGGTAGTGACTGTGAAAGTTGTCCCCCAGAGAAGGTCTGCTGGGCTCTGTCCGTTAAGTAACTAGCTATTAGAGCTATGCTAAGATCATCCAATCCATATTGTTTTAATTTCAAAAAGAGAATGTTGTGGGATATGCAGTCGAAGGCCTTGGACAGGTCACAGAGAACTGCGCCAATATGTTGGCACTGTTCAAAGCCCTCGACTACATACTCCAACAATTCCAGTATTGCATCTGTTGTTGATAGTGATTTACGAAACCCGAACTGACTATTTGCAAACAAATTGTGCTTTTCAAAATACGAGTAAAGCTGAGCCTTCAAGAGGTATTCGAAAACTTTGGAGAGCGCAGGCACTAAAGCAATTGGTCTATAGTTATTCACATTATTTGCATCACCCTTTTTATGAATTGGAATCACCTTGGACTTTTTGAAGACATCCGGATATATACCCTCACGTATACATGAATTTATCAGATATGTTAGTGGTATAATTAAGATGTTTTTCAGTTTTTTGAGGAGTACACTATTAAAACCATATATGTCTTTGCTATTTTTTGATTTAAGATTATCAATTGCATCCCTGACCTCTATGAAACTGACTTCTCTGAAGGAAAAGCCTTGCCCCGGAGTAACAAAATTTTGGGACTGAAAATAGTGTTTAGGTTCAAAGGGAGCTTCTGGAATATCTTGCAAGATTTCTTCTGCAATGTTTGCAAAAAAAGTATTAAAGGTATCAGCTGAGATGTTAACTGTTGATTTGGGTTTTTTAGTTATGCCTCTGGCATCGTTGGTTACCTGCCAAGCTGCCCTAGCTTTATTCTCTGAACTTTCAATAAAGTTTGAGTTTGCTGTCTTTTTTGCATTATCGATTTCCTGCCTATACTGTTTCCTATACTGATTTCTCAAAATACCAACTTCAAATGAATTTGAGTTGTTATATAGATCATTAAGAAAATTTAGACGTTCTCTCATTTCAGACAAAGCATCATTATACCACCTTACATTTCTGTCACACTTATTAATGTACCTTTTAATTGGGAAACATGAGCTGTAAGTTTCAGTGAGAATGTCCATGAACTTTTTACCCTTACCATTTGCATCTAACTCTGTCGTTACAAAGGACCAGTCGACATTGCTTAGTACCTGAAACAGACTATTTATACCAGACTTTGTTATTGGTCTGTGAAAAGTTACAATTTGCGAGCTACTTTGTTCATTGGTCATGACATTTCTTAAGGTGATTTCCACCGCCTTATGGTCTGATACTACTCCCTGAAAAACAGCAGTATTAAAATCTAAAGTGTCCTTAAAATTAACAAATATGTTGTCAAGACATGAGTTTTTTCTAGTGTTACATAAAATTTGCTCTACAAAACCATAACAGTTTAAAACATCTAAAAATTCTTTTTTCCTTATACTATCTACATTAAAATCAATATTAAAATCACCCATTATTATCACATAGTGTCTAAAAGTGTTAAAAATTTGGTGATCCTCAGCATTCATTTTTGTTCAGTTCATGCTATTATTCTAATACCAATAATGGCTTACGTTTAACCGTTGCTTCATCAATGGTTGCGAATGTAAGTTATCTTTTTTCAAATTCTCTTTTTCGACAACCACTACCCTTGTATGAACTACAGTTCATAAAAGTCCACTAAACTTAATCACTAAGGCAGATCAGTAAAAGTTTTTAACATTGGTTCTACCTATCTAGTTCTGATGTATCACACATATTTTTTTTAATCCAGACTCTTATTATACATCCATCCATATGGCTTTCATCATGGATTGGTTACTATCTTTTGTACTTTTAATCATGAAGCAACAACATTTTTACCGTTTTTTAATATGGCACACCCTTATTGATCTAAGATAGCACCATTCCAAAATTTTTCTGCTATAAACTGTAATATTTCTGTTACTTGTTATTTCCTTTCCTGCCTTCCACTGATTTCCAAATCCAGGAAAAAGAAGACATCTTATTTGAATTGGTTTTCAAATGAGTTTCTAGAAATCAACTGTTGTTTGGAATTAGTTCTTGGGAAGCAGGTATAGCCTTTTAAGTAAAAAAAAAACACACAAGACAGCCAAAACTTTTAAACGTCATTGGACGTTTTTGGAGTATGTCGCATGCTATCAAGGTACATGTTATTTTTCCAAAGAACACTGCGGAGGGTCTTAACACTTTTAGCAACACTCTTTTGTTCGGGATTTTTTAAAAGTTTTTGTATATAAGTAGCTGGTAAAAATACATTTTCATAATAAATTTTACTTTTACGTAAATTTCAAAACCAAAGTAAATATTGAAATGTGTTGGATCGGTAATATAATTGGAAATAAGATAAATAGGATATTGGATTACAAATATAAACTTACTATAGAAATTTAATTTAATTTTCATAGTTATTAAAAATATGTTTTTACGATATACGGGGGTAATAAAAACTTATCACATACTTTTGGTTTAAAGGGCGTATACCTTTGAATCATCATCATCATCATCATCATAATCCAGCCCTCTGCGTCTACTGCTGGACATAGGTCTCCCTCAGTTCCTGCCATCTTCCTCTATCTTGGGTGTCAGGCAACCAGCTGTAAGCGACTATTTTGATGTCGTCGGTCCAACGCGTCTGGCGTCTTCCGCTACTCTACTTGTCAATTCTTGGTCTCCACTCTAGAAGTTTGCGGGTCCATCTCATATTTGCTAGCCTGGCTATATGCCCTGCCTATCGCTATTTTTGCGTGGAAATGCGTGTAATGATATCCACCACTTCAGTCTTTCTGCGTAGCTCCTCGTTTCGCATTCTTCTGTAAGAGTATTTTTGTTGAAGTAACCGGAACTTGGTATCGCCACGTTCTGTTTTGAGCTGAGACTACGTAGTCATCACCAAAATGGGGAACAATTTTAGGGTCAGTATTTCGCGAATAACATGTAACTGTGACTTTGGCTATTAAGTAGATAGTACGGAATTGTGTAGTTCCATTTAAGTAGCCGAATAGTAATAATTCACCCTATTTGTTACTTCCTTATCTCTCTCTTTATTTAATCCATTTTAAAAATATGTATGGTTCTTTTTAATACAAACAAAACAGTTATGGCGACTACAAACACTTAAATTGGAAATATGGTGGGGAGCGTATAGGATACGTTATTGGTTCTGTAGGTAGAATACATGCGTTTCACTTAGTTTTCTAGCTATGCTAAGGGCCTAAAATTAAAACGCAGGTAATTTCGCTGGTGAATATGCTGATGATAGTCGTAAAAAAATTACGAGCCTTTAAAATTCCTTAATTTTCAATAGATTTTCGTGAAATATATTGGCCAATTTAGTCCCAAAAATGTAATTAAATAGTAATTATCATTATATATCTTATTATAAAGAGTTATTCTTTCTTTAACGTGATGTTTAATTTGTATGCATTTTTAATCTTAATACTCAAAAAAATTAAGATTATAGCTAAATATTTATAGGGGAGGTGAAAATAAACAATGGCGTTCTATTGGACTTTTACTTTGCACTTCTTTACTGAGAAAATTACTTAACATCAAATGTCTACGACTGCCCCATACGCTTTTATTTTGGATTCTTTAAATACGCAACTGTCACTTATACCCAATTACTTTGAAGTGTACTAGTTATCTACAAAGTTCCCATTAATCCGATACTATATATTATTTCCAAGCGGTTACGATTTGCGAACATTCCGCCGGTTCTTTAAAATTTAATGCGTTTTGCGCGTAGCGTCGTAGCATGCGAAGAGTTGCGGTACGTGAGTCACTTCTATAATTCGGTCATAACCATAACCCTTTGTTTGGATTTATTTTTCGTTTTCTTAAAATACCGCTTTAAATTTTGTTTAGGTATGACATAACCAGGTTGTGACATTTTGTAGATGAATGACGAAAGCTACTTGTTTTTCTAAAGGTTTAAATGGACGCACACATATTATCGTTAGTTTTTCTCAAATATAACTAAATTAATCTACTTTAGCACATTAATATAAAAAAACTGGAACAGCTAAAACGTTAATTAATGTATTATTCATTTCAGTCTACAAGGAGTAATATACCCCAGAAAAAAATTCGAAATTTAAATTTCTCGCCTTTACATTGACAATCTCTGTCAGCGTCTGTTGTAAATTGGTTATGTTAAAATCTATTCGAATTATCTAGTGCAAATTTACTTTTTCATTTTGATTTTTAACAAATAACAATATTTGTGTAAGCGATTAATGATAGTTGTCCGGTAAGTGAATTTAATAATGTAATATGTACTGAAGAAGGCCTATAAAATAAAGTTTCTTTTATGCTAATCTTGGAGAGCTTCTGCCTTAAATTTAGGTGCTGAATGAAGTAAAACATACACTAAGACATGAAACAATATTGCTTCTTACAGAAAAATAAAACCAAAATATAATATAAAACCAAAATATAATAATGTGCAATATTTAATAGGTTTTGTTGGAATAAACTTAAACTTAAGACATTTACGATCATAGTCATTTACAAATTCATCACAAACACTTTATAACTACAAACACATTTCTCCATATGGCCGATGGTTCAGAACTTATTGTTTGAATCAATATTCACTTTAATAATTACAAAAACGAATAAAAAAATACACCCAAACAACAAACCTCATAAGAAACCCACGTAGGCAAAAAATAAACAATATGGCCGAACCGACCAAATATTGGTTACTCTATTGTCGCCACTGTCCTTATAAAGTTAGTGTAGACCGAATCTCGTAACAGCGCTCCCTATCTCCGAAACCTCTAGTACAAGATGTAATAGTTTACTTGTAGTAAGTAATTACTGTAATTCTTACTTAGACAATAACCTTTTCTACTCTGCAATAGCTTGAACGTAATGGAGTAGTTTCAACAAGGTTCAGGAAGGTACTGTTACTTAAAAGATGTAATTTAGTAAACAGATAAAAAAACAATTCCGTGGGTAGTTGCTTGGCAGTAGTTAATATATAATTACTTTACATGGGAAATTACTATAAAGTATTACTATTAATACTTCAATAATATTAGTAACAAATACATACATAATACTTAAAAACTTGTAACCCAAAGTGTTTATTGATATTTAGTAAGGTTATTAGTAATAAATACGTAAAAACTCTTAAAGGGTAGTAGTGGAAACAGTTATAGCTACTTTAGTGTTAGCTGGGTCAAGACCGGAGACATGCATTGGTTGAATGTTTTTCCCTTCAGACCTATAGGGATATCGCTCTGAAATAAGTCCCTTAAAGCCCCGTATGCTGACCAAGCTAGAGTAATTCTCCTCTTCATTTTGCAAGTCTGGTTATCTCTATCGATCTTAATATGTGTATTTTTCGACCAGTTCAATTTCCATGTTTCATATTTTCAGATTGTTGGAGCGCACAAAATTCCTCATAAATTTAGTTTTACCAAAATTTATGTGTAAGCCGACTCTTCCACAGGCTGTATCTAGGTCTTGTAACATATTTTCCATTTGTGATAGATCAACAGTAATCAGAACTATGTCGTCTGCGAAACGAAGATGATTAATTAAGCTTTTCTCCATCTACGATAATTCCTTTAGTGTTCCAATCGAGTGTTTTGAAGGCATGCTCAAGAACAGTTATAAAGAGTTTCGGTGATAAAGTGTCACCTTGTCTGACACCTCGTTAATAATCGTCTTTGGTGGCTAATTCTCTCATCTGTGTGGGCAATGTTTTTGTTGGCTTCCCTTGACGGCTTCTATTATATCTTCACTGATTTTATATATATATTCTTCGTCTGGACTATCAATCTCTTGGCTCTTGCTGATGTCCGACTGATATTTTTCGATATTTGTGGGGTTAATCCATGTTGGCCTGGCTTTCTTTTTTGTTAGACGATATATTTCTTTACCAAGGTGTATCTCAGCTTTGGCCCTTACCATTCTTTGATCGCTTCCTTTTGCGAATCTGCTGAGATTATATTGGAGTAAAAATCCTAATAATGTTTCACCCCGTTCATTTCAGTCTGGAGTGCCAACGTTTCCCAGTGCCGTATCAGAGTCCTCAATCATTGACCCAAGTTTAGCATTGAAATCTCCATTGATTGTAAACTGAGTTGTAGTGTCTTTAAGTGCCCTAACAATGTCTTCGTAAAGTGTTTCTACTTTGTTGTCTGTATGTTGGGTCGTGGGCGCGTATACTTGAATAAGTTTCAGTGAGTGTCTATGACTGAGTCTTAGGGAAGCCGACTTTGCCAGTAGTTTCGATTTCATGACCGATCTGGTAAAAGAGATGACTGCTTTTTAGTGTTTTTAGGCTTTCACTATGTTACTTCGCTTATTCCGATGATGTCCCATTTAATTCTTGCCATTTCAGTTTCCATTTCTAGCATTCTTTCTCCCGCTGATAAAGTTCTTGCATTGTAAGTGGCTATATAGAATGATAGTGGTTTTTTGTACTTCCTGGTTTTTATGCTTGTCAGATTTTGGTCCCCCCTAGAATCCTTGGGACAGACTGATGATTCAGTGTGAGGTTGTTGATATTTCATACTCACCTGGGGTAGTTTTGTTTTGGAATTTGACATTTAAATGAGGGATATTTGACCATGACTCATCACGCTGGCCAGACTGGGCGAGAGGAGGGGATATATGGGTGAATAGAGTGGAGAGGTGCTAGGATTAAGGGTGGTGGGTCATGATTTCTCCCAAATGTAGGAGGTGGGAGAGAATCAAGGCTCTTGCTTATTCCTGAAGTAGATCTATCTTTTACCAGGATCGCAGAAGAGAACCTACTCGCTACCCTACCTTTGAATCCTTTTCAAAACATTATCTATGTATGTATTGTGATTACACACGGAATACGATGAATAAAATATTTTGCACGGGTTTTAAAAAAAAGCCTAATTGGTAAAGATCCGTGAATTGCTTTTTGTTTAAGGAGAACATGTAATTAATCGAATTAGTCTTCCTTATTTCTCGTAAAAACTATGAAGATGTGAGTCCTTGGAAATATAGACTAGATAAAAATAGAATTTGATTGGTTTGCTACCTCGCTCTTTCTTTACAGAATACCTACCCGATCCTAACCTGATTTAATCAGCATTTTTATTAATTGTAGGTTTTCTTTTAAAAAACCCATCCGACTGAACGGGGATTCGAACAAATATGCATTAAATCGAAAGTCGAGAATGTAGCACTGAGCCAGGAAGCCAACACCGAACATTCAACAAAACTTGTTTATGCTCCGCGGATATAAACGACGAACCAATAAGAAGCACATTGAAATATTATGCCAAATTCGTTTCCGTCGGCCATTTTTGTATAGGCGAATGCCAAGGTTGCAAGTTATGAACCATCAGATTGGCACTGGCGAAATTTTATCGATTATTTTGCGGTAAATAAAGATAATCAACATATATTTAGAGGTAAGAAAAAGAAATTCGGTGGACTGGACAATTTTCGTCTTTAACGCTTTCCAACATAGGTTGCGAACGACTAAAGCAAATATATCCTATTTTTATGAAGTGCTTAAAAATGCCATTTTTGCATTTTACTAGGAAAATTTAACCGAAAAAAAAGAGGAGCTAAAAAACCTTTACTTTTTAATATGGGTATAAAAATTTTTATTTAATTTCTCAAGAAATAAATAAATAAATAGAAAAATGGAATCAATGAGAATAATGTTTTATCTTTTTCTTTAATTTAAGTAATAACGTTTTCTATAATTACAGACGCGAACGTTCTTATTTCAACGAAAATTTGTATTTTTTATGACACTTATGGCAGCTTGATTTGAATTTAGTATGAAAAACTATAAATTTATTTTACAGTGCAAGAACAAAAGTTGCAAAATGGATTGATTTTTGTAAACTAAAAATGAATTCCTGGAATCCGATAAAAAATCAAAAACTAGGGTTGAGACAACGAATTTGTCATTCTTAAAAATGTTAAAATAAGTCGATTAAGTTTTCTGGCTTTAATATTTATAGCTTAATGCTTACGAATTATGTTTTTATGGCTTATATATAACAACGTTCATGAAGCCTTTATATAAAAATAAAAGTGTGAATAGGGTATTAAGATTTCAGACCTATTGACAGTGGCGCCTCGGGCTCGCAAGCCTAGAGAGGCCCAATTTTCAATAAATAAAATATTAGCCGTTCTATATGAAAATTAGGTCATTTTTGGTCGCTGCTTTTTCACACAGGCTTTTAAGAAAGACCCTACTGGCCAGTTATTAGCAGGAAATATGATTAAAGTAAAGGAAATCAAGATTCTTGCATCAATTTTAGGATGTTATAAAAAGAGAATTAGAAACTCTATTGTTGCCATCAACTATCCTGAAACTTCCAATAAAGAACAGTTTACACAATAGTCCAAGCACTTGGCTATTTCGCAATAAATTTCCCTCTTGCCGACGCGCCGCCCGCGCCTACGAACTGCCGGTTCTACCGGTCAGTCGGCAGGTCCCTTTGCAGTGGTTAGGTATACGGTGTCTCAAGATTTTAAATCTACGTATTTACGAAGCGTTGTACGCGGTGAGCAAAAATATAGAATTTTAAACAAGAGTACGTTTAAATGTACTTTTTTGGAGATAGTTTTAGAAATGGCTTCTCAAGCTAGTCATTCTTCTTACTGCAGTGTTGATGAATGTGACGTTAACATAAGTAGGGGAAATGTGTCATTTTTGAATTACTCAAGATCCAGTAAGGTATGTATAGAGAACTTTTAATTTAATGGATAAAATGTTTTTTAACTTTAAAGTTGTTGATCAATCAGGAAAAAACTAACACTTGAAAATTTATTTATGGCTGGAGATTAAGTATATCCGCAGTATTAAAGCCTTGGAAAAATTAAAAAGGAAAAACTATAGATTTTTATTAATATGGCACATAAACCAAGATTGTTTGAACATTTTTTTGGCTAAATCCGCAAAGCATGTGGAAACGCAAGAAATCCGACTGCAATTCAGTTTTGTAGGGCGTTTAAAAAATTGTTTGCTCTAAAAGTTCTGGAAGACACCGAAGGCGGTAATTGTTTAGAAGATGCAACACAAATTTTACTTACCATTACACCGGAACTAATACAACCAGACCAATGTGGAACAGTATAACAGGTTTTGTCAATTGAAGACATACGAAGGAAGCCAACGATCGTTTGGGGGTTTAATAGTACCTTCAAATGATTTTTGAAGTTATTTAATTTCCTCTCTATATTTTTGTTAAATATTTTAACGAATTTCCTCCCTATATTTTTGTTAAATATTTTAACGATGTTTGTATACAGGTAGGAGTAGGAAACGGTTTATTAGAAAAAATATCACTTATACATATAATATTAGAGCAAGAATTTATTTCACGCTTAAATTTGCTAACAGAGAAATCAAGACTCAAACTTTAAATAAGCAAAACCCAAAACTAACAATTTTACAAAACCTGTAAATCAACACGTATTTTAATTTCATTTAAAAAGCGGAAATCTTGTTTAAAAGCTAGCCTAGCCGTTAAGAGATTATTTTTGCTTTTGAGGGACAAAGTCGAAATTGAAATTTTTACGAAAACTTTTCTAGACCATCCCTTCATACTAAAAAACACAGCGCTAAAATCAATAAACCGATTTCCTTAAAATTTTGTATTTAGTTTTTTTTTGTAAACGTTTTTTTTTTTAGTTTTTTACCTACCCCTAAAATTTAATAATAAAATAGGGTAGTTTGCTTGAAGAAAAATACGAAAATATAGATTTTCTCAAAAACGACTCTAACGATTTTTCTCAAGTTTTGTATGTTGATAATATGCCATTACTAGTTTTGCTCTAAAAATTTACATTCACTCTTCAAAACTATATATGACTCCCGGCTGGTCTAGCATGAACCGATTTTATTCAATTTAAGTTCTTTTAAATATCAATATTTTTTTGTTTATTTACCTATCGCTAAAATTAGGGGTAGTTTATTTCAAAAATAAAAAGAAACAATTTTCTTACGTCTTAGACTCGACTGTTTTTGAAGTGCAATCGATTTTGATATACTGTCGAAAGCGTATTGATTGTCGTTCGGATAATTTTTGTAATTTAAATTAGAATAAACTAATTGTTGGAAGTTCTTTGCATCATTTTGCAAATGTAATTAATACATTTGTTGTTAATACCTATTAAATTGAGTCCATAAGTTAACTTTTTATTAAGTTGAACATCTACTACTCTAAATATTAATATGTCCACCTAAAGTAACTAATACAGTTATTGATCGTTCCCCGTAGATGTATTCATTGCGATAAAATAACGCGCGCTTCGTATACCTCGCATCTAGCTGTTAGCTGCAGGTGTTCGCTGTGATTTACGACTCATCGCAAAAAAGCCGGCTTTTGGGAGCACTACAAAGGAGTGAGAGAACTGTTTCTTTCCTTAAACTGTGGTTTAGAGTGAGTCACTCTTTGGGGATTACAGGTCAGGTGTAATACCTGAACTTTGCTTAACGGAGCTCATTCAGTGTGTTGATCTCGTACAGTGAAGATCCCTGAAGATGCCTCTTGCAGTCGCAGGCAAAACAACGGAATATATTCCCATTTGAATAGAAATAATATTTTCTAGCATAGTAACCAACATGAACAAACTGATTTTTCTCATTGCTTTCACTGATTTATGGTATTATATTTTATGAGAATAAGGAAAACAACTTTTTAGAGCGGGCAAGCTCCCATATATCCTGAAGGTGCTAATTTAAGTTTTCCTCAGTACCTATAAATTGCTCTAATAAATAATTTTGTCAAAAAAGACCTTAAATAATTATTTATCTTTCGTTAAAACAGGAAAATAGTTTTTCGCTCAAATAATGTAAAAATTAATATCATTTAATTAATTTCATTTATGTTGACAGCAAATGTTTTATTAATTTTATTAGGTAAACAACTTTTTTATTTAAAGAATATCTTTTGAATTAACTTAGAAAACGAAATTCCTCAGAAAAGATTAAATATTTTAACTAAATGAAAATTATCTTCCTACAGGAAACATTTATCTTCTAGAATTGCTCTATTGACCAATTTGTCTTATAATATCGTATGTACGTATATCATATATAATAATTACCTTAGAGTGTGATTGTCTGTTATCGAGGTATTTCCTCACAGTATAATTTCCTTTGTTTAATGTCAAATAATAAGATTTATGGTTTTATGATTTCATATTTTCTAAAAAACATCATTGGCACAACGAAACAGTCTCTCTTGTTTTTTATTGGGAATACCACTTTAAAAATTATAAACTCAACCAATAGTAAATTACAAATCTATAGCTTTATACAAAATTGATATTTTAACGATCAACTTCAATAGCTATATTAATTCATTAATCCCCGTATTGCTCCATATTTCGGGTTCTTTTTAGTAATTTGAGTTTCGAAGACTAACCGTCATTCAATCTATTTTTGTAGCCTGGTGAAATACTAAATTATTATTATGAGGATTATATTAATAATATTACTTTTATTATTAAAACTGCAACTGAGCTTGAAAACTGAATCGTCTGTACCTGACAAATTGAACGTTTTATTTTTTAAATGTGGTTTGTTATTCTCATCAAAATGGCAAAAATATTTTTTAAATGAGATATTCTATTTAAATTCTTGTCTTGTCTTTTTACACAAAAATATATACAATAATTTAAATGATCATCGATCTAAGTACTTAGTCTTTTCATTTTAATAATTAAAAAAAAAATAAAAATTTTGACAAAATTTGTTTTAAATACACATTTTTGTAATTAAATGCAGCTTATATCGTTTTTACACAAATTGGCAAGTATTTAAAAAAACAACACTATAAGATAAAGATACATTTAAATAAGTTTAATTTCTATATACAATTAGAAATATGTTAGTTAAACTATGGTAAATTTTGACAAAACAAGAACTACTCTCCCCTTTCATTTGTTTGTATAAACATGTTGATGGAATCACAATATAAAGGGATCCTGACATTTTGCATTGCACCATGATCAGAAGCACTTTTTATACTTTTGGAGAATAATGCCGATTTTGACATTATTAAAAAAACACATAACTATAGCATTTTTTATTGGCCCGATCGGAATAAAGAAACAATTTCTTCCTTTTCAAATTTCCTACAAAACTGATCTGGTTTTAGACGTCTATGGCGGTTTAAAGCCAAAATATTGGGGAGAGGGGGGCACACAGAGTCTGAGAAAAACTTTTTTCCAATAGTTTATAATACAATGTAATAACATTTGCAGCAAACGAAGAAAAACAAACAAAATAAAACAAGCAAATAACTAAAAATATATTATTGCTTGTAATTAATCTTCAAAAGCACAAATATATTGTAAAATAATATATTTAACGAATTCTTCTTTGAATCACATTATAAGAGTAATTGAAATAATGAAAATCTATCAAGAAATCTGCTCACTGTTTTGAAACATTTCGTAAATTTCATTGCGAACTGAGCTAACATCAAGGTGGTTTTGGTTAGTGACTCGTTTTGCATGTGCCAGTTTTTCTTGGGTGAATTCAGAAATAAATTATTCTTCACTTTTTTCAAAAATGTACTAGCGGTACTAGTAATTATATTTAGTGCATCTGAAACAAGCTAAAAGAAATCTATCAAATAAACTGAAGATTAAAATTATTATGAAAAACTTACCTTTCTGATAGCATTTAATTGCGACCTAAATCAAAAATCACTAAACAACGAAGGACAAAAAAAATTACAATTGTCTAAACACAACTTGGATCATTAAAATGCAAGCATTCCAGAAAAAATAGGTCGGATAACATGACATTTTAGGGTATTAAGCGCTCCAACAAAATAGCTGACTGCTGTCAATAGGGCTGCCGTAGGACAAACATTATTTTCTTCCATATAATTCATGATAATTTAAAAGCAAATTTGAAGGATTTTTATATATATTTAGTGCATTTTTTTGTAGAGGACATTTTCTTATAATTGTGTGTTTGCTTTAAACTTACCTAGTTATGAAAAGTGAATACAGTGACAAATATGGACAAATATGGACATTGTTAGTTACCTATTATTTTTGATTAAATTGTCATGTGAGAGTGAAAAAAATATATAACATTTTCAGACTGAATATAATAAAAATAAAAAATTATGTCTTTAGAATAAACCTGGGAGAAATGTAAAAGAACTCAAGTTTTTTCAGCGTAATGAAACCTTTACCCTTTACTAGACTTAAACTTACTTATGTCTAGATACAATTTAATTATATACTTGCACTTTAGAACAAAATTATACCGTGGAGCTCCTAAAAAAAGTTACATTTATTCCCGCCTTATTTTTTTTCAGAAGTTATCGAGAAACTCAAATTTTGAAAAGAAAGTCCGTGCCTTTATCATAATCATTAACATATCATATCCTTGTAATCCTGAGTCTGGAATTTCGACCCTTCATATTTTAAGAACTTCCGTCCTGAATGCATAACAAGATCTTTCTTCATTTGGTTATAGGTTTTGCCGAGAGATATTTTTGGTAAATCTTAGTTTTTAAGTAAGTAATAACCCTGCATATGGTTATCGTTCCATTTATACGTAACAAAAATTTGTAAAAACTGTAGACTTCAGCTAGGATAATATCAATCTAAAAGCATACATTATTTAGTTCATAAAGTATGTAATAAAATTCCACATGGATGAATTCGTAAGTTTAAGGTAGGATGTAGAGTAGAATGGATGGGGGGGTGCAAAAGTCTCAAATGTAAATTTTGCAGAAAAAAACGAAATCTGGCAGCACCGCCACAATATGTGCTGGAAAATACCTAACTGCATCCGCCAGTATATTTTTGTATAGTTGCGTTGGTTATAATTGTATTTTAAAAACCATTTAGTAGCATGTTCTATGTTTTTGAAGGTATGTAAAATACAGTGAATTCGCATACATTTCGTTAGGTTAAAAATGGCGGTAGATTTAAAAATATTTTCGCCTTGTGGGGCAAAAATCCGAATTTCTGACGGGGTAAAAACCCGCGCGAACTTTTGCCCCATAAAATTTCAGACTTTTACCCCACATCTCATATTTATTTACAATAATGTTTTTACTTTATAGGAATTACAAAAGGACCTGCAACAGAAAATTATGCACTAAAGAAATATTAAATACAGCAAGAACTTTAATAGCACATAGTTACTCAATTCGAGGAGCTGCTGAAAGGCTAGGTATACACGAGTCGACGTTGCGTAAAAGGTTACAATCTTGTTATTGAGCAAAAACCTTTGGAAGATTCAAGCCAGTTTTTACCGAAGAGATGGAGCGTCTGCTAGTCCAATATTGGAAAGATATGGATGACAGGTTCTATGGTCGGATCCTAAAATCCGTAAGGATGATTGCTTATGAATATGCAGTCCTAAATAATGTGGAGTACCCATTAGATGAACAAAAAAAATGGCTGAAAAAATATGGCTTATCGCTAAGAACTTCGAATCCAACTAGTTTAGCAAAGATGATGGTGTATAATAAAACACAGGCTTTTTTATAAACTTATTTAAACTTTACAAAGAACACAAATTTCCACCATACTCGATGTATGACATGAATGAGAGTGAAATATCGACTGTTCCCAACAAAATTCCCAAAATTGTTAGCACTAAAGGAAAAAGCTTGTCGGAAAAATTTCATCTGCTGAACGCGGTGAAACAGGTACTTTTGTTTGTGCTATGAGTGCAGCTGGAAATTTTGTAGCCCCGGCATTAATATTCCCTCGAAAATGAATGAAAACTGAACTGATAGATGGATCACCTTCTGAGTCCATAGGAATGAGCTCAGATTCAGGCTATAATAGCAGCACTCTGGTCACTGAATGGTTGAACACTTCCAAAGCAAACTTCGAGGGGATAAAGATCACCCGGTGTTGTTAATTCTAGACAACCATTTTTCACATAGATCCTTGGAGGCCGTATTATTTTCAAGACAAAATTTTATACATTTGTTGACCATAACACCTCATGGTAGCCACGGGCTCCAGCCCCTAGATTGCAATTATTTCAAGCCACTAAAAATGCTGTATGCTGATTATTATGATCGCTGGTTAACAACTAATCCAGGAGGACAAATTACGCATTTTCAAATTGCCAAAATATTGGGACATGCGTTGAACGCTGTTCTACGTTGTTAAAGCCTTTGTAACCTACGGTATTTATCCAATAAGCAGAAATATGTTTTCAGATGAGGACATTCTACCGTCTTCTGTTACCGAAAAAAGAGAACTACAGAGGCAACAATTCTGAATCGGATTTTGATCCTGAATTTTCAGTGCCTTTATCCACCTTAGGCGAATAAGCAAAAATAGTCCATTCGACTCCTGAAACGCAATCAGCTAAAAATCCATTTGCTTCCTCAGAGAATATCTCGCTTGATCAGCTTTATTCTCCACCCACATCTTGTGGTGAACCTGTTAAGATAGTCCATTCGACACCAAAAAAGCAATTAGTCGAAAATGCATTTGCTTTCTCATCAAAAATAGTAACTGCAAAAGAAATACTTCCGCTTCCCAGACGATCAAAAGATAAAAAAAAACAGGCAAGGTCAAAAATCAGAAATATTATCAAGTACTCCCATTAAAGAAAAATTTAGGGCTGTTTGTGAAGAGAAGCTTAAAAAGGAAGAAAGGAATAAAAAGAAAATAAATTCGACGAACAAAAAAAATGTAATAGCAAGCGAGGAAAGAAGTATTCGGAGGATGTAGCTTGTCCCGGTTGTTCATAAAAATACATGGATCAGCCAATAGAAGATTGGGTCCAGTGCGAAAAAAGTTCAAGGTAGTGGCATGAGGAATGCACCGTCTATGAAAATATAGAAACATTTAATTGCGACCTGTTTTTTTAATGTTTACTTTTTGTCTTGGTTATTAATAGACGTTTATATGTACGGGAATTTTGCCTCACGTATTTGAGACTTTTACCCCGCAAGTGGGGTTTGAGAATTATCATAATTGTTAATTAGCTAGATTAATTTTAGTTTTTTAATAAGTCA
Source organism: Kuschelorhynchus macadamiae (assembly GCA_030620095.1). Taxonomy (NCBI): domain Eukaryota; kingdom Metazoa; phylum Arthropoda; class Insecta; order Coleoptera; family Curculionidae; genus Kuschelorhynchus; species Kuschelorhynchus macadamiae. The sequence continues at coordinate 317,124 of JAUTXW010003658.1, read as the reverse complement.
TTAATATGAAATGTTTTGCACACACTTGGGCCTAAATTAATTTAGTAGTACGTAAATCCTCTCCTTATTGCAGTAATTCACTTCTGCCGCATCGACGAAAGTTCATTCAATCGATTTTCATATCTAAAATTGAAAATTTTTGAAACTTAAAAATAAAAGTAACATTGTTTCTTATTCCTCTATTTCCACAAGTTGCAATATAACAAAATGAAAGCGTTTTAGGGTAAAAAAATAAATAAATAACAAAAGTCCCATATGAGGTAGATGAGTGCAATTTCGGTGGTGAGGGTAACTTCGGCGGTTTCCCATTTTATTGTATTTTATAACGATTACCCAAAAAATATTTAAAAAAGTCAATGCAACCTGTGGACAACTGACAACCATGTTGATAAATGGTGGCGAGTATGGGTGTCAAAAATTAAAGTTTAGTCGTGTCTCAGACAACCTGGAAGGCAGACCTGCGGTTTTGTAAGGTACGAATTCTGTATGCATTTCTAAAACTTTTTTTTTAATTTAAAATTACTTATATTTTATATATTATTTTATATTTGGATTATTCTATTTGGTTTAGATTTTATATTTTTAGCTGTATTTTTATTTTTTATATTATTTTTGCAACAAGCAGTGTACGCCGAAATTACCAACAGCTTAAAGCGAAGTAGTACTAAAAAATATGATACATGCATTTTCAAAATTTTTGTAAGATAATTTTAATTTGAAAAACTATATTGTGAATGGGATATTCCAGAAGGTTCAAATTTTATGTTTTGTGCTATTTTTTTATTTTTTGTGTGATGTTTTTTACAAAAAAATGCCTGCCGAAATTATCCACAATTTATAGAACAGAGTGTTGCTAATTTCGGCGGTGCTAAGAATATTAAGAATTCTATAAATTTTTTAACAAACCATTCAATTTGTTCATTAGTTTAGTTAACAACAATACATCCGAAAATAATCATAAAAGAGACGAAATTAAAACAAATATAGTAAAAATGGGCAATGCTAAATTAGAAGCAAACTCAAACGATCAGAGAAAGAAAAACACAAAAATGGAAGAAACAAAGAAAAACGACAAAAATAAAAAACAAAAACAAAGAAAACGAAAATTTATCCAAAACCGAATGTACCAACGTCTTTCAAAAAGCATGTTTCCTGGAAACCATCACATGATGAAAAAAAGAGTAAAACTAGAGAGACGAATAATACCTGGTGTAGTTACGTCAGAAGTTTGGCAAAAGTATTAAGAACAAAAGTAGTAAAAAAAGTAAAGGACATTAAAGACAAAGAAGAGAGAAAACAAAAAAGAATCGCAGAAAAGCAAAACGAACAGTTAACGAAGAAACCAAATGGTAAAAAATCAATACTTTATAAGATGAACAGACGAAGGGGAGTTTTTTTTTGGTAGTAAATTATAAGGACTACAAATATTTTCAAGTCAAGTGCATGGAGAAGAAAGAATCGTTTTCGAAATGTCCAGAAAAGGACATATTAATCTATCCAGTAATTCAAAAACCAAAATTAATAAATTGTAAACCGAAGACCTTTAGGAAGTTCCCGATACGCTAAAAGAGTTTATCAAGTTATTTAGTAAATAAGAGTTTCTAACTTCCTATAAAAGGTTTTAAATCTGTTTTGTAATATTAAATTTTGTGATTATCTCACGACATAAAATATTAGGTTTAATTTTGTTGTTCGTATTTGGTAAAAATACTTGTTTCACAATTAATTCAATTAATTTTCACATCCACAATTAACATGGTTGCTTGTTTAATATTATTTACTGTTTTCTTGTTTTGTTTAATAGTTACCTACCAATTTGTTTACCAGGGGCGTGCGGTGAAATTTTAAGAAAGGGAAGCAATTTTTAGGAATTTTCCTATTTGTAATGTAATTCGATTCTTCGATCATTTTTTGCAAATTCGTCAATGACGTCATCATGAAAACGTGGATGCTCCGACATATTTCGGAGAAGTTTATTTTCAACGGACATCAGCGATGTATGCGAAAGTCTCTTCTGCCCCCTTTGAATTTTTCACGAAATTTTTTATACGTTTAAGTGTTGAAAAATTGCGTTCTACTGCGATGAACTTGTGGCAGGTATTGTCAATACTAATTCACACAATTTCGACACTTCGGTGTAGGCATCTTCCAGCTCCTTGTCTTTTAAAAATTGCATTAGTTTCTTAGCGTTATTTTTTGCGCTAATGTCATCAGTTTCGTAAATCACTTTTAGAAGAGATTTAAACCCATCTTCTGGAAAAGTTTTTCCTTTAAATGCATCAAAATTGCAGAGCTCAAGGAATTTAAAATCATTTAAACCGTTAAATCTATAGTTTATTTGTTGCTGAATTTGATCGATTATTTCATAAAAGAGGCGTCTGTATGATGTTTGAACATCTCCGACCTTGTCTGTTCGAAGACGCTTGGCTTGTGGCTCTACATTTAACGTCATCGTTTTCTCCCAAAATAGGTCAAAATCATCTCTTTTTTGGCTTAACATGGACTTAAAATCGTCCACTTTTTTTAGGCAAAAAGCAATATGAAAGGCAGTATATATGTGTTCTAAATGCTTATGTGCTGAACTAAATTGGGTCAAACTTCACTATTCTTCACTTCTAAGAGGATCTATAGGCTCGCACTTTTTGTTTTACATGTTTTAACACCTTAATAAAATTCGATCCCCAAAAGAAAGTCATCAGGCCTTCACTTTACCTTATACGTACATAATTCTTTTCGTCCCCATCCTCCCTAGATCCGTCACTGTTTCCTATCAGCAAAAATAAAGTTTTTGACAATCCGGTTGGGATTAAAAGAGTTACACGGACTTAGAATTGCGTAAAAAAGCGAGTATGGATCTGTTCAGTTAATGAAAAAAATCCGGTAAATAAATTGTATATTTACTACCAATTTTATTGTTATCCTGTACAAAATGTGAAATTTCCCAATTTCGATAACAGTTATTCCAGAAGAAATTATATTGTATGTCCCGTTATGTTAATTTTTTGACTTTCTTATTGATATATGACTTTTGGGGTACCCAGAGAGATGGGCGTGCAATACAATTAAATGTGCAGAAATATTAAAAATAATGTATATTGCATAGAACAGAAAATTTTATTTCGCCTCTCCTTGCCCTTAGTAGTGCAGGAAAACAGGACATATAATAGGAATTGTTTTCATAAACGTTCATAAAGAAATTACTGTTCGAATTGTTTAAGTGCATCTAAATAATGTTATTTTACAAAAATATATTCAAAGAATAGTTAGGTAGAATATATAAAAAAAAAATTATTATTTCCACGGCTAATACTTGATGTTCAAATAGCTGATATTTTTTATTTTGTTTTAGTTTGTAATATATTAAAAACATTGTCCGAGAATGGAAATATTTCTGAAAATCTGTTCAACAAATAATTAAAATTAAAATCTCGTTTCAAACAGTCCAAAAACCCCCTCGAACTATTTATTGCTTCTGAGACGCACGTTTCATTATTTTCTATTATATTCTCAAACAGTTCAATCAGTGGTTCACGATTTTCAGATACTGTTAACACAAGTCGTCCATTATAGTTCTAACTAGTAGAAGCTACTTTGGCAATCGTTTGTGGACAATGGAGTCCAAAGCTTGTGTACGTTTTGTTGACTTGGAAAAAAGGCAGCCATGCCACTTAAAGTAACGAAAAATTCTTTACACTCTTTAATGTGATTGATGGACTGGGATAAAATTAAATTTAATTTATGAGCAAAATAATGGACAAACACAACGCTTGGGAAAGTTTCTCGAACTTTAGCATGCAGACCCCCTAATTGTCGTGTCATCACTGCAGCTCCATCATAGCTTTGAGCAACTAATTTTTTCTCTCCATTAATTTCTTTAGTAAAGTTATAAAGTTCGGTATATAATGCATCTACTGTACGATTTTCGGACACATTCTTAAAACCTAAAAATCGCTCTTGAATACTTCAGTCTGTTTTAACGTAGCGTATTACTATACATAATTGGCTAAAATTAGTGATATCAGTTGTTTCGTCCATTATGTTAATTCTTTTTAGAATAATGGTTGCAACAGTGGAAATTAAATCATTCTGAATTCGATTCGACGTTCCGCGAAAAAGGCTAGACTGCTCTAAATGATTTTTTAAGCAATCATCATATTTAGCCATTAAACTAAGTAAATCTTGAAAATTTCCTCTATTTGAAGAAACCATTGTTTCGTCATGATCTCTAAATCCCAATTCGTGCTGTCCGAGAAAACAAACAACATCGATAAGTCTTCTTAATATTTGCCTATTTTTATCGACTAGTTCATTGTGTTGGCGGTGACTAATTTCAAACTGTTTATTAAAGGCGTGTTCAATTCTGCTTTTGCCGAAGACTTTTTCTTTTATGACGGCCTGCAAATGCGCTTTGGACATAATGTGTCTTTTTACAGCTTCATGGAAATTGTTTAAATCGGAAAAACCAGTTTTATTCCAGAGACCTTTTTCATTTTCAAAAAGTAAACATGGCCAACAATAATTTACTTATATTTTCACACCCTGTTAGCCATTTAAATTGTTTTTCCGGATAAAAATGTCTAATACATTTTTCTTTTTGGTGGTTAAATTTTTCATAAGCGGTTTTGCCCTTCCTTTGGAAATTGTTTGAAGCTTATCAGCGAAGTTTAATGTTCAAAATTCCTTTATTATTAAGACACACACCACACATTCACACACACTCTTCTTATTAAAATTTTCGACATTTTCAACGTTATTATCGACAGCCGAAGTTGACGGTATTTGCATATCCACGTCCGTATTATTGTCTTCCATATCGCACCATGCACGACGCGAGGTACGTATCACACAACACAGGATAGCCGTTCCAACGATAGCTTCAGCCCACACTTAAAGCACGCGACTGAAATGCAAAAATTGCAAACAGTCGGTGGAAAGTTCAATGGCCTCTGGTTCGATTCACAGGAAATCAAGTATACAGGACTCGGCTGCAGAGAAGCTAGCGGCCCGCATAGGTTCTATTCGATTCTATTGCTCGGGGAGTCAAGGCCGCATTTATTATGGGGTTGATAATTAAGATAATATTTTAGCATTTTTAATATAAACTAAATTAATGGTTTTCTATTTCAAAAAATTACATTTTAGAAGATGTTTTGTAGTTTTTTTTTTGGGGAAGCACTGCTTCCCTTGCTTCCATGGACTGCACGCCCCTGTTGTTTACGTACTGGTACTATTTGTTCACACTCAAGTGTAAAATTAAAACGGGTTTTTATATTTATTATATTACAAACCAAGGGACGAAAGAAATATTTTCTATCCCAAGGCTAGGCTAAGCGGAGGTTAGACAGGGTTTTAAAGGATTTGTTAGGAAATAAATTAAAAAGAAAAAGGGTTGAGTTTAATCTTTAGAGGCTTTAAGTGCCACTTTATTCTTTAAAGTGCAGTTAGACAAAATTTAGAGCTTTTTTAAACACCGCGTACCGTCGAAATTATCAGCACAAGCATCACGAATATACCTACTCCCTGTGCTGAAATTGCCCACATAGGTAACTTTTGTACTTTTTATTTATTAAAAAAAATAGTCAAAAAAATTTAGAAACTAGTCTCACTTTTTTAATTCATAAATCATTTCTAAAACAAATTCACAAAAAGATAGTTTCAGTATGTACGTAATTTAAAAGTAATCGTACTGGAAAGTCATAACTTGTGAAACTAGAGCCTTAAGCCGCTGAAGTTACTCGCATTTACCTTACTTCTGAGTAAAAAAGGCCGTTAAAAACTGATGGTGACGTTCAACTGACAGAGTGCCTTATTCAGGATTTTATTGGGCGACCAGCAACTGCATTCAGAACCATCAACCTAAAGGCTATTTTATTGGTAAATTCCCAGATCCTAGCTGACAGCGTCTTTTTCTACTTATGATATATATACACTGGAAGTGTTCCGACTGCAGCAAGAATTGTATTTTGATTAACCCAACTGGGATTTATGAATTGGTCGAAACTAAACTTAGTGATGCTTTGAGTGCGTTAAAGGATGAAATTAAGTCAATTAAATCAGACTTAATCAAAACGTCGGAACCTGAACTATTGGCGAATCACCGAATCTATGCAGAAGCTATAAAAGGTAAGTCTAAACCTGTCATACTGATCTATCCTAAAAATAACAGTCAGCCGGCAGTCCTTACTAGGGCAGATATTTTGCGTAATGCAAACCCATAGACAGAAAATATTCAGCTAGAGAAGGTCAGAACACTAAAGGATGGCGGAATCTTAATCGGCTGTAAGAGCAAAGCTGAAAATAACAAGCTTATGCCAATTGTGCAAGAAAAGATGTCCGACTCCTACGACATAAAGGAAGTTGGGCCTATTCTACCAAAAATACGACTCGTTGACATTTGCCACAACATTTCTCCTGAAGATCTTCGGAGTCAACTTCTCACTGGCAATGGAAGCATATTTGCAGATGACTCAGTTTTAAAAATATTACCTACTAGAAAAAATCCCAATTAAAGCGGGTAATTTGTTTTTGGCGTATGACAGTTGTATTGTTTATGATGCAGTGGATTTGTATCGCTTCTTTAAGTTTACCGAATTTGGTCATTCTTCCCAAAAATGTAATAATTCTATGTCTTGTCCTGTATGCGGTAAAAATCAAGAAGTTTCACAATGTAAATCTAGGACGAAAATAATAAGAATAAACTTAAACCTAATACTGTAAAGTAGCAACTACAGAATACTATTTCTGCGTCCCCGGTAAACGAAACTACGTTGCGCTCGGAATTTGGGGATTCCTTATCAATTCTGTATCAAAACACACGAGGTCTTAGGTCAAAAACAAATGACTTTTTTAATCCCGTAGCACAAAGCAGTCTTGAAATTATTGCTCTTACTGAAACATGGCTTAACTTGTCGATTAAAGACTGTGAACTGTTTATTTCTACGTTTAATGTTTACAGGGCGGATAGGAATTGCCTGTTGAGGCATGTCGCTAGAGGCGGGGGTGTGTTGATTGGTGTTCATCAAAAATTTAACTCAAATCTGGTTAATTTAGGTACTTATGCTTTTCCACAACTCCAATACATTGACTTTATATTTAATTAACCTGTATATTCCTCCTAGCACGCCTTTTGAGGAGTTTCGGGGGTTTCTTGAAGCTCTGGAGTCACTTAAATTTTTGTTTAATTCTAAAATTATTATATTAGGCTCTGAATATGCTTGTAACACTCAGACAGCAAAAATGTGTGTTCTTAATAATAATTTGGGGAGTTTTTTGACTTAACTCAGAATAATTTTGTTTTTAATCAGCATAATAGACTACTTGATTTAGTTTTTACTAATCAGCCATGTCTTGTTGAATTGTCGTTGGAACCCTTAGTGACTGAGAATAATTACCACCCAGCTTACAGGAGATTATTCTCAAACTAAATAAAAAACTTGGTAATAAAAACAACCTTGAGTCTTCGTTCGTAAATTGTTATAACTTTCGAAAGCCTGCCTGTGCAAATTTTTATGAAAAATTGTATAATATATTCGACCAATGTGTGCCAAAGTACTCTTTGCTTAAAAATAATAAATATCCGCCTTGGTTCAGCAGTGATATTGTTAGACAATTTCGCGAGATGACAAAGCAGTGGCACCTTTATAAAAGAAGTAATGACGTACAAGCGTTTGAAAATTTTAAGCGCTTGAGAGCTGAAGTTAAAGCTGCTACCACTAAAGCCTATGAACAGTACGTTAGAAATTTTGAATCACAAATATCAGTCAGTTCCAACAAATTCCGTGCGTATGTTAATAGTAAACGTTCATCTTCTAGAGTCTCCAATGTTATGACATATTGCGATACTGAGATGAATAATCCCTCTAATATACTCAATAGCTTCGCAGATTATTTTGGTGGCTCATACGTCGGATCAAGCGGAAATACTTATGATATGGAAAAATGTCAGTCGTCCCTCCTTAATATCGCCACTTTTGACGAGTCTGATGTATTAAGTGTCCTTAAGAAAATTAAGCCTAAAATGACAATTGGACCGGATAATATACCTGCATGAATTTTGAGAGACTGTGCATGCGTCCTGGCTCGACCGCTGAACACCTTGATAAATATTTGTTTTAAATCAGGTACATTTCCATTAATATGGAAACCGTCAAAGATATGTCCTATTTTTAAAAGTGGAAATCGATCCGATATAAAATGTTATAGACCTATCTCAATCATCTGCAATTTCTGTAAGGTCTTTGAAGTACTGCTGGAGCAAAGAATATATAGTCATGTTAACAATTCTATAACGCTGAGACACGCTGAGACAGGGACAGGACAAAAAAGATCCTATCATATACAGATACTATATTCAAAATAAACTTCTCGAGAGACCTGATGTGTTTACCGACCAAGGAGTCACGTTTGATCCCTCACTTTCGTTTAAAAATCACATTGACAATGTTATAGAGTCGGCTAACCGTATATATGGATTTATTGTTCGGATCAGTCAAGATTTTAACGATGTCAAGACTTTTAAGACTATCTATCGGATACATATTGATAGGTTGGAGTCTGTGCAGAGACGATTTTTAAAATACCTAACTTACAAAATTGATAAGGTATACCCATCTATTGGAATTTCTAACGATGCTTTGCTGTCTAGGCACGAATTCTCTAGTCTCCATGCGGGTAGGAGATGCTCCTCGATTGTCACACTCCACAAGATTATTTCGAATGATATACAGTGTCCAGATTTGTTGCACAGATTAAATTTTAATGTACCGCGTTTAGCATCCAGATGCACTGACTCGTTCTTCCTTAGTACTCCCCGTACAAACATTTTAAAAAACTCACCTTTATATACTATGTGCAATGAATATAATAGTATTAGTCAAAATGTGGATATCTTTAAGTGCAGTGTAAGGGACATTAAAAGATATTTTTTTAGGAATGTGACCTGACTTTGTCATTTTTTACTTTATTTCCTGTTCTGTAATTGGGTGTGTTGTACCTGTAGAACAGTATATGTTAATAAATAAAAAATAAAATAAGAAAAAGTAAATATTAGGCTCCAAACTTTGAGCCTTGAAATTAATTTTTATTTTTTTTTGTTTATATTGGCAACGCATTGTGCTACATTGATCACACAACACAAATTTTATTGATTTCTCTATATCCAAAAAAAAACATATGAATATTTCTGATATATTGGCGCCTATAATATTGATAATTGGCAATTCTCGAACTCACAACGTCTGTAATCGAGTGCCATAATATAACGAAAACTTTACAATTCCTCCTGTATCGACCGCGAATCGAGTGTGTGTGTAACTCTGACGGCATAATTAGCCGTATAACTGAGATCGAGTGGGGTAATTAGAGAAAATGTTACGTTTAATTGCTAATTGAGTTTCTGGCCTGGGCGACGCGACTTCCAATTTTAATTACCTAATTACGTGACTGCTGCATCAATCGGCAGCTGATATCGGAAAACGTAGGGGGTCGAGGGGGGGGGGGCGGCGGAGGGTGCGAGAGCTAATGACGGGCGCTTTTTTCGTGAACAGAAAAGAAAACTATTCGTTTTGATAGCATATTCTAAACTATATAAGTTATGGAATGACCCATATTCCACTCGGTTGGTGATTGTGGAATATAGGGCATTCCGAACGTATTGTAGACTATACCTACTCTAACAATACAATAGAAGTTACACAACAAAATAATTTTATTACGGAACACATAATAAGGAATACAAAATAAGATGCATCATAAATTTAGACAGCAAATAACTCGAACAGATGCATACCTTGTTTTTTGTTAAGAAAATATAGGGAATGTTTTTTTTTCAATTATCTATTCAATACATCTAGGCACAAAGAAATGACGACGTTGTTGACCTATAAAAGTAATCGCACGTAGCGTCTTCTAGGGTCTGCCTTAAAATTGGGAGCATATTTGAATTTCTCGTCCCAGGAAATCTTCAGATTCCAACTTTCGCAACGATACCTTGAAAACTTTTTTGCCTCCTTATATCTTTGTTAATATTAACTTTAGTACTAAAGTAATTTGGGTTAGATCGTCATATTTTAGCTTCAAGAATTTGTGGTAGTATTTGGTACAGACCTTTTTAAGACACCCTGTAGAGTTACATTCTTAAAGTGTTTCAGAATGTTCCATTCCATCCATTCCGACATCATTTTTAATTGTGGAATATGTTGTTTCTAAAGTGGTGTTAGAGAGAGGAATTTTTTGACTTATTTGCAAAAAAATGAAGTGCCGGATAAAGGGAACAAGATAAGCGAATTTTCAGATAAAATTTAGAGTCGAATATTTTTGAAACAGCAAGAGGTATGAAGATTGGGATCTTAGTCACCTTTTGTAAATTTTATTTCATATTTATGGTTTAAAGCGCAAAAAAATACTCAAGCTTTAAAGTACATTTTTTCTTAACTAGATTTTTTTACATATTAAGCTGTAACTTCTTATTAACCCTCTGACATAACACACACTCTGTATATTAGTGAAATTTATTTTACTTTTTAATTTATATCCATTTCTAGTGCCCCTAAAAGCAACTGGTCTATAGTTTTCCAGGTCTTTTTATATATTGGTGTTACCTTGCTTAGTTTTAGATCAGAGGGAAATTGGTCTTTGTTAAATGAGAAGTTTACTGTAATAATAACGGTTCAGAAATACATTCAGTATTCTCATCCAACCCTGCGGAGCTCTTATTTTTTCATTGATATTTAATGATATAATTCATTTCTAGCTGTGTAACTGAGAAACATGCTTTTTAGTTTATTAGAATTTAAAATTAAGCTGGTGTGAGCAGAAACACTATTATTTAACACATTTATTGGAGCTTCCTTAAAGAACTGCGCAGAACACTGAGCGACCAAAAGATCTGTGAAAAGTTTACCATTATTTTCAAGACGGCACACTAGGGGTATTTGTCTAATAAAAGCGGACAAAATTGAAATACAAAAAAAACTGATAATTTTAAGTAAGTTTTACTTCAAATAATATATTTTTATGTCTATATAATAATTTTATGTTAATATTTAGAAAATATACAGGGTCATCTTAAATTCTAGGCTATTAAGTGGTACCTTTTGGTAAAACTTAGTCTCATCTTACACATGGATTTTAAGTAGATACAGGCTATTATTAAAATTCATAAGGCGACTTGCTTTGCTAACAAATTCACTTTCGTTACTTCAATACATTAATGGAGACAAGGTGGCACAAAAACATTGAATTAATTATTGATATTTATTTTTCATATTTAAAAAGCTATTTCGTAGAAAATTTAGTATTAATAAAGATGTACAGTATAAAATTGTGTACGTAAACGGAATAAAAGATAACAGATTAAGGTTTTATTCACAGAAAGAAAATGAAAATCATGAATTAATCATCAAAAGTGTATGAGGATGTTCATGTATGTTACCATCTTCACCAGGTAGCAATATTTCTATGGCTTCTTTAGAAAAATGTTTGCGGTTTATGGAAGGAAGAGGACACATAGATGTTAATATAGGGTCTGAGCTAAGAAGCAACCTGTCATAAATGTCAGCATTGGAAGCTTTACGGGAAATTTTCCTAAAAAAAATTTCTCTGAATTTCTTTAAATGCTTGTTACGACTTTCCGCAGCCTCTTCCGAGAGCTGCCCTATGGCAAACAGTGCATTTTCTATTATTTCGCTTCCGTGTACCAAAACTTTGTGAACTGTTGAAGGGATATGATACCATCCATATAGTTTGGCGGTTTCTAAAATAAATTGTTAGAATAATTCTGTATTTATTTTGTGGCCACTACTTAAAGTTTCTAAAACAATTTTATGTTTTTTGATAAGTTCAATGTTGACGCCTGTTACTCTAGATAATTCACAGTTTTCAGAAAATCTACGAGAGTTATAAACTTTGCCATCCACTATAGTGAATGACAAAGAATGATTATTTTTGATCATACTTGTCGGCAAAAGAGATTTGATTTCATTAGTGATATGATTAAATTCAGCTTTAGTTTCTTCAACTATCTCGCGTATAAATCTAAATCTTATTGGTCTGCAAAATCTAGGGGAACCCAGTCTTGTCTAACAAAAAGTTGAAGTGGTACAAATGAGCCTAAAAGTGTGCATCGTTATTGGTGTGAACTTAAAATTTTGTATTATACTGATTTTGAACCGAACCATCACATCCCCATTTAGAGACCAAACATAGTTGTTTGCAATCTTCAGGTGACAAACTCGCAAGAGCTTCGATAATCAAGGCACATAAACGATCAAGTAAAGACTGAAGAGAGACTTCAGCACTTATGTCTGTAATAGTATAGTCCGTTTTTTTTGGGTAACAAGTAATTTTTTCTTTTTGAACCAAAGTATACCAAGGATATAGTTATTTGTTATTTCGACGAATTATCTCATATTGATGTCTAGACTATCCAGCCTCAACTACAATGGAAAGAGCTTGGGTTGGATCCATTTTTGAAGATATTTTTTTATTTTATTTATTAAATTCTATATACCTCAGGGCACGCGTGGGTTCATTGCTCATTTCATATATCAATTTTCGCAGCTTTTAAATTCTCAGCAGCTCTTAAACTCGTACTTGTAGAAAATGAAAGTTCTTCAAGTGCAATGATGTCTCTTATGTTTTCTGTTTTTCATCTTTTTGATCTTTCACACAACTCATTAAAATATTTTTCGAAACGACCAGGACCAGGAAAATATTGCTGGTAGCAGCAATGGGAAAAAACATTAACGGAAAGCCATTTTTTATTTTTTAAAAGTAAATCTTTCCTTCTTTTACATATTTGCCATTCACTTTTAAAATCAGCAATAAAGTGCATTAATCGATGCTTTAATATTTTTAAATCGTTTTCTTGATACTTCTGTAATTTCTCTCACGCGGTCAATGATGTATTTTGTTTTATCGCCAAAACTTCTTTTGCTACTACTTTTCCAAATCTGATAGAGTTCTCCGCGATTAAATTGATTTTTCATTATAATGAATTCCTGAAAAAAAGTACTTACAGGAAACGGTTCATTATTAAATATATTAATTTAAGATGGGCAAATTATAAGGAGCTGCTATAAAACAATTTGAATTAAGATTATTGTGACAAATTATTTTTTTTGATATTGTGTTACATTAATGTTTTAAAAAGATTTAGTATAAGTATTACAGCTACAAAAGTTATAGAAAGTGGAAAATATTTACTAAAAAAAAGTCAAAATAAAAATAGGAAAAACCACTGCAAATTGAATCAGGACTCCCACTTTACGTTTTAATGAAATAATGCTTAATACTAATAATAAACTAACTTGTAACTTTTATGCAATAACTACCACTTTATGTACGGTTGTCAAAATATATAAATGAATGCTAAAATTCGCATGCTTAACTCTAAAAACCTCGAAAACCCCATAAGACATGATTTTTTTAATATTAGTCTCTATGGGATTCTTCTAACTCTACTACAAATTAAAAACCATTTCAGTTTGAAAAAGCTGAAAAAATAGGTTAATACATTTACCCCCCTCCCCATCACGTTCACCCGCTTTCTACCTAGAATAGGTATACCAAATATGAATTCTCAATTTTCAAACTTTTTGAAAGTTATACAGTTATGGTTAGACATGGTATTGTTTTTTCTCTTAAAATGTTCGACATTGAACTGTATTTTCTGAAATAATAATTTCCTGTCATGTGATGTTGAAATACAATATCAAAAAATAATTTTTCAAAAAAATGACCTGTACATAATAATTTTAATAATTAATATTAAGTTTTTGGTCCCTGTAACTATTAAAATTACATATCGTATGATTTTTTGGAAACTATTTTATATTTTTGGATATATTTTTTTCTCTAATTTACACCGCGTATCATGAAAAGCAAAATAATCCTTATATCTACTAACTTTGTATTTTAAAATTAATTAAACATAACTCTTTGAAATATGCCTATCTGCCAAAGTCAATTAATCCATTTTTAGATATTATATGATACATTGCCACACATAGAAAGTTTATAATAGCCAAATATCCACGTTAGCATATATTAGCATTTTTTTTTTCATAACCATAATGAAGAAAGCCGCTTTATAGCGTATAAACAAAGTTCCGAAAATTTCCGGAACATAACTGAATACCTAAACAATATTTCAAATAAATAATTATAAGTACTTGTAAGTACTAATAGATAAATGCCCTCAGCATAAAAAGAAATACATTAAACATATTCCATACTATCTATATAAAATCGTCTTACCTGCTGTAGTATCTTCCTTTATTAATTGTTAAAAAAAAATTATAAATATAACAACTCTTTATAGTGTACCAATGTCTGACGAAATATTATAAACGTGACATGTTGACAGCAGTTTTGATAAAAGCATTTCTGTTCGAGGCCTCATAACTTTTTTGTTTTCTGTCATGGCTTACTAGATTAAATTGCATTTGATTACGAAATCTTTATAGATGTCATTAAAGCACATAATAAGGAGTAATTGATATTTTTTCTTTTTTTTTTTGTTTTTGTCCGCTTTTATTATACAAATACCTCTATGTGCGGCATTTAGAGTTATCATTTTCTAGCCTGTTTGACAGTTCTCTGACTTTTTAGCACACTCTGTTGTGTTATATTTGAGTTATTTATATAGGTTTGATTGTATACTTTTATCCAACGGCCAGTAGTTGTACTGTCATTATTGACATATATACAGATAAAATTTAAAAAACACGTGCATGAGTTTTTAGTTATAACACACTCCTAATTAACTAACACACTTCATAAAACAAGCCTCATAACTTACGCTTTTCTGTTTAGAAACGTTTAAGCTTTATTTATAAGTTCATACAACTTCTTTATTCAAATTAACAGTGAATGAGAATGAAATGCGGTTTGCGGATTAAAAAATATCAAAACCTCGTAAGATTCTAGCGCTTGAACTAGGCTCTGTTATTACATCAGCTGGTTTTGGAACACTTGCAGCACCCTGGATTTATGAGGACTTCCACCATCCATGCCGTTTTAATGTTGTGATATTTGCCCCTGCATCTGCCAGTAGCATAGCGGATGATTTCATACAATGACCAGTTTATAACTCAAAGAGTTGTAGGTCCAAGTAAGAAGTAATTTTTTTTGGTATTTTTGACAAAATGTTTATTCCAACGCATTGCCTCGTACATTTGGCATTTTTATAAAAGACAAAATATCTTTTGTAAGGGGTAAATTTGTAATGTAGCCGCCTCTGCCGGGGTAATAATTTCTTGCAGAATTTCTTCCTGATCTAGTTTTGATAAAAACTGGGTTCACCTTCTAAAAATTCACTATCTTTGGTCAGAAAATTAGGAAATAACGAACCCCTGTATTCACTAAAAAGGTTTAGGAGTTAGACCAGGTCTAGTTACCTTGAGACTTAAAACTCTTAGTTCGCCAGTTATATTTCACTTATGTCATTGTCGTTTTGTAATTGCGACATTTAGAAAAAACATTTGTTCAATTGTTAAACATGTCATCTTAAACCTATAACTGTTAAGTTAGACGTTGGGCGAGCCGGTGGCCGAGAGCGTAAAGCTTTAGGTTTACACTGGAGTTGGTGTCGCAGGTCATGGTTTCGATTCCTGGATGGGTCCACGACTTTTCAAGTCTTCAGCTAATATTAGTGATATAAAAATCCAACAGAGAATAGTGCAAAATGAATTTCACTTTCCACGCTACCATTCACGCCGGTAACCAGGCCGGGGGGTACCGGATGTTCCCGTGGTAGTTTGGTGGTAAATTCACACTCCCCGCCATCACATACCCTCTTAGGTGGAGGGGATGGCCGAGGTTCGGACTCCTCGATAAACTATAGGGCACGTCTGGCTGACATTCCCCAGACGTAAATTCCTTCCCCCATAACTGAAGGGTGATTCTGGTCCCCCTTTCCGCGCACCCTTCCATTCCCCCTATAAGTTACGTCGGAACAAAAAGTGTACCACTTGGATCGGGCAGGGTCACGAGACCCGACCAGTCCCGAACATCCACGAAAAAACTAACTTGGCCTGGCCGAATACCTACGGGTGAAGGCCATATCAAACGAACAAACAACAACAAGTTAGACCTGGTCTAAAATTAAACCTCTTTGGTGAATATGCGTGTAAATGTGGTCTTAATGTCATTGTTTATTATTTATAAAAGAAAATCCATAATAACCATCTCGATAAATTCTGAATACGCAACAACGACAAACGTTAAAATGACTTCAAACTTTTTATTTGGCCATTACAAATACAGTATACACAATAATATGACTTGAAACGCCATTAGGTGTATAAAATAATAATATATTGAGATAAACAAACATAAAAATCAAAATAAAATAAAATAAAAATAAAAACTGAAGATGGGCACGTGATATTCGTAGTAACTATTGTCAAAAATAAAAAAGAACACCAAAATAATAACAACAGGATAAGGATTGTTACTTATGTTAAACTACAAATAAAAGTGTACGTAATGGAATTTAAAAATTACAAACACTGTAATGGTATAAGAAACAAAAACGAATATTTACAACAACAAGGAGTTGGCAGTGTTTTTGTTTTATTCATTTAAAAAATTCATTTATTGAATAATAAGATTTCCTCTTCAGAAATTTGCGTATCTGCTTTTTGAATAAATTAGTATTACATTTTTTCAACTCTACCGCTAATTTATTTAATAGTACAATAAAACTGTAGTCAATACAATTTTTGTAGTTGGTAGTTCCGTGTCTCGGAATTGTGAGGATAAGGTCGTTTCTTGTTGTATAATTATGATTTTTATTTAAACAAGCAAATTTTGAAATATTGAACTTTATTTACATTAAACACTTATACATGTAAATACAGGGAACGGTCAGGATGTTATTATTTACAAAGCCATTTTTACATGATTCACGTACACTCAAATTAAAAATAAGTCGTAGAATTCTTTTCTGATTAACAAAAATCTGCAATGAGTCGCTGCTGCTGCCCCAAAGCAAGAAGTTTACAGAAATAAATATTTAATTCTGTAAAGTTTGCCCAAAGTACTATGCTAAGAGCAATATGTGACTATGCCAACCTTAGAGGAAGAATAAAAATAGAATTCACTATTTACATATTTAGCCTCTGCCAAGATTGCCTCACAGTATAAGGTCGATCGTACGACGATGCCAAGCTTAGCCAGGAACACCAATGTTTATACCAATTTATATTACGGTGAATATGTTTAAACATGAAGCAATAAAATTTTCATACAAAGAATAGTAATGTATTTCCAGTATTAGTTTCTAAGCAGTATAAAGAAATTACTTTTATTGCAAAATAGTAAAATATAAACTAAAATACCCAAAGTCTCAGATCAGATTTCACCAGTAACAAGAGTTTTAGTTAGCTATGGCAAACCCGATAAACAACTCCACGTATTAGACTATCCCTCTGTGGTATTAGACCATCCCACTTTCATTGACAAGGGATCCTTTTAGTAAAAAAGTATAATAGTCTACAGTAAACATTGTTACAGAGTCACGTGACCGGGGTGGCTTAAAAACCAATAGCGTGTCGTGGAACTACAATAAATTTTAACATTAAAGAAATTAATTTGCTAAAAAATATTTTTTTAGCGTCACCACTGCATGTGTTTTAATGTATTATTGTGTATTTGTTGATATGGCTCAAATCTTCTAATTATATGTCGCCTTATTTCAAGAAGCAGCACTCTAAAGGTGCGGTGACATTAGAAGAACATTAATTTTTTAAATATTTAATATATAAGTTTTATTTACTTTATCTTGGACATTGCGAAACTAGGAGCTTTAGTTGACCTAACTATGGTGCGGCAATGTGAGTTTGGAAAAAAATGGCCGTTTAAATTTGGAATTTTCTTTTAATCACTAAGTAAACAGCACGATTTCCTTTTCCAGGAGACATGTCTAGTGGAAGATACCTTATTCACTTATTTTGGGTCACATGACGTATTGACCAATCCGGTTCAGCATAATAGAACGTTTATTTCGTCGGGGTCATGTGAGAATCTTCAGAATCAAAATGATACAGAAAAGAAGGTGATTTTTTTGCTGATTACAATAGTTTTTCCTATCAGAGAATTAAAATAATTATAGAATATATTAAATACTATATTAAAATAGTCGAAGGGCGTCTCACGCTCAAAAAAAACGTACTGCCATTTCGAAAATCACTCGATTTTGGATGAAATCTGGGGAAGTAATAAAGTTTCGGATGATTTCGCGCCTTTTTTAAATTTTCACTTGAGTTGGGCGAATTTTTTATATAAATGTTGTCAGGTAAAGGAATTTAAATGGTGATTCTTTTAAAAGTAATCTGCAAAAATTTTAAAATTAGTTTGCTATGGTGGTGCCGCCATTTTTAATTCTCAAATATTGACTAAAATTTCACAACTTTTATTCTTAAGTACTTCTAGATACAGATGTTTCAGCCGAATCTTTACAAATGACAAAATTCGTTCGCTATATTGGCGCCACCATTTTGATTTTTGTTGTGTATTCTTAAATAATCCCCACAAATGTTAAAATCATCCGTCCGACCTGTTGACATTGTTATGACATCGCTATTGAATTTTTAAATGCTGACATTTTTAAATTTTCCTAGGCACTGATTTTCAGTTTTGGCTACAGAAGTAACAAAATTCGTCGGCCGTATTGGCGCCGCCATTTTGGATTACTAAACGTTGACTAAAAAATTTCGGATTCTTGACTAACTTGACAATTACAGGTTTAAGATGACATTTTCAATAACTGAACAAATAATTTTTCTTAATATCACAATTACAAAATGATCGTGACATAAGGCAAACATAACTAAAAACTAAAGTTTAATAATATAGAAATAACTAATTTCCTTTTAAACTTACCTAACTTAATGGTTTTATTATAGATAGTGAAGTAGAGAACGATTATTTCTTTGAAGTTTGTAAAAATACCTGTTTTCCTCATTAAGGACTAGGTAAGAATCCTTCTTTTTGTCAACGATAATAAAGCATGACCCATTTCTTCATTTTCGTACATCAAATATTTTAACAGGTCGTCATTTTGTTTCGCCATATTGAATTCATACCAATATTTTACCAGTTTTTTTTATATCAGACTAAATTTTTGTGAAAAATTAAATAAAATTAAAGTTAATGGAGTAAGTGGATTTTTTACCTATACTGGAACAGACCCACCGACCGACAGTAATGGAAAAACATGAGGATCTGTAAAAACCCGGAACGATAATTTTTTCATGATTAATATTTCCTTATGCGGGAAGTGAAAGCTCACTGGCATTCGTCAACAAATGGCCACGGCTTGTGAGTTGTGATCGCTACTTTAATTCTTACTCTAAGATGCCAACGCATAGTAAAAACTGAGCAATGAGTCTGTTCCAAGGGTACTCTTCAGTTGTAAAATAGGCAGTGTTTAATTTTTTGGACATAAAGTAAACGTGTGAACTATATAGAATTAACAACACACACACTTGTTTGTATCTAACTAGAGTACGGGGGTGAAAAGGATATGTACTTTCTGGGTTGCATTGCATTGTCGGTAGAGAAAAACTATTCATATCCCTTACATAATCAAACACATTTTAAAACATAATTATTAGTTAAAAGAAGCAAAGTCGGTCGTAATTTTTATGTACACTGTATATTATCCTATAGATCTTCATTTTAATTTTTAAATTGAAGTGGAACATAAATAGAGAACATTATGAAACTGTGTATCAGATATCAATTTCAACGGCAAAATCTTGGAATATTGGTTATTGGCCTCAATTGAAAACCAAAATAGTTCATACCAATTTTTTTATGCTTGTTAGGATATAATATTAACTTAAAATCAGTTAAAATCAAGCATTTAAAATTAAAATTTTAAACCCACAAACATTGTTACAGGCAAAATAATCTGATACTTTATCTAATGTCAGAGCATTAATTGAAAAATATACTAACGACTTAATACAAAATCAAGCATTGGAGCTATTACAATTAAAAAAATTACTTTGTGAAAAAACAAAAAAAAGTTTTCAGATTTTATTTTTGGAAAAAAATCAATTACTAATTTGTAGAAGACCTAAGACTTGCATTGTGTTTCTGTCGTTTCTAGTACTCTTCGTTACATCGGCCCAACCAGAGAGAACTTTTTCAAAGCTGAAGCTAATACAGAGCTTCACAAGGCCTGCTATGACCAAAAAATCTTAGAAAACTATCGAACAAAAAATATACATTTAGAGCAAAAAATATAGATTTGGACAAAATAGTAAACAAGTTCCTTTCATTAATGTTCAAACGTTAACGTTTCAGTAGATAAATCCAGTATATCTAAATTTTTTTTTTAGAAATATTAAAAATCCTCATTCCCATTTTTGTTTTAGAAGTTTTATGTTGTTGTATTGTTTATAATAATATTTATATTAAATCTGGCCTCAGTATATTTTTTGTTTTTTAGTATTTTAATCATTTAAAATATTCAGTTAAGTTGAAAAAAAAAAGACTTAAATTACAATGCAAAAATGGATATTCATAATGCAATTTATGATTTATACACGTCAAAGACTAATATAATCCTTCAGAAACTTTTTAATATTATAGACTAAAAAATATCATCATCAATTAAAAAGTTCTCATCTTCTGAGTCGTCCTCAAATGGCGCAATGATCATTGGTGCTATTTCGACATCTAGAACTGGGTCTCGATTCCACCAATCCCATATTAATTTCTCCGTATATTCTACAGATTTCTTCCAGTACTCCTGCGTAATATAATTTAATGAATCTTGCCAAACAATTTGCACTTCATCTGACATAAGATCATCTTTCACGTGTTTTTCGTAATATGATTTTGCCCCAACCCATATTAATTCTATTGCGTTAAACTGGCGGCAGCCGTGAAACCTCATGTCCATTTTCCCGTAATATTTCATCTACGGCATATATTGTTGGTTTTTTAATAGATTTTGCCATTAAAAGAAGTTCTAGTTTTAGCATATTGGGTAAAGTATTTTGTTTTTGTTTTATTAGCCAGTCATCAATATCACTTTTCTTCCAGGATGAAGTAGGTTGTTTATTTAAGATTCTTGAATGATAAGATGCATTGTCCAGAATGATTAATGATGGAGCATCTAAATTTGGAATCAGTTGTTCTTTTAGCCACTTTTCAAACAGTTCACAGTTCATATTATCATGGTAGTCCATACTTTTGGATGTTGAAGAAAACAGTAAACTTGCACCTGGGAGAAATCCTGTTAAAGAACCTGAATGCAAAATGATGAACCGTTTTCCCGTCCCACATCCCTTTTTTCTCTTGACACTTTTTCCAGAGTTGTCCTGCCAAGATTTCGAACCACTTCCATTAGAAAATATCCAAGTCTCGTCTAAAAATACCAGTTTTCTAAATTTTGAATTAACATTTTCCGTGTATTTCTTTAAAAAATTGGATACGCTGACTTGCTATATGTGACAACTCGCATAAAAATGTTCGATCTTTTTATATCGAAAACCCAACATTTTTAATAATTTTCACAACTGTTTTAGTCCAACTTCCAATATGCCTCGATTTTTTAAAGCTTCTTTTAAAACTTGAAGGGTTATATTAGTTTTTGATGTGTATAAATCGTAAATTGCATTACGAACATCCATTTTTACATCGTCACTTAAGTTTTCTGTCTTTAGCTTTTTTTGTGTCAATCTTCTTCGGTAGTAAATTATGCTTTTTTCATGCACAATTTTCTGTACAGTCCTTATACCGATTCCCAGAGCTTTTGCTACTGTCTCCTGGATATTGGCACGTGAACTTTCATTTTCGTAATATTTTATTAGATTTAATACCATTTTTTTCGCTTGTGGATGCAAAAAACCCGAAAATTGTTTTCTATTACTCGTTTTGTCACTGACTTGTCAATCTGGCTTTGAAGTGTCATCGCTCAAAGATTTTTGCAACTGCTGGTATTTATATGTTTATCCTCTTTTTTCATATGAAAATATCAGGGTCTTTCTAATTCATCTTCCATCATCTTTTATGCGGAGGATATGATTAAACGTAATAAAAGAAAAACAAACTCAAAAAGTTTGTCGTTGATAAATCGTATGACCCGCACGAAACACTGCTTTTGACTATATTACTTAACTCTAACAAAAAAATATCAAAATTACCTTTTCAGTCTGGAGGTATATAACCGGTTAAAATTACAATTTTATTCTGTTTCTGAGTTGTACATGCTATTCCACACATTTCAATATCCGTTTCGGGCCAAAACTGACCAAGATTGATTCGTTCGGCATTAATGCTGCCATGACACCAGATCTAAGCTGTACATTAATATTTTTTTTAAGCCTACATGCATTCTGATAAAACTTGTAGTATTAAAACAATACAACAAATTTACAATAAAATTATCGCGATTTCACTATTTTATATGGCAAAACGCTGTAACAAAGCCCCTATTCCGCTTTGTTTGAAAACGTAACCCTTTTGTCGAAAATTATCCGCCACTATCGATAAAAATTGCAATTTTAAATAAATGCAACAAACATAAAAACGCGAAACGAATATAAAAATAAAAAAAAACGGGCGAGCTTAATTTCGATATGCATCATTTTTATATAAAAAATGTCTGCAGCGAAAATAAATATTCATCTGTAAATAATGTATATATGGGTACGGCAAAGTCATAACTACATATAACAATAAATCTGTACACATTAAAAATTAAAAAAAGGGAAAAAACCAATCGGCATTAACCAATAGCGGTCCCCGCTACTGCAGCTGTGGGTGGCTGATGAGAGGGATGAAAAAATACTCGAAAAAAGGGGCGATTTAGTCTGGACACCGATGGTCCAGAAGCAAGTTATTGCGGGTGTATTGTTATCCAATCATGTAGAACCATGTAATATGTATGAACAAATGTACTATAGAATCAACATTATAAAAGCCAAGCAATCGTACCTAAATCACATCAATGTTTATTAATACTAAGTGCAGTAATCACTGGCGTATTCAAGTTTTCCTTCAGGTTAGTGCACACTATTAAAAAAATCGGTTAATTTCCTTTACCGAAACTCCACTCTTTATGAATATTTCCTTTTATTAGGAATAGTGAAATGTGAACCAAGTTATCTGAGTACATAGTTATTTAGGAACACATATATACTGTCTTATCAAACATTTTTATTGGTCGCCATTTTGTTTCAACATATTGGATCCCCACCAAAATTTTACTAGTGCTGCCTATGCCACCTTTGATTTTAGGCATAATTTAAAATAAATTCAAGAAGTATTTTTTAGATTGACGCACATCACAATTTGGTTACGTCATGTTGAATTCACACCAGTTTTTCCTTGTATCGTATTTAATTTTTCTTCAAAATGTACAGTCAATTGAATAAGAAGATTTTTTTCACGTTAATTTTTTTAACATTTATTTGGCCGTCATTTTGTTCCGCTATCTTGAATTCCTAACACAAATTTACCAGCTTATCTCTATATCACACTTAATGCTTACACAAAATTTGATATTAATCTAATAAGTAGTTTTTTTCAGACTGGTTTTCTAAATATTTTGTTAGGTCGCCATTTTGTTTTGCTGTCTTATATCATACCAAAATATTATAAGTTCATTCTTATGTAACACTTTACTTTCTTGCAAAATTTGAGGTTTATTGGATAACTAGTTTTTTAGTACTAATTTTTTAACGTTTCACAAGGCCGCAATCTTGTTCCGGCATATTAAATTTTTACCAAAATATTACCAGTATGAAAAATTTTTACCAATATTTACCCCATATGAGCCTTAACTTTGGACTAAAATTTAAAGTCCATTTTGTTCCGTCATTTTGAATTAGGGCCACAGTTTTACTAGTTCATCTCTATACTACAATTAGTTATGGCACACAATTTGAAATAATTTCATTAAGTAGTGTTTTTCGGGGTGAATCTGTAAATATTTTATTAAGCCGCCATTTTGTTTCGGTATCTTTTATTTGTACCAA
This sequence comes from Kuschelorhynchus macadamiae, assembly GCA_030620095.1. Lineage (NCBI taxonomy): Eukaryota > Metazoa > Arthropoda > Insecta > Coleoptera > Curculionidae > Kuschelorhynchus > Kuschelorhynchus macadamiae. The sequence continues at coordinate 293,125 of JAUTXW010003658.1, read as the reverse complement.
GATTTTGCCAGTTAATTCCTACATAATACTTGATTTTTCTGCAAATAGGATAATTAGTTTTTAAATAATATTTTTTTTAACGTTTCATTAGGCCGCCATCTTGTTCTGGCATATTAGATTTTTACCGAAATATTACCAGGTCATCCCCATATGCGCCTTAATTATTGACTAAAATTTGAAGTGAATCTAATAAGTAGTTGTTATTCGGCGAATTGACACATAGACAGACAAACCGACGAACTTGATAAAACCTGTTTTTGGCATCTAGGGACGCCAAAACTCGAAGAAATCAAAACGTGAATGGGTGATTTTTTCAGATTACAAAAATTTTATTTTGCCGCCATTTTGTTCCGCCATTTTGAATTAGTACCACATTTTTACTAGTTCATCTCTATACTACAATTATTTATGGCACAGAATTTAAAATCAGTATATTAAGTAGTTTTTTCAGGCTGAATTTTTAAATATTTTACTAAGCCGTCATTTTGTTCCGCCATCTTGAATTAGTACCAAAATTTTACGAGTTGATTCCTACATAATGCTTGGCTTTTGTGCAAAATGTGAGATAAATTGTGTAAGTATTTTCTTAGTAATAATGTTTTTGACATTTCACTAAGAGGCCATTTTGTTTTGCCTTACTGGATTTTTACCAAAATGCTTCCAGGTTATCCCTATATGACCCTTAATTTTTGACCGAATTCAATCGGATAAGTAGTTTTTTAGCTAGACAGACAGACAGACCGGCGGATTCGAGAAAACATGCTCTTCGTCATTTAGGGACCCTGAAACGTAAAGATCTGAGAAAATCTCGGAGGGTGATTTTTTCACGATTACAATACTTTTATGAGGAAAGTAAAATAAATAAAACTTTTTAAAGTAAAATTATTAACATTTAGGTTATTTAATTTATTACGTAGCAGGGGCGATTTTGTTCAGATCTTATATGTACGCCCCTCTACATAATTTATTTTTAGATATTTACAGAAAAAACTTTAAATGCAAACATTTATAGCGTTTTATCTAAACCGCCAGGATGTTTTTTTATCAGAATAGAGAAATTAATATCACAAATGTATTATTTTTTTATTGGAATCCTCCCGATTTCGACAATATATACATTGTATATATTTACTCTAACCGTTGCTTCAATATTTCAAATCTAAGTAAAAAAATTCGTAAGTTTCTTTTAGCCCGAACTTAACTCCTTATGAATATTTCCTTTTATTAGGAATAGTGAAGTCTGACCCAATTTAGTTCACTACACAGTCACTTAGTAACACATGCATATTGTCTTTTCAAACATTTAATTAGGCGCTATTTTGTTCCACCATAATGGATTCTTACCAATATTTTACCAGATTCTACCTGTACCACAATTGATTTTTGGGCATAATTTAAATAAGTAGTTTTAACATCGACACCACCGACATAACACCAACATTTTGTTATGACATTATAAATGTATGTTAATTTATCCCAGGCAAGTAGTCAGAAATTCAACTCGGGGAGGGGATCCAAACCAGATACTTATTTCAGAAGGATTCAATCGGTCAAACCTTCAGAAAAATTGTTAAAAAGCATGCCTATACGGACATATTTCCCAAATTTTGGAAGGTGGGAGGGGAGTCCATATTCTACGTTTAATTGTTCTGTAAAATTTAAACTCTATTAATCTAGAATAAGTCTTTTTACGCAAATTTTTAAAAAATTTTCTTGTGGCCACCATTTTGATTTCGCCAACTTGAATTCGTGTCACAACTATATATATATATATATATATATATATATATATATATATATATATATGTATCTATATATATATATATATATATATATATATATATATATATATATATATATATATATATATATATATATATATATATATATATATATATATATATATATATATATATATATGATAGTATGTTTTCATTCCACTTACACCAACGTCATAACAAGAAAATGATCCTTGTTTGGAACATGTTCTGCATCACAGCAGATACAATGATCCATTTTAGTCAAACGACGATCGCGATTTCGCTCTTATTAGAGCTCATCAGGCCGCCATAGACTAGCCAGCCCCGTGTAGGGCAAAGGCACAAAATTGAATCACAAAAACAACTACTCCTCTGGCTAATACCACGACCGGCATTGAATTACATTGTGACTCCTGCCTTTCGTTGGGAGTATTAAATGATAGTATGTTTTCATTCCACTTACACCAACGTCATAACAAGAAAATGATCCTTGTTTGGAACATGTTCTGCATCACAGCAGACACAATGATCCATTTTAGTCAAACGACGATCGCGATTTCGCTCTTATTAGAGCTCATCAGGCCGTCATAGACTAGCCAGCCCCGTGTAGGGCAAAGGCACAAAATTGAATCACAAAAACAACTACTCCGCTGGCTAATACTACGACCGGCATTGAATATATATATATATATATATATATATATATATATATATATTACTTGCATTATGAATATCCATTTTTGCATTGTAACTTAAGTCTTTTGCCTTTGGATTTTTTCGTGTATATTTCTTAATCTTCTTCAGAAGTAAATTATGTTTTTTTTTCATGCACAAGTTTCTGTACATTCCTTATACCGATTCTCAGAGCTTTTGCCATTGGCTCCTGGATATTAGCCAGTGAATTTTAATTTAAAATTTTTTTAATTAAATTTGACACCATTTTTTTGCTTACGTTTTTAGTACATTTGTAGTTTTGTAGGCAATAAAAAAATAATTATAGAATACTTGTTCTAATTTTAAAGCGTGTTTAAAATAAGTAGATTTTTTATTAACTATAAGACAAAATTTGATGTAAGCCTGTATTTTTCGCATGCACGGCCCTTAATTTTAGACTGAAATTTGAAGAAATTGAATAAGTAGTTTTTTAGCTATGTCGCGAACAGACTAACTGACGAACAGACACACCTACAGATGGACGGACTTGAGAAAACATGTTTTCCGGTATCTAAGGACATTTAAACGTAAAGATCTGAAAAAATATTACGAGAGAAGTAATAACTAATTATCTCGTATTTTTAACAAAAGTGTATAATATTTTTGCTAGATAAAATTTTTTTGTTATCACAATACAAAAAAAAACAAGTTTTCGTTGCACAGGGGTGGCCCGCATTTAAATAAATGACACTGTATAAGGGGTTAAATTTTTAGGTCAAGCGGGGCTCATAATTTTTGGTGATTGATAAAAAAAATCTCACTTTCATTAAGTGGCTGTATAAACAGAACATATCCTGATTGTTCCACTAATTCGAACCGCTTTCCGACTTTATTAAGGCGCTTGCCAGTTTGTGTATTTTTGTTTTTGCCAACCAAAAAATTTTAACCAAATACATATTTAGCGAATATATTAGTCCCTCGGCATTTAATATATAAAATAATATTAAGTGGCTATCTTAATAATATTGCGTAATATAATAAAAAAAACTATTTTCTTTCTCCCTGTATATTTGTAAATAGCCCATCGAGATTTAATAGCTCGATAAAAGAACCACACAACATTTTGATATTCACTGTGTTTTCTGATTTGATCCATAATCTTGGTGACCTTTGGACCCGCACGATAAGTCCGCATTCGACTATAGCCATCCATATTATGTTTATGTAAAATTCTCTATATTGATGTTCAAGTTAATCCTAAATCATTTTGGGCACTTGTTATTGAGGATAGGCATAAATATACGCCAAAACGTTAATTTCGGTTTTTTTTTGTTTTTAGCAATAGGGTGAAATTGAATTCTTGGAGTCTTCCGAAATTTAAAAAGTTGCCTTCAATTTTGGGAAGTTTCCTTGGGTTCATTGGCGGCAAATTTAGAGAAAGAGCGTTAAATCTTCTGCAGGTTCTTGCAACAATTTTTGACACTTGCTCTGAATATAAAACCAATTTAAAATATCTGCAGTTAAATAACTATTATTATTCCTTTTCGCTAACTTAATCTGAAATAAATTAAAGAGTGAGACATGTCATGGCATCATCGTTACGTACTGCATCATGGCACACGTTTAAATCTTTGCTCTCGTATTCACTAAAAAGGTTTAAAAGTTAAACCAGGTCTAGTTCCCATGGTACTAAAAACTCTTAGTTCCCCAGTTATGTTTTTCTTATGTCACTGTCATTTTGTAATTATGTCATTTAGCAAAATTATTTGTCCAGTTGTTAAAAATGTCATCTTAAACCTACAACTGTCAAGTTAGACCTGATCTAAATTTAAACCTCTTTAGGAAATTCGGGTGTTAATGTTTTCCCGAATATTAATAGAAATTATTCATAAAACCACTTAAAAATCGAAAGGGTTTCAAAACAATTATAGGAACAACTTATATGAAAAAAAAATTTGTCCATACGATTAGCCGCTTTAATAATATACAGGGAATTCCATTAAAAAAAGTCACCTGATCAAATTTATAAAATCTTAATTGCAGTTAATTTTTAGAACACTTTGTATAAAAGTCGGCGATATTATGTTGCTAATATTAAAGTACCACATCTTGTCTAACTAATATTAAAATGTTACATTGATTTGACGTTTGATGGCGAAAATAATTAATATTTAAGAAACGGTAAGTGAAATCAAAAAATATCCTATACAAGAAAAACTTAGATTGTTTCGCAGAACCATAAGTTTGGAAACCTCCAAATATCTCGAGAATTGCTTCTCCAGTTTTAATCAAGTTTGAACCAGCCATGTATGGAAATGCGGCGATACCGCGGGTGACATTTGCAACATTGCAGTTTAATTTTTTTCAGTAATTGATAAGAGCTTATATTTTTTAAATGGAATACCCTGTGGTGATACCGACAGCGGTAGAATAATATATGATGATGTGCCTCATTAGCCCGAGAGGTCCTGACAAAAACTGCAAAAGTTTTTTAATGGCTAAAAACTATTGGGTTTGTTTTCTAATCGAGCGTTGATCTCTCCAAACTTTGGTATTTCCCTTCCTACTACTTTTTTACAGATCAATAAAGGTGATTAAGACCTATCGCTAACCTAAAGCATGACTTGCTACGTCACTTCGTTAAGGCCCTACTGACAAAAAATTATACTCAGGAACTGTGCTGCCCATCGTCATCACCCCTTTTTCTGTGGTTTATTTTTTTCTGGTTCTGCAGTGCCGCTGGTCGTCGATTTCTAAGCAAATGCGTAACGTATTGGGCACAAACGCTGTGCTAAGCGATTTAAATGAACGCGCTGTCTGAATGCACTTTGGGCGAGTCTAGGAATGCGACTGTCAAAAACGCCTAGGCACAGATTAGGGCTTAGGGCTGAGGGCAGTTAACGTGTTAAGGAAGGGTATTAAAACTAATATATTTTTAATCAGCAAGGATACACCCATTTACTACGTTACTTTTAATTTTATGTTGATATCAGAACAATGAATCATCCTGTATATAATAATAATAAACAGTTGTTAATTCCAATATAGACGAGTTTACAAATTACTTATCCCTAAGTCTATTTGGGAAATATCTGTAAGCTACACGAAAAAAAATCGCCCATTTTGAAGAAATTTTTCTATTTAACTTTTTCTGATATCTAAAAAAATACGAACGTTAATGGGGAGGGAGCATGGTGCATTTTAATCAAAAACCCTCTATAAAGGACTCATTGGAGTTTAAGTACTGTGTTAGTCTTTCCACCACGACAGAATAGAACAGATACACCTGCCCCCGTACTATCGCGATGCTGTCGTCCAGTGTCGACCAAATGATGATGCACCATCCCGCTCCCCGACCGCCGGGCAGAGGACGAAATTTTAAAAATCCGATATATCGACGGCGGCGGCAGCCGTTCGTTTTCTATGGGCCCGTCTCTTTTCAATCGCTAATCTACCAGCGTGCATTGCCTTATTGATTCGCCGCTTATACCTTTTGCACTTTTTGCCCAGCGAAAAACAATGTTTTTCCACATTTTCCAACAACGAATGATTTTCGAGATAATTCCTAAAACAAATGAAGGGTTTTCGAAAGATTTGCCAGCGCTTTTCGTTTTTTCGAAAGCGCAAATTTTTTATTCGCCAGCTATTTACCAGCCGACAAGTGGAATTTGCATTTTCATGAAAGGTATTTGGAAACGGTAGGTAATTTTTATTTGATCCTACGATCTCTTAAGAAACGGACAGAATTTGTAAGACAATGATTTTGAGAAGTTTATTAATCTGCTAAAATAGACTTCTTCTTGTTTTAATTACTGATTTAAAGCAATCAGAATCAGGTACTAAGGAAAATTATTGGGTGGGGGAGTGTTATTAATATGCCAACATATTTTCAATTCTTACATAAAAATGTTAACAAAGCATGATTCTTGGGTTAATATAGTGTCAAATTATAGTTACTTTTCGACGTCTCTCCTTCGACTGCATGAGGTATCTTCAGGGAATTTTACTGCACAAAATCAAAATACTGAATAAGCTCCAATGAGCAGAGGTCAGTTATTTATAATGATTGGAGGGTTTTTGGAAGATTTGTTCGCTCCTTTGCGTTTTTTCGAAAGCCCAATTTTTTTTTCGCTGGCTATTTACTGACAAGTGGAATTTTCATTTTCATGAAAGGCATTTGGAAGCGGTAGGTAATTTAGATGTGATCCTACAATCCCTCTGAAGAAACGTACGACAATGATTTTCGAGAATTTCATTGGTCTGTCAAAATTGTTATTCAAACCATTCAAGCCATGGTTGAGGTTGATTTAGAAAAAACTGTAATAGCCAGTGGAAGTAAATGTCAAATAGGGAGTCCAATAATTAAAATTGGGTTTGAAGTGTACAGAAAGTTTTTACATTTCTTAATAAACATTCAGTTTTAAATAATTGTCAGTAATGCCAGTAAATCAGTTTCTAAAAATTGCTTCCCATCATCCTACTATGTTTTTTATTGTTAGGCAGGAGTAAAAAAGTTTGATTACGGGAGAAATGCCTGTAACATATTTGGTAGTTGGTTGGGGAACCGGCAGATATCTAAATAAAATGAACTTCTATTGCGTTCGATCCCTGAACTATCAGTATTTTATTTAAGTATTTATTTGTTATATTTTATATTATTATTTAAGTATTTATTTATTATATTTTATATTTATTTAAGTAAGATAAAGTAAGAAGAAGGCAAAACAGATGGACAGCAGGTAGCTATTAAAAGCGATAATCTAATGCTAGATTCAATCAATATTAAGGAACTTAAAAGCACACATTTCATTACTGATAAGTTCATCTAGATTGTTTTTATATGTTTTCATTTAGCCGTAACTTTTTTCCGAATGTCCCTCCTCAGATTTTTTACTATGGTTAGTTTTTTTTAAGTCCATAATAGTAATATGATGACGTGTAGTTTATTTGCATTATTAGGAAAGTCAAGTAAATTAATGAATGTTACTTATCCAGATTGTTCCATCACAGCATATTTTGGATAGGAGGCATAAGTCCTAGCGAAGATGAAAATCAGTCTTGAATAGAAAATTATGAGCAGACAAAGAAGCAAATTAACTCACCAAAGAGTAGGCATTTGAATCTGATAATAAATATGGAACTGCTGAGGTAATTAATATATTACAATAGATATTTTTTACGATTGTGTCAGCCGATACTTAGTGGAAAAATATAATTAAATTATGTGAAATAAATATATACCAAGAGTAAAAATAATATAACATAAGTTAAAAGGAAAAATGCTTCATAGCAAGATAAAATTAACAGAAAAACATATCAGAGCAGACATGATTTTTGACACTAGCAAACCCTTATACACTATAAAATAATATCACAAACCAGTAAAAAATCAATAATGTTAAAAAACCACTAAAACACGAGAATAAAAAGTTTAAAAATAACATCATAAATAAACATGTTTAGACTGGCACACAACATCACAGCCTGTTCTAAGCTAAGAAAAAAGAAAGTAAAAAAAGTAAAAATTAAGAAATACATTCTTTCTTTTTAGATTTTCCTCTCTTTACCAGGAAATATCACAGTTTATCATTGTAGTATTCTACAAGGGTCTAGTAAGTCTTATTAATTAGTGCATTTGAAACCGATCTTCTATAAAGCAAAGGTAGATGATTATAATTTTTTATACTCTCATAAATTAATACATTTTTTGTTAAGGTCGATTTAGGTATTGGTAGTAAAAAATTATCAGATTGGCTTGTTTGATAGGACTCGGGTGTGTTACATAAAGAACGTTTTTATGAATCAAACATACAGTCCCAAGTATAAACAATGACATTAATTAAACTTAAAATTCCTAATGAAAGAAATAAAGGTCTGCAATGACCTCTAAATCTAGCACGGCTTACTTATCTGATTGCTCTCTTCTGAAAAACGAACACCGAATTAAACAGCTGCATGCTGCATACGCCCTAGAAAGCAATCATATAAGCTAAGACTTTACCAACGAATAAGAAACTACCCTTGCTGAGGAGACATCCAATTCATTGAAAACCATTCCCAGAGCATAACATGCAGATGCCAATTTTGAGTTTAGAGCATGAATTTGCTCCTGGAACTTTAAACTCATCCAGGGTGATGCCCAAGAACTAAGCGTGAGTTGTACTCTCAATTGTCTGATTCTCCAAACTGATAGAAGTTATTGCAAATATAAATGATATTTTGGCGGTTTTTTTTTTAATATTGAAATAAGATTAGACTCACACTATTTTTTGACATAGTCAATTTTCTGCGAAACAGTTTGTTTGCAACTCATTAGCCACACTCCCATGCCACAGAACTGTGGCGTCGTCAGCAAAAAGTGTAAATTTACCTTTAATATTCAGGCTAGGAGGCTAAATCGTTTATATAAATTAAGAACAACATCGGTCCGAATACTGAACCTTGTTAAACACCCTTAAAATAGCTCCAATATCTGAATATGTATCATTGCATTAGCCGAGCTGTGACCTTCCAAACCAATCGAGGGTGCTTCCTCGAAAGCGGTATCGTTCCAGCTTCAGCAGCAGCATTATGTGATCCACACAATCGAATGCTTCTGAAAAATTATAGAACACGGCTGCCGTCGCATCGCCACAGTTAAGGCTTAAGTAGACATTTTTCAAGAATGAGAAAACATCATCACCAGCGCATTTTGATTGTTGAAACCCAAATCGAGCCTACCTCAAGATTTTAAATTAAGAAAGGTGCTCCATTATCCGTGTCTTTACAAATCTTTCTATCCCTAATGAGCAGTAGACAACAAGGAAATTGGGCGAAAATTGGACAGATCTCCTGTATCTTCGCCTTTGTGAATACGTATCACCAGAGCCGTTTTCAAGAAGTCTAAAAATACACCTAAATGAAATGATTGGTTTATAATATGCACCAGACCCTGTAGACCACAATCAAGGACATTTTCTAGTATTTTTACTCATACGCCATCCAAGTCTGACGAGTTTGTATTCTTTATATCTGAATTTTTATTTATTTCTTGAGTATTGGTATAATATAGTGCAAATGTATCAGGAATATATACATTTTGGAGATAACTGAGAGAATCAATTGATGGTTTAATTTTTATAGTCCCTGTTCGCCTCACAATAGATGTTATCAAAACCTGTTTGTAGACAAACTTTCCGACGTTTCGCATGTAATTGCGTGAGGCATTTTCAAGAATTTTCACTGCACAAGAACAATATACTGAAACCCCCTAATGAGCAGAGTTAAACCCATACTACAAAAGATGGTTTCTCGATACAAATTTAAATCTACCACTTAAATCAATATAAAACAAACGCCAATAAATACACATGTAACACTTAATAGTATATTGTGTAACAAGTGCGTGAAGTTAACTTTTATACACGAGTGTGATGTTTGTGGCCCGAGCCGAAGGCGAGGGTCACAATATCACACAAGGGTATAAAAGTCTTCACGCACGTATTGCACTCTATACTTTTTCTACAACCGTAAATAATACAAGTACGAAATAAAATTAAACTATTTAATTTTCTCCTTTATATAATACAAATTAAACTAATGAACTATTTATTTAATTTTCTGTTTTATAATAATTGTAACTTTTTAATAGAACTTATAGTTAAATTATTTAATTTTCTACTTTATAATAATTGTAACTTTTTAATAGAAATTATAGTTAAATTATTTAATTTTCTTCTTTATAATTATTGTAATTATTAATAGTAATGTTGCAATTTGTTAGATTACTAAATTTAACTTCTGTAGCCTCCTTTGATGATGATTTGTTAATAATATTGCTGCTTGTGATCGAGGTCATATTTGGATTTTGAACTGACAAAAGTCTATTTGAAATATCATTTTTCTTGTTAAGGGAATTTTCTACGTAACCCTCAGCTACCGTTGAAGATTTCCAACCGCCGTGTTGTTTTAACATTAGTAAATCTGCACCGGTTTCAACTAGCAAGGAAGCAGATGATCGTCTGAAACAATGGCCTGTATATTTTTCTGGATGTGGTAGTTTTAAAAATTTTGCTATTTCACTAGGCAATTTTCCAAATTTGTTTATCCCGACGACTTGGCGAGTACATTTTCCTCCTTGATACTTGATGAAGAATTTGTTTTCTTGATAATTTTGGGGACGAAGGGCGGCATATTTTCTGTATAATTCTAAATGCTCGGTAATGGTAAATTTTCTTGTTATTTTGGTTTTTGTATCAGGGACGGATACAACAAGAACACTTCCTAAATCTTGAATATCGCACATTTTTAGCTTATAAATTTCGCTTCTTCTTAGAGCACCAGCAATCCCAAATATTAATATCACTTTGGTTAATAAAAAAACTTCGTCAGGAGCCTTATTTATGAACTTGAAAATTTGTTCTTTCTCCAATATTCGAGATTTTTGTGGAATATATCCTTCATTCTTCCGTTTTAAAAATGCATGAACTTTTGGCTATTTACCAATGTCAATGTTATTTTTAATGCTAATAGTACTTTTTAGCATTGAATAATGACTCCATAGTGTTGATGATTTCACATTTTTTGACAATTCTGATAAATATGCGAGTAAAACATTTTCAGAAAAGGTTTTAATATTGTTCTTACTGCGCCAGGTCATAAATTTATTGTACGTGTTTTCATAAATTTCCTTTGACTTCTGAGGTAACAGAGAATTACTAGCTGTTTTCGCTGCTTCCGTAATATCTGGTGGAGTACACATTTCTATATCAGAGTCCATAATTATTGCTTATTATAACTTAAAATAATAAACTGTTCAAATTACTATTCGAACTTAAAGTGTCTATTTTAAACTGTTTGCATTGGCAATTTGACAACTCGTTACCATGAAATTGCGAGGCACGGCTGCCTAATACAATTATTACCAGTGCGGGCCATACAAATAAATAGGCATTTTACACTTAAAGGTGTTTTTTGGGTTGCCTGTATCTTAAAATACATCAGAATTTTAACTCAATTTTCGTTCTTTCGGTAAAGCTTGGAACACAATGGAAATTACACAATTTGTTTCCGTCCATTTACGTCAAACTTTATTTTTCTTTGTGCATTTTGGTATAAACGGTTATATGTAGTTTCAACGTCAAAATGATCACCCCTTTTTGTACTGCAAATGTGTACTTGTTTTTTAAGTTTCGTTTTTGTAGGATAGTTTTTACGTTAAACGTTAACGGAAGGTCCATTGTGTTCAAAGCGTAATACCCGGTAATATCGTTAACATGTTACTCTTCGTATTGTAGGTGCATCTCGAATTAGTTCTAAAGTTTAAAAATTTTACGTCAGAATTTAAGAAATCAGAGACAATTTGGCAACGCTGTAATTTTTTATCTCTAATGCTATAATAAGGAATTTTTGCATTGCAATGCTATGAAGATTTTAGCTGGTTTTTAATTTTATTTCTTGGTCAAAAATGCTTTGTCCATCAATTTAATTTTTTTAAACTGTACCGGGTGTCCTATTAAGAATGGTCCAAAACTCGGTAATCGTCTAACACACATTTAGGGGGAAAAATTTTTCTATGTAAATCGGTCAAGAAAAATCGCTGGAAATTATTTTCAAATTTGAAAAATGGCCGCTAGGGGGCGTATTAGCCCTCGAAAAACCCCTAGATTTTCAGACAAACCAGTTTCATCATGGCTACGTAGTGCCAGCTCGAATGCCCCACAAAATTTTAAACAATCTATAATTTTGTTTAAAATATAACGATTTTTGGATACATTTTCATTAAAATCTCTAAGGGATTTTCTATAAGCTGTGTCTAGCTGAGTGCAAATATCAACACTTCCGACCGTATCTGCAGAAAACGCATGTTTTTTTATTTTTTTTTTAAGTGTTTTAAGTCTTTAACACCGTAATGAGTCCGACCAGTCCTTAGAAAACAACAAACAAACATAACAGTAAAATGAGTTAGAGACTTCATAACCACATATCCAGTTAGCTAAATCGTACATGCTTTTCCCAAAGTTTCGATGAACCTCTTTATTTTTGTCTTTACTAGTTCTGGCAAATTGCGACCACTTACCATGAATTCGGTTATTTTCCCAAAATTAAGTTCGTTAGCACTCTTTAGTTCTTTAATTTATTGCACTACCGACATTTTATTTCATCTACATTCACAACTCATACATAGACCACCTTGGACAAAGTTTACTAAAATTTAGTAACTTTGCCTTGGAATTGGTTATTTTTGCAAAATTAAGTTCATAAGCACTTTTTAGTTGTTAATTTTTTTGCGCTAGCCACTAACAACTTTTTATTTCCGACTCACACATGGATTATAAAAATAAAAAAATATATATTACAAAAAACAGTATATAAATCAATTTTCATCGATTAAAAACGTCCGAAACAATATCGAGTTAGAATATTGACGGTTCAACCTCTAAACAATAGAACTTCCGCGTGCCGACGTGATGCCGCGACCGATCGATCGAATTATGTGAAGAGACCGGCTGATGACCCAAATCGCGATTTCATATTCCATTTGCTATCACGTTGGGCTGCCGCTCGGTAGCTGTGAAATCTTCGGGTACTTTCGTCAAGCTTTAAGGTAATCAGGGCAATTCGGCCTATCCAGTGTAGTCTAGAGTATTTTATTATGCCTAAGGAACGCAACAAGACCATTCGAAAACCGCCGCGCGCGGCTAATAGTGTATCGTATTTAACTTTTCCCAAGGTTCGCGTTTTATTAATATTAGGAGGGACGGTATCAAAAATCATCAAATGAATAATTTATTTCCTGAAATATTTTTGGGGGGTCATTGACCAAATGACCCTAAGGAAGAGCCGCCACTGCATGAAAGGCGAAAAATTGAAAAAATTGAATATAATCTTGTTTATACTAAAAAACTGCACAAGGAAAAAGCAAAAAATGTGCAGATCCAAATAGGAGGCCACTGGCCTTCCCAAAAGAAAGAGAATCTGTGACGCTAGTCTCAAGATAGAATTTTACTTGATTTGCAGTTAGATCTTTTGCAAACTCATGTTTTTTTCTGTGATCCTTGTTAAGAAATCTAAATAATTCGTTAGTGGAAATATAAGCTGGAAAATAGTATTGAAAAACGTCATATTCAATTGAAGTAATATGATTTTATTTAAAATTGTTGCAAATGAATGCAGAACGGATAAAAACTATAACGAATGCTTTTTAATCTCAATAAAATTTATTTTTATTTGTATGTGTGTGTGTTGAAAATGTAAATTTTAATGCCTTTTTTTTGAGCGTGTCGGAAAAATCCTCGTTGCGCCATCGCGAAAAAAAATTTAATTATAAATACATTTAGGCATATTTCTATTTTGATATACAGTTTCAATTAAAAATTAACATGTATTGTTCAATTTTTCGACGGTAAAAAATTATTTTAATGTTTTTTATTTTTGCAGACAAAATGAATTTGGAGTTTTTAATTAAATATCGATGGAATGGCCGATCAGGCGGCTGAAATGCATTTTTTCAATTTTTAATTAAATAAAAATAATTTATTACAAATATTGCGTTGCAGCGCCCGAAAAAGAAATAATTAATTATTTAATCACGTTGTTAAACTGACTGAAATTACGACTTGTAAAACAAACACGAAAAATGCATATTTCATTTCAAATGTGGCTCGTATCAAAATATCAGTCGGATGTATTTTCAAGGCAAATTGATAGGTTTCTTCAATTTTTTTATAACTTAATGCATTTAGGAGTAATATTTGAAGCTTGTAACTTTTACTTGGCAAGACAACCAAAATCAATTTTGTATTAGGCCTCGTGTTTTTGGCGAGATAGTTTCGCAACTTTCCGACCACTATTGTAGTGTCATTTATGATGATATACCGTAAACCGGGGCTACTCGAAGCTTTTAGTATTTTTTTGTTTTTTGAAAAGCATCCACAAAGTGAAAAAAAATTTTTTTTTTTGGTGTTCAAGTTGCCCCCTATTTGGGGCTACTTGAACACCTCTTTTAATTTCGATTTAAAATGCATTTTTACGGGTCGAGAGTTCATGTTACCCTGAAATAGATGTATAATGCAATAACACATATAAAGGGCTACTATATTTTATTCAATATAACAAACAAAATGCAGATGTATATTTTAAAGAAACATATATTCAGTCATTTAAAGGTTTTACATGTAAATTTAAAAATACACATTATTGAACTTAAACTAAAATAAAATTTGTTGAAACATAAATTTATAATTAAAAAAAACATTAACAAACGAAAAAATGAACTTAAAAATGGCACTTTGTATCTTAAAACTCTATAAAATAAAATTTGTTCAAACATCCATTCTAAAAAAACTCTGAACAAATGGGAAATGAACTTAAAAAATGGCACTGTTTATCTTAAAACTACACTAATATTCGAAAGGATCAAAGTTTTTGTCCTTTTCACTATCGTCGACCATCTCTTCATCACTTGAATCTTCGCAACGAGGGCAGTTATAGTAGGGGTCTTTATTTGCCCCGTTACATGCACCACAAATCCAGTTCATGCATTTGACACATTTAATCCACTCTAGGTGGCTTTTGTGATCCTTTTGTTTTGGGCGGTTTCTTTGACCAGATGTAGAAGGCTGGTTTTGATCGGGGGATGCAATAACTCTTGAGGTCACAGGATTTTTTGCCTCTGCCTTCTCCTCATTCAATTCTGCATTATCAGGGTTTTCAGTTGATGCGTTAGTGCCAGGCTCTACTTTCTTTCCCCGTTTTCTTCTCGGCTTTTCTCCACTTCCTCTATGTTCTTCTAAGAGCTCTCCCAAGCTATCATCGAGGTGACCTGCATTTGCCTCGGGGTCGTCATCTAATCCCTCGGGAATTCTTTTAAGAACCTCAGTAGGGTTGGGAGGATGCAGCCCGGTTACCCTGAAGCCTGATACTAAATTATTACCAACATTTTCGCTAATTCCAACCCATAGTCGGTTTAGCAATAAAGGGAATTGCTCTTAGGAGAAAAATGACTCGCTAAATTGTCTCCTAGTAATACCACTGTGTCATCTGGATCGCGAATGGTTTCGACATGTGGTAACAGGGTTTTAAAAAACCATGTTTCAAATAGGCTTATGTCGAACCATCTGCTGGCGCTGCTCGCATGTTTCGCTCCAGCTGGGTTGCCTTGAGTCCAATTATCAAATAGATTCAGTGCTTTGTACACGATCATTGGAGGCAAAAGATCTTCATGTGCATTGTCGCATACCATTGTACTAATGGTTGCACGAGAGTTCTCTTGAACTCTCTCTACCCTTTTGGTGTTCCTGGGTACAACCACCTTTTTTTGATCCAGGATCGTCGGTAACGTTGCTTTCGGCATAATTGTAGAGATTTTTGCTTTTAACATTATTAAGAGCAAGTTCTGCATTTCTAAAGAAATTCAAAATATCATCACGATTCACTGATGACTTGGAGCGTTTAATGTTTGATGCAGTTCTGATGGAGAGATTGTTTCTGAGGATGAAAGCGTTAAGGGAATCTGGACCTGGAACATTGTCTTTAAAAATCCGTACTTTTTTACCTTGCTTATCAAGGAATTTTTTAATAACGTCCCCTATATGTCCATGTATCCTTCTTAGAAGTGATATTCGAGGCACTTGAAATTTTTCGGCGGCTGCCTTTTGAGACATCCCCCCTTTACTGCTTCTATGGCTTTTTCCATATTCTCACTGGTAAAGTTGGCTTTGACCCTGGGGTTCTTTTATATGTTCGGACCATTTTTTAAATCAGTTTAACTCCTGTAACAAAAGAAACAACAATTTGCAACAAATAAGTACATGCATAAACAAAAAGAGACGAAAAATAAAAATGAGTCATCCGATGTTCAAGTTACCTCGCGGTGTTCAAGTAGCCCCGATTTACGATACTGGTTTACCATTAATCATACCATTATTTTCTATCAAAACTAGCGCGTTATATACTAAATAAATAATAATGACTTGAAAACGTAACAAATTCCGCACGCCGGCTTTCGCGCTTAGATTTGTTTACGGCAGTTGCTATCGTGAATATCCGAAAGCCAAATAGAGATGGGAGCGGCATAAAGCTGCTGCTGCAGGCTGCAGGCGCTTTTTCGCTTGTTATAGAATTAATGTAAATTAGTGCGCTCGGATCATCGGAGGCGGAAGCAGTTTTCCATCGATCGAATCGAATCGAAATTAACTTTAAGGTATAGGTACATAACTGTTTTTTAAGAAAAAAAATATATTCAAACGCTTATAAAACAACTTATAATACCCCTAAGTATTAAAAAACGCTCCAAGGCTATGGAAAATTAACATAAAAAAATTAAAAATATAGCCTTTTTGGGCGTGGTATTTTTATTTATTATATTATATTATATTTATTAAAATACTCAAAATATCAACTTTCTTGATGAACAAACATGTATCGTTTAACTGAGACCCAAAGAATTAAAAATTTAATTATACTGGGTTATGGCCAGTGGCGCTTCCAGAACTCTGGTTTGAAGAGGTTAGTGGTTGCCCAGGGGTGATTTTACCAAGTACATTAAACTAATTTTATTTTTTATTATAATATTCTAAAATAATAACAAAGAAAAGAACAAAGAGCATAAAGATTCTTAAAGGTAAACTAAATATTTCATAAAATGAAAATATTGCCTTTCATTTTATAAAAATACAAAACTTTATAAAACACTGAAACACATAATTTAAAATATTAATAAAACAACGGTTCTATATTAGGGGGAAAATGGAAGGTTATGTAAAAATACCAATAAGAACAAATATTTGCCTAAATCACAAAATGGTGTCTCCTAGGATCAGTATTTAATTTCAAGTATCGGTGCATAAATAGGAGAGCTAATCCGACCAACCTTTCTTGGCCCATTGTGGAACATAACCAGGTTTTTAAGCGTTTTGCGGGATTTTCGTATTCTTTTATAAAATTAAATGCTTCCTTTAGGGCCTCTTTGTGGTATACAGTGTTACCATGAGTTACTAATTCCCCATCCATTCCGTATAATTTTGAATATTTTTGCAATGGTGCCTTTTTTTCCTAATTTGTTTGCTTTATTTATACCACCAAAAGACTGTATTTTTTATAAGAAGAAATACTTGTAACTAAATTTACGTAAGGTAGGGGGAAGAAAATCAGAATATCCACTAAGAGTTCCGTTTGGGTTTTGAGAGTTGCCAGGGCTTTCTAATATCATGAACCATCTTTCTCCGATACGGGGTGTCCCATTTAAAAAAATATAAGTTTGTGTTATATCTCAAAAACGACAACTCACATAAAATATCTGACTAGTGAAAAACTGTATCAGAGCCAGTTTTTACCTTTTCTATAAGTTGAACAACAACCGAAATACGAGGGGGGGGGGCAGAAATGCGATGTTTTCAATTTTACACTGTATCTTAAAACGAAGGAGGCTATGAAAATTTTGTTTGGATCATCTTTCGATTCACAAAAAAGTAGCACCATGTTACGAAAACCGCAACCCTCTATCTTCACTAATAAGAAAGGATCCCCATAAAAACAATGAAAACGGGACACCCTGTACATATTTGACATATTTTTTACGATATGACATAAAGTATTTCAATTAAAATAACTTGGTATTAACTTAACAACTTTGTAACAACAAATTAAGTTAAATATATATTAACATGTTTTTTCTATTTCTTACTTCCTTCTTAAAGGGAATATTGGAAAAAATCGCCCTCCGAGCCTTTTTTAGCTCTTCAGGTTTCAGGATCCCTAGATGCCGAAAAACATGTTTTCTCAATTCCACCGGTCTGTCTGTCGGATGACCTGGTAACATTTGCGTAAAAATCCAATATGTCGAAATAAAATGTCGGCATAGTGAAATGTCAAAGAAATTATTACTCGAAAACTACCTATCCAATTTACCTCAGATTACGTACAAAAATCAAGCATTAAGTAAGCAGCAACAAGCAGGGAAGTAAAAACAAAAATAGGGTTCACGAAGCGGGTCATCTTCCTCAGAGTTCATGCTGAGATTTAAACCCAAGCTGAAATTCAGGCGGATGAATTAAATAGAAATAGATGCACAATGTGGATGAAATATGCGCCAATTCTTTGAATTATGCGTGAATGCGTTAATGCATGTAAACTGATGAATCGCATTAACCGATCGCACCGCATCGTAAATAGCGGGCTTTAATGTTTCTTTTGTGCAATCTGCATATTCAGCATTTTCTTTACCAAGACCTAGAGAATAATAAACAGATGAAAATGCAACGTTCTGCAAAAATGAATATAATAAAAAGTAATAAACATGTATTTAGTTAAGAGTTTTTAATCAATTTTATATTACTTTTACTTAAGTTAGAGGGTAAATTTGACACTAATGGCAGGTTGTGTGCGCGGAAAAAATAATTATAAGACTTATTAACTGACCTAATTTAAGGAGCAAAAATTACGAAGTATCAATCAAGGATTTCTGACACGGTAATTGTTGGCTTCTCAATAACACGGTATACGAATGCGTTGGAATTTCATGAAAAAAATAATTGCCTTAAATTATGCTAAACAAAATATTATGTAAACATAAGCCATTAAAGAAGCTTGTTAATTTAAAAGTTTATAATCGCTCGGGGCGACTTCATTTTCATTCTGCAAATTACTCACTTGCGATCTTGGTAGCTGTAAAATTAGCTAAACAGGGAATTCAAACTAATTTTAAATTAGAACTATTCGGTTGTGACCTTTATTGCAACGTTGGTTGGAAAGGTGTTTAGTTTAGACTAGCCGGCAATACAAGCAAAGGTTAGTGTTAAAGTTAAAGTCAAAGTTTTTTAATGTCAGTTTTTGCCAGAGTAATGCTTTAGACATAACCTACTTAAGATATTATATTATATAATATGTACATAGTAAAAATGTATTTGAAAAAATACGTAAATAACTAAAAATATAGATAATAATAATATTACAATACGTCAAAACAACATATAAGTGTTAATAATATAAAGTAAGAAATATATGACAAGAGAATGAAAATAGTTATTTTTATTTACTAACTTCTAAGGTAGTCCTTATATTCATGCACATGGTAATAGCTATTAACATAACAAGTGCGGAAAATGATTTTTTCTGCACGAGTCTGTCGTCGAAGTAGCCGAGTGAAAAAAATATTTTCCGCAAGTGTTAGGTACAATAGTTTTTCTACCAATGCGCGGAAATAAGTACATACTTCGCAGTGATTTAATAGTTTTTATTAAACTATAACAGACTATTATACATTTAAAAGTAACTAATTATTTCGAAAAAGGTAATATAGTCAAAAGTAGTGTTATCGTGCGGGTCATACGATTTATCAACGACAAACTTTTTAAGTTTGTTTTTCTTTTATTACTGATATTTTCATATGAAAAAAGAAGATAAACATATAAATACCACCAGTTGCAAAAATCTTTAAGCAATGTCACTTCAAAGTCAGATTGACAAGTCAGTGACAAAATGAGTAATAGAAAACAATTTTCGGATTTTTTGCATCCACAAGTGAAAAAAATTAAATCTAATAAAATATTACGAAAATGAAAATTCACTGGCCAATATCTAGGAGACAGTAGCAAAAGCTCTGGGAATCGGTATAAGGACTGCGCAGAAAATTGTACATGAAAAAGACTTAAGTGACAATGTAAAAATGGATGTTCGTAATGCAATTTACGATTTATATACATCGAAAACTAATATAACCCTTCAAGTTTTAAAAGAAGCTTTAAAAAATCGAGGCATATTGGAAACTGGACTAAAATCGCTGTCAAAATTAATAAAAATGTTGGGTTTTCGATATAAAAAGGACTGTAATCGAAGATATTTATGCGAGTTGCCACATATAGCAAGTCAGCGTATCCAGTTTTTAAAGAGGCTCTTGTAAACAATTTTACCCATGGAATTTGACAAATTTAAAATATACATTTGAGAGATTACCTTTTTTTAATACTTTCTATACACAAAAATTTATGGATGAACCACTTCAATTAATTAATTCCAAAAAAACTAAGGTTTCGGAAGGTTGCACTGAACTTGTTTTTGGCGTATCGCTAAAAACATATTTTTCACAAACTTAATTTATGAACTACGTAAAAGATTGATTATATTATAATGCTTTATAACACAAAAATGAGTATTTCTAACTAAAAGTTAGAAGTAAATATTATATTATACATCATTAAACGTTTTTCAACATAATTACAACTGCTAAACAAAGAGAGAACGGGAGTGTCGCCCGTTAGATGGAAATCCAGTGTGCTGGGGATGCTACGTTGCCAAGTTTATTTTATATACGACCTATATAAATTATATAAGGAAAAAACAAAGTCTATATGTGGATCGGAGCGCGAAGGCACTAGGTGGATTGGTACCCGATTAGCACCAGGTTAGGCGCCGTAGGGGGCCGATGTCGAATGTTAGACTTCCGCCAGTGATGCACCCCCCTGTTGATTAGTGTTGACCGCACTAGGTAGATTGGTACCGGGTTAGCACCAGGTTAGGCGCCGTAGGCATTATCATTAAAGCCCTAATATAAAAGGCGAACGACAGCGAAGTGCATCACTGGCGGAAGTCTAACATTCAGCATCGGCCCAGGGGGGTCCAATGCGTTACTGTGGAGAGACAAACATGAAAAATTTAAGCTCCATACAATAATGTAAGTTTGGCAACAATGTAAAATAACCTTTTTTCTAATTGTCATATTAAGGAATATAGCGCATTGGAATGCAGTGGAAATATCGAATTTCTTTTTGGTTTTTTTAATAGAAAAAGTGGTTCATCCATTTCTTTTATTTTCTTAAAACAGTTAAATGAAGGTAAACTTTCTGTTTTATATTCAAAAATTATTACATTCCGTGGGTTTAATTGTTTACAAGACCCTTTTAAAGAAATACACGGAAAATGTTAATTCAAAATTTAGAAAAGTGGTGTTTTTAGACGAGACTTGGATATTTTCTGATGGAAGTGGTTCGAAATCTTGGCAGGACGAGTCCGTAAAAAGTGTCAAGAGAAAAAAGGGATGTGGGACAGGAAAACGGATCATCATTTTGCATGCAGGTTCTTCAATTAAAAGAACAACTGATTCCAAAGGATGCTCCATCCTTAATCATTCTGGACAATGCATCTTATCATTCAAGAATCTTAAATAAACAACCTATTTCATTCTGGAAGAAAAGTGATATTTATGACTCTAACTTAAGTCTTTTGCCTTTGGATTTTTTCGTGTACATTTCTTAATCTTCGGAAGTAAATTATATTTTTTTTTCATGCACAAGTTTCTGTACATTCCTTATACCGATTCTCAGAGCTTTTGCCACTGGCTCCTGAATTTTAACCAGTAAATTTTAATTTAAAAAATTTTTTATTACATTTGACACCATTTTTTTGCTTACTTTTTTAGTACATTTGTAGTTTTGTAGGCAATAAATAAATAATTATAGAATACTTGTTCCAATTTTAAAGAGTGTTTAAAATACGTAAATTTTTTTATTAATTATAAGACAAAATTTGATATATAAAAATCGGTAAAATCGCTTTACCATGAACTCGGGGCTAACGAAAAATATAGGCTATATATATATATATATATATATATATATATATATATATATATATATATATATATATTTTAGGTTGGTTTTCTTGGATATAGGTTTATGTTTTATAATGAAACTTGCTATTTCCTTGACGTTTTCGACTAAGCCTTAAAAAAAAAGGGAAAACAGTATATTCCTTAAGTGTTGATTGAACAAATTAGTTGGCAAGCAGATTAGCAACTGAGAAGTAAACAATAAACGTTTTTCGAGGTATGCACCAATTTCTGTTCCTGTTTTTATCCCGTTTTCGTTTAAATTTTAAAATGTATTGTTCCTTTTTATTCTAAGATATACGATATTTAGAATGTAAGTTTTATATTAACGTTAACAATTTGTAAAATTTCAAAATTATTTTAGGTTTAACATGTAATTTCAAAATGGAAAAAAACTTAAATAATAAATAAGACTTTTTGAAAAAGCCTACTAAGATGGGAGAAACGTCAAGGAAATAGCAAGTTTCATTATAAAACATAAACCAATATCCAAGAAAACTAATGTAAATATATATATATATATATATATATATATATAGCCTGTATTTTTCGCCTGCATGGCCCTTAATTTTAGACTGAAATTTGAAGAAATCGGATAAGTAATTTTTTAGCTATGCTGCGAACAGACAGACTGACGGACAGACATACCTATAGACAGACGGAATTGAGAAAACATGTTTTCCGGCATCTAAGGACCCTTAAACGTAAACATCTGAAAAAATCTCACGAGAGAAGTAATAACTAATTATCTTGTGTTTTTAACAAAAGTGTATAATATTTTTGTAAAATAAAATGTATTTGTTATCACAATACAAAAAAAAAGTGCAAAAGTCTTCTTTGCACAGAGGTGGCCCGCATTTAAATTAATGACAATGTATAAGCGGTTAGATTTTTAGGTCAAGCGAGGCTCATAATTTTTGGTGATTGATAAAAAAATCTCATTTTCATTAAATGGCTATAAACAGAACCTATCCTGATTGTTCCACTGATTCGAACCGCCTTCCGACTTCATTAAGGCGCTTGTCATTTTGTGTATTTTTGTTTTTGCCAACCAAAAAATTTTAACCAAATACATATTTAGCGAATTTTCTTATTTAGTCCCTCGGCATTTAATATATAAAATAATATTAAGTTGCTATCTTAATAATATTGCGTAATATAATAAAAAAAGACTATTTTCTTAACTGGTCATATTGGTGCTAATTCACTGGTCCATTGTTGTCAAAAATATTATCAATTTCATACGCGAAACTTGTAGGAGTCCTTGGAATTTTCTCTTGTAGGACATAGAATTTGGTTGGCGATGCGTTTTTTGTTCTCCATGGATTCGTCCACATATGATTCTGCAACGTTTGTCGGTTGCCATCCCCTGAGACGTTTCAAATTAGTAATATCCACTCCAGCGTTTTCCAACATAGTAGCTGAAGAGCGTCTATAACAGTGTCCAGCAAAGGTCTCTGGATTTGGAAGTCTTAAAAAAGCAGCCACATCTGATGGCATTTTACCAAACTTATTAATGCCAACAGTTTGAGTAGTACATTTACCTTTTTGGAAATTGACAAAAAACCTTTGATGCGGTCTACTTTTGATTAAATTAAGATTTTTTATTCAGTTATAACAAACTTCTACTCTGGTGAGTCTTGCTATCTGGTATTTTCACCAGAAACAAATTTTCTTGTTCGACGACGTTTTCACACAACAGATGAGTTAATTCTTCAGGCCTGCAGGCTCCAGCGATTCCAATTAGTTTGATTAGTAAATAAGTATCGTCAGGTGCAATGCTTAAACATTTTTCAACATGTTCGTGGTTTCAAATTTTAGACTTTTTTGGTCTAAAACCTACCATTTTGTTTTTAAATAAGCCATCAATTTAAAATGCCTGCTAATATTAATGTTTTTCTTAGTTTTTAGCATAGATTTTATCATTGAGTACTTGGACCACATTGTAGAAGTTCGAAAAATCTTTGAAATTTTTTCAAAGTAAACTAGAAGCACCTCTTTTTTACTAATGTTGTTGATTTTCTTCTTGGCGCACCATTTGATGAAATTTTCGTATTGCTGAATGTACAGTAATGTATCTGACTTTGGATTTTTCTGGAAGCCAAATCCAAATCTACTTCTTTTACTACGTTCATATTATATTCTAGAACCCCGTCTTGCATGGCCAGATTGTCAGATTCACTTAAATTCATTGTAATTAGTTAATGACAAATAAATATGTCGAAATGTCAGTTTGTTGATTTCTAACAATTGACTGTAAGTATCGTTTATAACCTGGAAACCTGGTAGCAGGTCCTTTCTAACATTATATGGGTGAAAATTAGAGGCAGATTTGAACTTTCTTTTTTCTTTATGCACGGAAATAAACATTTTAAAAATGTAGCACAATCGAAATGTCAATATCTAGTTTTTCATAATCCTTATGCATCTCTTCTGGGTTTTAAATATCACGGTACAGTACAGCATACATCATTTTCGAGTGAAAGTAACCATAGTATGCGCATTTTAAAACTTTTTCAGATACCACGTCACGCAAAATTCTTAAGGAGTAGCAAGCAGCATTAAGTTTTTGATTTAATAATTGCAATATGAAGTATCAAATTCGATATTAGAGCCAACCGGTAACCCCAAAATTTTCACTTCCTTTACTCTATTGATAACTTGATTATTAAGTCTCAAATTACTTATTGCTCTATCAGCGGTATTTCTGTTGGAAAATGGCATTGTATTGGTTTTATCTATGTTAAGCTTTAACTTGTTCGCTGTGAACCAATTCATTAAATCATTAATAGTTTGACTTGTTTTACTAACGATGCATGTTGTATCATCAGCATACATAACAACTTTAGTTAATAAACGCTTTGGGAGGTCGTTGATAAACAAGTTAAATTGCATGGGACCTAAAACTGACCTTTTAAGTACTCCGGCATTCACACTCCTTTTTTCAGTCTCAGAACTGCCCATGTCGTCATTCACACTTACAACCAGGAATTCTAACCAGGAAAAATGTTGCTCCTTATGCCACAACTTGAAAGTTTATTTAATAGTATTTCATGATAAATCATATCAAATGCTTTAGAGACGTCACATATTATCACAACACAACTATTTCCCTTATTGCTTTGTTTATAAATTTGACTTAGAATTTCATTGAGAGTACTCTCAGTAGATACCATTCTTCTAAATCCATAGTGAGAAGGTGACAAGATGTTATATTTATTCAAAAAAATTCTCTGTTGCTGCTTTTTTGATACTTTGGTGATCATAGAAGCAAGTGCTATAGGACGGTAGTTCGAGATAGTATCTTGAGAGCCTTTGTTTTTATATATAGGAATAATTTTTGATATTTTTAACTGCTCTGGAAAATACGCTGAGTCAAAAGAATTATTAATTAAATTAATTACTTTATTTTAAGAAAATTGGATAATTTACGTTTGTTTTTATATGATATCTTAAGTCCGGTCGTAATCCAAGGTTTACTAATATTTTTCTTTTTAGTTTTCTCGATTGGAAAGCACGTATCGAAAATATGTTTCATTCTATCAGAAAAAAAGTTAAATTTTGTTTGAACATTTCTTTTTCGAACTCACCGATGCATCAATATTGTAGTCTTCAAATATGATTAAACGCTTATTAAAACCTATTAAATAATCCTATATATACGTACAACAATACATCTATACAAATTTGATAAATTGTAGTATAGTGCCCAACATTCTAAGACCATTTCCATGCAAAAATAAGAAAACTCTATTAATCTAAATTTAGTTAGTGTCTCTGTTAGCTGCTGCTGCTTTGGTTGTGGCCTTTGCATTTTTTTGCACTGTTTAGGTTTTACGACGTTGGGGTTAGTAAAAAACACATGGCATAACACAGAAAAAGAGTTTTCTCGATCTCGGGCAACGAAGGAGCACTACACATCCAGAATTTTAGGATTTAGAACACTAAAGCCCGCTACTTACTATTCGTTCATTCGTCCATTCGTTGATTCATCAACGTAGTATGGAGGGACCCTCCATTCATCCGTGCCACCCGAGCGGCGATTCCTTTTTTTGGGCGAATAATCAAGTAGGCTTTGACTTTGTTGAATCATTTGTCCGCATCAAATCTTTTGCTTTTTGTGTATTGTCAAACATTGAAATTCATGAAACCACTATTTTCGCATTTAGCTCCCAAAAATTAACAAAAATTTGCATTTTACACCACAGTCGCAACATAGCTTTAAGCTAGTGTTATTAATTAAGCAACGTCAAATTAGTTTTTTGTGTGCCTAAGTTTGTTTTTTTATTTTACTATAGAAAGAGTGGTATATAAAATAAGTGTCAAACATGTTTTTTTTGCATCTAGGAACACGAAAACATGAAGATTCGTAAAAACCTGGCTGTATGAATTTTTCACGATTACAAATTGTTTAATTGATCGCAATTGTGTTTCGCCAACTTGGATTCACACCACAATTTTACCAATTCATCTCTATATCACACTTGATTCTGGCACAAAAATTGAAATCAATCGAATAAATAATTTTTTCACAGTGTTTTTTAAAATATTTTATTGAGTCGTCATTTTGTTTGGCCATCTTGGATTCGCACTAAAATTTTACCAGGTTATTCCAAGGTAATAAATATTTCATTTTTGTGCAAAATTTGAGGTAAATTGGATAACAAGTTTTTTGTAATAACTTTTCAAAACTTATCTTTGATCTCTAATTTTTAATCAAAATTTGAAGTCAATCGGGCAAGTAGTTTTTGAGCTATGCCGGGAACAGACAGACAGACCGACGAAATTGAGAAAACTTGTCTTTTGGCATCTAGGAAGCTTAAAACACGAAAAGAGGGTAATATGTATGGGTATTGCAATACTTCTCTCATTTGAGGGGAGTAAAAATGTGTACTCTCTTTTTGTTCCTGTAAATAGGTAGTAAAAATTATTAGACAAAAAAGTTCCACCATCCTCAAATATACAAGAAAATTTAAATAATTATTTTTATTAATGCACTTGCTTTTAGAAAATACGAAGAATAATGCATATTTCTTATTGCGGCCTTTTTTCATGTTCAAAAGTTTAATTCTTATATGTTTCTAAAATTCGCACTAGTGTTTCTAAATATCTTGTAAGAGTCAAAATACATTTTTATCTCTAAATATTTAATAATTATTTTAGTTTTAGCATACACTCTATAAAAGAGCAGAAGAATATATACAAACGTTTATAAAAGAAATAAAATCGACTTTAGAAAATGCATTAAAAAGTGAAAAATAATATTTTTTTACCTAATAATGAAAATATATTTATATACGGAGTGTTTTGATGTCTAATATCACGAGTATAAGATCTTACTGTTTTTATTAGTTTAGCGCCAGCTTTACAGAGTAAATTTTTCCAGAAATAAGACATATTTTTCACTTTTTAGTGCATTTTTTGAAGTCAGTCTTCTTTTTTCTTCAGAAAAGTTTTTATTTCATCCTTTTTAGTTTATTATGTTACACTGTTGTACATGACTTATTATATAATATATAATGGTAATATACATACTTTTCTTCCTGACAGAATGGCAATCGCATTAGTGAACGCATATATTGTTTAATGTAACATCGTGTAAACCGTTCAATATAACGTTATTCCGTAATTTTTAACATTTAGGTAATATGCTTGGGATGGGACCATTTCGGTAACATCCTGAATATTCCCTAAAAATTTCATACAA
Source organism: Kuschelorhynchus macadamiae (assembly GCA_030620095.1). Classification (NCBI taxonomy): domain Eukaryota; kingdom Metazoa; phylum Arthropoda; class Insecta; order Coleoptera; family Curculionidae; genus Kuschelorhynchus; species Kuschelorhynchus macadamiae. Next base: position 265,422 of record JAUTXW010003658.1, on the reverse strand, counting down.
ATTGGTCAAACCGTGGCGGAGTATATATAAAAAAAATTAAAGGATCGAATTGATAATCTCCTCCTTTTGTCTATTAAAAGATAGAATGTGGTAAATATAAAACATGTTGTTTTTGTTATTGTCCCATACACTTGTTATTAATGATACGTGATATATAATAAATGTAACACCATCTGAAAATTTTAACGGCTAATTTATCCAAGAATATTTATATATATTGGCTTATACATTAATAAAATACAAACTGGAATTGATGTTATGCAAGCAGGCCTAATGCTTTGCACGCATTTATAGAAAGTAGTATCGGTTTAATTGCAATAAATGTTTACACATGTATATTAGCATAAACGCGAAAAACGGTTTATATATCTTAAAAAAAAACACCGAGCAGTAAGGCGTGTAGAGAAACGCATTTCCTAATTATTAAAAGTCGATTAGATCGAACAAAATTATAATTACAAATCTAAATGTCAACCTAATGCACTTTTGATAATTAGGTAGGTACCATACTTTCATTTGACCGGCTCGTTATACAAAATTATATATGTTAGAATTAAAAATACGGAAACGACAAGGAATTATGTTTTTATTTTTTTTTGCGTTTTGTCATTATCTATGTTAAATGCACTGTTCAAAACTCGAAGTGGATATTGCTTTTTTTCTACAAATTGTTAATTGAATAAAAATGAAAATATTGAATTTTTTTGTAGAGAGTAGATCTACTTCTTGCTCTTAAGATATACAGGGGATTCAGGGGGGGGGGGTAACGTACTGACCTATGTTCTTTTACTAAAATTTAATGTTAATTGTGGGTTGTATAAGAACTGTAATGTCCATATTTTTCAGTGTCTGCGTAATACCATATTTTAGCTCTTAATCGGGTTTTAACCTACTTTGACCCTATTTATTTTTTTATGTAAGTACATCGCTTACTCCGCGATCGTTTGACCAATTTGGATGAGCTTTTCAGGGCATATTCAGAATATTACCGGAATGGTTCCATAGCATGTATATTTTAAAAATGTAAGAAATTTAAGGGAGCTCCGGAGCCAATATATATAGCATTTACCATACCATCAAGAAAAAAATTATGCATATATATATCATGTTTTATATGATTTTTAGGGTTTTTAATGGCAAGAAATTGAATTTTAGTCATCTTTTTAAGTTTTGACAACTTTTTTAATATTAATAATATGATTCTGTCACCATTTTATATGCAATGAACCCAGCACCTACTTATTTATTTTATAAGGGCCCCCAAATTTTTAACCTAGGTTTAGGCTGTAGTTTAAAGTTTAAAACTTTGTATACATATAATTAAAAAGGGTGAAAGTAGAACGACTTCAAGAAAAAAGCGCTAAAAAAAGTAAAAAATTATATTTTATTACACATTGAAAAATGTCTGTTTGTGATTAAGAATTAGTTTGATACCGACTTCATAAAGTCAAATTTTTAATGCAGAGTAAGATATTAATTTTTACTTTTTAGTGCTCTTTTTTTAAGTCGGTTCTATTTTATTATAAACATTTTTTAATTAATATTGTCGATATATTTGTTAGAATGAGAATTATGGGAATTAACCTTTTTTTCTCATGTCTGCTTTTTATTTTTAGGGATGAGTGGTTTAGTGCAAAACTCTCCACATTATTTTTGTAGTTTCAAGAAAGAGTTGCCGATCACTTTAGTAACAGACGTGGTGGTGGGCACCAAAGGGTCACTACCCCAATTATTGACCGCTACAATTCATTAACCGCGTGACGAATTAAGTAAATGCTACGCAGTCTGTAACGTAGACGTTTCCACCCAAACGGTAAAACACCGATTGCATAGCGATAATCTTCGAGTAAGAAGAAAGAAGAAGTTTCTGTTACTTACTAGGGATCATCGAAGAAATCGACCTTAAGGGCTAGGATATCCACCAATGGCCAGATTCTGTTTTAAGGGTATGGCGACGAAAAGATGAGCGACATCAAGAAGGATGTATGAAAGCTCGAGCTAACTTTGGTAGCGGATGACAGAACACTCGGAGATCATTTTTAAAATAGGGTGTTAATAGCGCCACGGTATCTAGACTAAATAATCGACCCTATAGTATTAGACAAAAATATTGAAAGGATGATATGACACGCTAACTCGCCAGATATTACTTTCGTTGAACATATTTGCAATTACTTGGGAAGGAAAGTTGGGAAAGAGGAAACATTAGAGTATTGGTTCTCAAAGTTTTGTTTTTCGTTCCCTCTTTTTTGCGTTGAGTAATTCTGCATCTTCCAGCACAGGGTCGCGCCAACGTAAGTTGGAGTCCTCGTACAAAAACTAATTTGCGCCTTTATGGGTATAATTACTGAGAGATAGATCTGACCACCAAGAAAACAAAAAAAGGTCCTTATTTTGTTCTTCGATGACAATAAGCCAAATGTGTGCCTTTAAGGAGATTTGCTAATGTCTTGTTCATTTATTCGCCCTTCCCCCCCCTGTACAGGTTCGAAGCCACCCTAGAAGGGCACGTCCCACAGTTTGAAAACCGCCTCATTAGGACATTAACCAATAATCGCCTGATATACCTCAGAAAATATGCTAGACAGCATGCCGATTAGATGTGCCAAAGTATAACGAAGAAGAGGTATTAAAATATCTTTTCCAATAAATTGTTTTTTTTCCTTGGATTTTAATAATTGAATGGTTTTAACGAGTATTTTCTGTTGTTGCTATTTCCTACTATTAATACAATAAATTTATTTTTTAGGAAACATTTGTTACAATTAATTTTTTTTTCTGTTTGTAACCTGTTTTTTTAATGTTGTGATTTTGCAGTCAGTAAAATGATAGGCTTAGAGCTAGCATTTGTTACATTCGCAAATACGAGTAGCATAATTATTGGTAGAACCGACACTTGAACTTAAGTGTCGGTTCTACCAATGTCGGTTTTAGTAAAAAAAAACATGGTTCAGTATTTTACCCCAGGCGCAAGTTCATAGGCACCCCTATTATGTATATTATATTTGTCTAGCAATACAATAAAAGATCAATCCTTTCGATATTTTTGAGAAAAGAAGAATGACTCTCTTAAGTATTTGAATTATATAAAATGTTAACCATATGTTTATTATATTTTTCCAAAAACTGCAGTGGCGGCTCATGGTTAACTTTTCAGAGAGGTCTATATATATGTATATATATATATATATATATATATATATATATATATATATATATATATCTATAAATACATACACCTAATTTCCTAATTATTATATTTTACATCACAGATCATCTGAAAAAACCAAAGACATGAAACAATAAAATGCCCTTATCCCTTCGCAGTCACATGTCCAGTCATATAAATCGTACATATTTTTACTAAAATAACAGTTTACTTTTTTGCATTTTTCTTAACTTGTCTGCCGAATTTTAAGTTCCGGCAAAGGTCGACATCTGCTTGTTCAGCTCACGGGCGGGCGGTTTTTGAAGTCTTAAGATTCCAAACCACTGTGGCTACCATTATTTAAAACATTAATTTTTTCAATTAATTTAAACCACAAAATCAGCAAACAAGTCTTGAAAATAAAATAAATTCTATAAAAATACGCAATCGTAACAACAACCTATCACACGATTCACATTAAACGCATCAACTAAAAAAAATGTTTAAGTTTCCTTGGCGCGGCGGTTGAAATTTGCCAACGTAACCCGTATATTACCTATGCGCCCCTATGCGAATTCAATCGGGTACACTCGGGAAAAACTCGCCTCCGTTTATAACCAGGAAGACATCGCGGGCCGCAGCCTCGTGGTCTAACGAAACGACACCTTCGGAGATCGTTGTGATAGGCATCGATAGTGTGACTGCCGCGGAATCAACATGAACATTCAACGAGTTTACAGGCTTAGAATAATAGACATAATTTTCAAATTTAAAAGAAATTTAAAAAACATAAATTATTTATTATTTTTTGTTTGAAAATATTTATTGGGGGGTTATTGACCTATATGACCTAATGGAGGAGCCGCCACTGAAACATTGTCAATTCTTTCGTAAGTTATATAATCAAATTTCGCTTTTTTTCAGATCGTCTGCCAGCAGGGTTGCAGCACAGCCTACTTACAAAATCACTCTCGGCAAAAATAATAGTTCGGTCATGGCATGCTGCGTGCCAGTGCTGTGCATGCTGAACTGACGTCGGCGTCGCGCCGGAAGTGTTCGGTGGCTGTGGGGGGGGGGGGAATTTAAGAAAAAATAAATAATAATTTGGTCGACATATTATTTTGTTAAAAATCTCTATTGTGAAATAAATATTATAAAACAGCAACAAAAACCATATGACAAAATAATTTTACTTGTGTTTAATAAATTTTGGAAAAACTTTCGAAAAATATTTATTAGAGACCAAATAAGCCTACCAAATTTTAAGTCCTTATACCTAATTATAGAACGGCTAAATTCACAAAAATCAAAGATTTGTCAAAATGCACTGTTTTACAGGAGTACGTAAAATAGGGGGGCTTAGCCTCTTACTTAAAAAAAACAGGGGTGCGAAACGCTATAGGCGAAGCCTTTTTGTGCCTGTAAAAATGCTTTTTGTCCGAACAATACAGATTTTCGTGTTTTTTTTTCTTAAACATATAATTGAGTTTTATGCTAAACTAAGGCTAGGTATATTCTACTCGTATAAAGAATTTTAAGTTACCAAAAACAAATCGTAAACTTTTATAAGAAGAAAAATATCTCATCTGCGGTACTAGCGTGCAACACAGATTTTTGAATTGCGGCATTTTTTGTCCTTAGTTGTCATATAAAAGCGAGCCTTTGATCTCTAAGCGTTCCAATTTTCTTAGAATGCAACGGGATTTACCTTGTCAAAAGTCTTGGAAAGATCGTGAAAACAACATCTATCAGAAAGCGATTTTCCAATGCCCCAAGTTCATTATGTGTCACTATCAATATCTTGCATGGGAAACCGTGCAGTTCATTTATCATCATGTAATGTTACAAAAAATGTCATACTATTGATTCCAGAATCTTGGCAATCACTGAATTTTCATTCATTATTTAAATTAATTATAGATTTAAATATGTATATCACATTAATCTTGTAAAAGATTACTGCCACAGGTTTATTTGAGTTAACATGCAAATTGCAGACAATAACATTAATTTCTATATACGAACCAGAAAAATGCCCACAAAATAATACGATCAGTTGGATCACCAGCAGTTTTATTTTTGCAATTAATTGCGGAATATTATATCTACCACGTGTGTTATTAATATCTAGCTTTATTAATTTTCTTTAATTGCATACAAGAAAACGTTACAAAAGAAATTCCAATCCAAATATCCACCCTTGCAATTATGTACATTATTTATTTGCTTTAGTTAATAGAACGCCATACATTCGGATATCGAGATGACTTGTGGAGTTATCCACAAAAAACATATAGTGAATTAAAGTCCGTACAGGTAATTACTAGTGTTATTAGACCTATCACACCTATACTTATCGTATTTAAAAAGGCCCAATTATGAATGTCACCACTAAAAATGATCTCAGTTAGAAAGATTATGTCACATTTTTTACACATACTAACAGACAATGAAAAAATCTGTCAACTTTCTACGTATGCCCCATATACTCTCAAAATACCACTGGGAATGAATGCGATGAAGATTGAGCCCCGATGGGTAGTCATGCCGCAAAAATAATTATTTCGGTTCTTCAGACCTCCAATTCCAACTGAGAAGCAACAGATATCTGATAATGATGATAAACGATAACCCTCATTTTTAGTTAGCTTCTCAAAACTCAGGAATCACAAACCATTTAATATAAAACCAATTGCATTCTTTGGCTGCTGAAATTTAAGATTTATCAGTATTAAAATAACGTACGATTTTAGCCTGTTCTAGGTACCAAATTCATCGATTTATCCAATTCAGCGTTTGTTTCCTTGATAGCGATAACTACTGCATCAAGAATTTCAGTTATTTTTTCCACTACTAGGTCTAGCTTAATTGATGTATCACCTTCGTTATTAGATATATTTTTAGCAATTGAAATTGAAATTTGTAAGTTACTTTGGACCAAGGTTTTTAAAGAACGTAGTTCAAGCTCCAAGACACTAGATTTGTTGTTTGAGCTGATTTAAGTGGCTCAGAACATAATTGAAGGATTTCAAATTTTCTGCTGACTTTTGTTTGATATAATTTATAGTCAGAATTTATCTGCATTACAGTGTTTGGAAGCCTTTTAAATGAAATATTGTATTCTGGACAAAAATGAAGCAAGGTACATATTAAATTGGAAATATCCTAGTTTCCTGAACCATTAAACCTGCACGATTTTGGGAAATTACCTTTAAACAAATTCTGCAGATATTTAAGTTTATCCTTCTTAAAGACAAAAATATTGGTCATATTTATAACACTTTCCCGATGTTTTTAGGTTAGATGAAATGTAAATGAATAAAGTAGAATTTTTCAATAACTACAAAAAATCAGGGAAAATCCACAACCACACCTTGCCACAATAAGCTTCAGATAATTTTATTATATTGGGTAGGAAGTAGATATTACACATTTTTTTTTTTAATTTAAAACATTTTTTTAATAATGTTCATTAATTCAATAAACAACAAAACAAAAATAATAAAAATGTAATAAAACAAAATCCCTAAAATCCTTCAGTTGCAAACAAATTCCGTTAGAATAATTTGAGTATGAGATTAAATATCAAACTTATTACAAAATAAAGGTTAAATAATTAAAACATCTTTAGTGACAAACGTATATTTTTTTAAATTAAAATATTGCAAAAACTTGTCTAAATCTATATACATTTTTGCATGGCTGACTAAGCATGATTACTGGATCTTAATTTAAAGAAATAGATTTACCATTTGCAATACTGCAACCAAAAACCACCATTGACACTAAAAGTTCATATGTATCGTAAAAAGCTCCTTCTTGGCTGTGTTGGGTGTCTACACTTCTCCTCAACTCCTGTCAGGGGATCCAGTCTACACCTCTACTCAACTCTCGTCGGTGGTTCCAGAATTCTAAAAACGAAAAATTAAAAAAATCTATAGAAATTTTTAAACTTACGAAAAGCTTCGATAAAGGTAAGCGTTACGGTCTCCATCAGAATCATCTCAATTAATCTCATTAAGGGTTTAGATCTCAAAGAGAAGATGCCTCGTGCAATCGAAGACGAAACGCCGGCTAATAATTCAATTATGACTTGGTCTAATCCCAGAAATCATGAATATTTCTTAATTAACCAAAGCCGTTTTCGTTCCATGTTAGTAACAAACAAATCAATAAAACAATGATAATCTTATGCGGCTGGATAAGCTTCAATAGAGGTATGGGTTACTGTCGATATCATACATGGAAACCGATCTTAACATGTGGCCACGGTTTGGTAAGTTCGCCTAAATTTCTTCGAGCTCATTCAGTGTTCAGAACTCGTGAAGTAAACATACTTGAAGATGTCTCGTGCAATCGAAGAAAAAACGTTGGATAGTTATTCTAATTTCTGATTCCAGGAACCATGGTTTCTTAATTAACTAAGGCCGTGAAAGCTTTCGTTCTATGTTAGCAACAAACAAATCAATAAATAAAACAACATTAATCTTATGCTAGAGAATAAGTTCGTATCTATATTGTATATCCTATATCTGTCGAAATAATTATTAATTATTGGTATTGCACTTTTCCTTTGTTTCAATTAATTGGGGTAACGGTTGGACCGTTTTTAATTACAAAGTACGGCCATCACTCATAACTGTTTTACAGAAAAACAGGTATTAACGATATTAGTACTAATATCATGCATAAATGTGGAGATTTTGCAGCCACGCCCGAAGGAAGAGATAACATGGAATCTTTTTCATCATCAATTTATCAGATGTTTAATGAACTAAGATATACACTCCTGTGACAATTAAATGTTATAAGTAATGTAAGTAGGTAATGAAAGTAGCTATTATTTTGTAAAATATGTGGAGGATGTCCCAACGGGGACTGAACATATCATTTTGTTAATTTTGCTTTCGGTTATTAGAAATGCCGATACAATCAGTTTTCATTTTTTTAATAAACAATTTTACAGTATTCATAAAGAATAACCTATAGCAAAATATGAAGCGACGAAATAATTTTTTTTAATTTAATCTTTGTCATAATTGTTAGATATACTCGGGTCGAAAACAGAGACTGTTTGTTCGGTTCAATTTTTTCTAAAAAGTCTTTGTGAATTTTTCGCAACTTAAGAAAAGTAGTTTAAAAAATTATGTATCGGGTGTCTGTTTATATTTTTCAACCATTTCAATATGTATATATATATATATATATATATATATATATATATATATATATATATATAAATATATATATATATATATATATATATATATATATATATATTACATATATTAATGGAACTTCTTTTTTGGGTATAGGTTTATTTGCAAAATCAAAAACAATGGAGTTAAATTCACGTTTCGTCCATCAATACCAGGTTTTTCGAAAATTGGTCATTCCTTTTTTTTTTGTATATATAAAGCTTTCCATTCCTATCTCGAAAAAATGCATATCGTTTGTTTATTGATATTTGGTTGGTATTGGTAGGTGACAAGTTAGTAGTTTGCCGTGCAACTCATGTGTACGGTTGTTGGTACAAAAGTGTTCTTGAACGTAAGTTATAGTGTAAAACAATTTGAAGATAATAAAACACTTGAAAGGAAAAAAAGAACTGTCCCTGAGTTGGCAAAAGATTTAGATACTTTGATGTTTTACGAAGATAAGATTATTAAATGCATTAATTTATTGAAATTTTTTACACAATGCTCTTCTCTATTACAGAAAATCCCTTCAGATCAATATCGGATGGTTAATTGTATCTTGGAAGGTCGAGGCAAAAAATTAACTCTGTATTGAGCGAAAGTAAATATTTCTCCTATAAGATTCACCCTGTGCAAGGCGTGACTGAAGAAAACATGATAATAATAGCTACTTTCATTACCTACTTACATTACTTATAACATTTAATTGTCGCAGGAGTGTATATCTTAGTTTATTAAACATCTGATAAATTGATGATGAAAAAGATTCCATGTTATCTCTTCCTTCGGGCGTGGCTGCAAAATCTCCACATTTATGCATGATATTAGTACTAATATCGTTAATACCTGTTTTTCTGTAAAACAGTTATGAGTGATGGCCGTACTTTGTAATTAAAAACGGTCCAACCGTTACCCCAATTAATTGAAACAAAGGAAATATAAAATATGTGGAGGATGTCCCAACGGGGACTGAACATATCATTTTGTTAATTTTGCTTTCGGTTATTAGAAATGCCGATACAATCAGTTTTCATTTTTTTAATAAACAATTTTACAGTATTCATAAAGAATAACCTATAGCAAAATATGAAGCGACGAAATATTTTTTTTTAATTTAATCTTTGTCATAATTGTTAGATATACTCGGGTCGAAAAAAGAACTGTTTGTTCGGTTCAATTTTTTCTAAAAAGTCTTTGTGAATTTTTCGCAACTTAAGAAAAGTAGTTTAAAAAATTATGTATCGGGTGTCTGTTTATATTTTTCAACCATTTCAATATGTATATATATATATATATATATATATATATATATATATATATATTGTAAATATATATATATATATATATATTTACATATATTAATGGAACTTCTTTTTTGGGTATAGGTTTATTTGCAAAAACAAAAACAATGGAGTTAAATTGACGTTTCGCCTATCATAGCTTCGAAAATTGGTCATTCCTTTATTTTTTTGTACACATCAAGCTTTCCATTCCTGTCTTGAAAAATGCATGCCGTTTGTTTATTGATATTTGGTTGGTATTGGTAGGTGACAAGTTAGTAGTTTGCCGTGCAACTCATGTGTACGGTTGTTGGTACAAAAGTGTTCTTGAACGTAAGTTATAGTGTAAAACAATTTGAAGATAATAAAACACTTGAAAGGAAAAAAAGAACTGTCCCTGAGTTGGCAAAAGATTTAGATACTTTGCTGTTTTACGAAGATAAGATTATTAAATGCATTAATTTATTGAAATTTTTTACACAATGCTCTTCTCTATTACAGAAAACCCCTTCAGATCAATATCGGATGGTTAATTGTATCTTGGAAGATCGAGGCAAAAAATTAACTCTGTATTGAGCGAAAGTAAATATTTCTCCTATAAGATTCACCCTGTGCAAGGCGTGACTGAAGAAAACATAAGGCAAAGACGAGCTTTTGTACAGAAATCTTAGAACATCTGAGGGAAGACGACAATTTTATAAATAAGATTTAACAGCCGGCATGTTTAAAACACAAAACAAAAGATCCTGGGCGACGGCCAACCTGCACCAATATCAATTTGTTCAAACTTCAGGGAGAAAATCTGTTAATATCTGGTGTGTTTTTTTTAGAAATAAAGCTTTAGGTTCAATTATTTTTGCTGGGAGTTTAACGGGTCAAAAATATTATAATTTTTTAAATATTGAAACAGAACATATTTTACAAATCTTCCAAATCAAGATAACGTAATCTGGCAATAGGATGGAGCACCTCCCGTAATGTTGCTATATTAAATAATTTTTTAATTATAGGCACAATATATCGATTGGCAGAAATAGTCCTATTCGATGGCCCGCAAACAGCCCGGACCTAACACCTTTAGATTTTTTTCTGTGGGGTCATCTTAAAGAAAAAATATATTATAATAGTCCAGAAATTCTAAATATTTTACGAAACAGAATAGCAGATGAAATACCTAGTTTAAATACAGACTCCTCATTTTTATCCAATACAATAACAAAATTTAAAGTTAATATTTTAAAATGTTTTTAAAATATTGGAGGATATGTTGAAGCCTAAATCTTTTTAAATGTTTGTTTTAGTAATAGTAATATAAATAGGTAGAGCAGTGGGTAGTGACAGAAATTAAAAATCCGAGTCGAGACCCTGCTCTGTTTTTTTTTTTAGAAAAAGGGATATTCCATTTCTGTCATAAGCCGGCTACTCTACCTATTATTGAATTTAAACGGACGTTTAATTCTAAATTATGATAGTAGTAGTAATAATGTATCATTTTACACGATATCTTTTTATAATTAAAATTACTAGTTTTAACTTTAAAATAGTTCTTTTAATAAAATACACCTATACCAACTTTTAATTACTTATATCAAAATTGTCAACGTTACCTATAGTACGTATTGTTTATTATTTATGAAATCAGACTACCTGAGCGTACATCTTAATTAGTCGCTTTTTTAATATAAGTTATTGACAAAATGGTTAGAGCAAATATACGACATATATATATATATATATATATATATATATATATATATATATATATATATATATATATATATATATATATATATATATATATATATATATATATATATATATATATATATATATATATATATTTATAAATTTTTCTTTAATCTTATATTTATATTTGGAAACCTTATTTTCTTGGGCCTAGGTTAATAGTATTTTTGTCATTAAAACAAAAAATACAGGAAAAATATATACAAAGACGCAAACATACATACTAGAAACATTAAAAGGTTTAAAAATTTAATTTGTTACATTAATAATATTACATATGCTACTTTTGGTAAAATAAAACGTTTAGTTTTGACTAAACAGACATATTTAAGGACACAAATTTAAAACAAACATTTAATACTTAATTTTATGGTACGTAAATACTTTTTTATAGATCAAGCAAACTAAAATAAAGTCTTGAGAAAGCAAAACACAATGAGCGAAACGTTGACTTGATATGAAGAATTGTATTTTACTATTAACCTAGGCCCAAGAAAAAAAAAAAAAAATATATATATATATATATATATATATATATTCCTCAATCGGATGCAAAACAGAAAGCTTCGAAAATGCTAAATGCGATTTTGGCAAAACGTCAGCAAAACTGTTCTTTTCAGAACGAAAGTGATGAACGGATATATATATATATATATATATATATATATATATTCATATGTATATAAATATATATATATATATATATATATATATTTATATATATATATATGTATATATAGATATATGTATATATATTGTTAAAATCGAGAGATTAAGAGCGTTTTAAATAAAAAGTAATCTCTACATGGTGTTCCATTAAAAAAACAAGTTGATATTTTTTGACAGATTTGCGATGCTCATTTGTTTATTGCGATAAAAGATCCTAGCGGTACGGGCAAAACCCTACAAATTCTGCATTTACATTTTTTTATCTCTAAAAATATAAGTTGTATGGAGGTGCAAAATATCAACAGATACCCGGTACCTCAATGTAGAATAGTCAACAAAAAAATGTTAAATTTGCTAACTGTAACTAATTAGTATTTCTCACAAGCTTAGGCGAACTTTTAGTCTTAAGGTATCTTAAACTACTTCTTAGATCAAGATTATGTAGACCGTGTTCCACATAAAAGTATCCACCATACTATACGTAATAGATACAAAAAAAATTTCTTACAAAAGTTTCTTTAAAATATAATGTTTCGATGTATACAGGGTGTCCTAATTTTGCTAGGACGACATCAACTATAAAATGTTAAATGGGACACCCTTTATTTTTGTCCATTATTTGATTTCTTGACAAAAATAAATATAAGTTACCGATTTAAATTATAGTCGATTTCTGCGTAGTTGCCGAGGTAATTAAGGTTATGTATGATTTTTTGAAAACTGGAGTCATTTTTCAAGTCACTATAAAAAATAGCAAAAATCAAAAATTGGGCGTTTGGGTTGTAATTTCCAATTTATAAAGCATCAATGCATCAATGTATGTTCTATACCTAAATTCAGTGGTTACAGAGAAAACACACAAACACACAAAATCTCAATTATTTCTTGAATATTGTGATGCTGCCTACTAAAAAAAACTATAGGAGGTCATAAAATGGATAACATACCTATTTGTTAGTTTTTCAATTTATTTGTGTTTTTAGGGGTTGTTGTTTTATTGAAATCATTTAAATTAAAAAAAAAATAGGCTTTAAAGACGTTTCCTTGTATCCGTGTTTACTTGCTCTATTTTAAAAAATGGCTCAATATTCAAGTCAAGAGCGACTAAATTTGTATAACTGTTACATTGAAAATAATAAAAGTTCAGCACTTGCATTAAGAGAGTATCGCCGAACATTTCCTATGGCAAAAATACCAGTCAAGAAAATTTTTGATAAAATTTGAAGTGATTTATCAATTCATGGAGTTTTGAAATATAGAAAAAGGGAAAAAGCCCGTTCAATTGTCTGTGAAGATTTTCAAATGGAGATTTTATTATATTTTATTGAATATCCTACGAACTCTTTGAATAGACCAACATTGCTGAAGCTTTTAAGAAATCAAATTATGGAAAAACTCAATGATCTTCGGGAACATATTCGTGTGGATTTGGTACATCAACAAGATAATGGTCCATACCACTGTGATTATTTTGTATAGCGCACAATTAAAGATAGTGTATAAAAAACTAGATAATTTCTCTGTAAATGAACTAAAACAAAAAATTCGTGAAGAAATAATTAGTCCTAATAATAGTGACGCCGCTCAAAACGCTGTAGTAAACAGTCGAGTGCGATATACACTGTATATAGCAGATAACCCACAATGTGTAGAAAATCAATTATACAGTCATTTGTTTTAAATTTTTCCTGTTTTTCTATTTCCAAGTCAGTTGACAGAACTTCTCCAACCATCCATTTGATCCTTTAAAACAATCGGATTCTTCGCAATATCTTGTGCTTTTTCCTTTATTATTATACCGGATATTGGAATATTTTTGGAGCGTACTTTACAAAACCAGTCATAGACAATTTGGCCTGTGGCAGCAGCCTCAGTTTTCGCAAATTTCTTTTTCTCTTATTTATATTATATTACGCAATTCACCGCAATTTATCTACAAGCCAAACAGCATAAACCAGCCAATTGTTAAAATAGTGCTATTAACAATAGGTAGGCGCCGCACCACTTACTAGCATAGATTTAAATATTGCCCATAATGTGCAATAAAAATACCGGCATTAAATGTGGGTTTTTCAAAAATTATCTGACCATCTGTCCGTTCTGAGGAGGTAAATTTTACTGTTTTTATTAAAAATGTTCCAAATTTTACTGTCCGTCTCCGTTGTTGCAAATGTCCGTTGTCAAGAGGGTTTAATACACAGGAATACATATACTGACGGTCGGTGACTTCAAAATTATTCGTTCAGCAGAGGTGTCCATTGTTCGGAGGTGTCCGTTAAGGGAAGTTTCACTGTATATAATAATTAGTTTTCCGCAACGTCTTAGGCGTAAGTCTTTTGTTTCTCATTCAATTGTTTTTTTGTTAGGATTTTCGAATTCTCCGAGCTAAAATACAACGATTGACTATTTTGAATTTCTTGAGAAATACGGGGGAAGTGAAAAAAATACCGTTTTTCCTCCTCAATGGAAGACCCTGTACATATAGGCTTGCCAGCCTTTTCAAATTAAAAATTACCTTGAAGGTGATTAAAATTTCTCTTGTTTCCTTAATATGTTTTATGTTTTACGTTATATGCATAATAATAAAACTACAATACATTTGTGTTTCCAAATATTTATATGTTTCTATTTTTCATCTAAAAATAAATAACTTTGTTAATGCTTTAAACTTTAAACATTAAAAATATTTAAAAAAATAGAACCGACTTCAAAAAAAAATTGCTAAAAAGTAAAAAAAAATTTTTTCATTTATTCCTTAAATATAGACATTTTGAAATGTATGTATTTTATATTATATTACATGTAAACCAAATATATTGCTAGCCTTATATGTCTTAAAACTGAGAGCAAGTGATTGGGGCCAGTTGCTCTCAGGGTCCCTTTGTGGAACTGCCCAAGCCTAAACTGCTATTTCCATTCAGTCGCTGAGCCCAAAGTCAAATGGCAAATCTAAACCTAATTTAACTCGTCTCACCAAATACTAATTTATTAGTTTGAAAATTTAAACTCAAATGAATAAAATTACATAACGGGGTAGCAACAGAGATACCTGTTAGCAAATGGGTTTGTTTGTCTATTACACACCTCAATACTTTAGTTTGAGTTTTTAAAAAAATGTAAGCTTAATTATAAAAGTCGAAGCCTTTATCACTCTTAAACCTATGTGTTTTTTAATATTATTATTACAAAAAAAACGGGTGAATGCCAACGCTAAAAACATATCACTTTTATATTTTTTTTCTTTCGATAAAAATAAACATAACAGCTGCTAAGGTAATGTTTTAATTTAAATAATAATATGGGAAATTCCTGGCTTAATATCCAACAATATTTACATCTCAAACTTGCACTATTACTACGAATGAATGATTTAACAATGCCACTCTCACGATCTAAGCAAACTTGTTAAAGACGTGGCCGAAGAAAAAAAGAAAATATAAGGCGGCAAATATAAATAAAATTTATATTTGCATCTTTCATTAACTTTCCGTTAGTTGTTTGTTTTCCTCGAGGACCGGAACTACGCTTACAACTTTTATATCTAAAGTACAGCAAACCTTATTCTAGATGGTGTCAATCATTGGCATTACATAATGCCTAAGTATTTTTATTTTTAACACTCAATAATTCTTGAAAAACGTTTAATGGAATATAAGTACAGGGGTATTTTTATTGAAAAGATGATATGTTTTCGGCAACTGCCTTCCATTGTTTTCTTTCTTTAACTTTACTTGGGTTTGTAGGAATCAAATCAGAAAACACAGTGAATACCAAAATGTTGTGTGATTTTTTTATCGAGCTATTAAATCTCGATGGGCTATTTACAAATATACTTAATGTTATTTTATATATTAAATGCCGAGGGACTAAATAAGAAAGTCGCTAAATATGTATTTGGTTAAGATTTTTTGGTTGGCAAAAACAAAAATACATAAAATGGCAAGCACCTTAATAAAGTCGGTATGCGGTTCGAATCAGTGGAACAATCAGGATATGTTCTGTTTATACAGCTACTTAATGAAGTTGAGATTTTTTTATCAATCACCAAAAATTATGAGCCCTGCTTGACCTAAAAATCTAACCACTCATACAGTGTCATTTATTTAAATGCGAACGAAAACTTGTTTTTTTTTGTATTGTGATAACAAAAAGATTTTATTTTGCAAAATTATTATACACTTTTGGTAAAAACACAAGATAATTAGTTATTACTTCTCTCGTGAGCTTTTTTCAGATCTTTACATTTAAGGGTCCCTAGATGCCGGAAAACATGTTTTCTCAATTCCGTCTGTCTGTAGGTATGTATGTAAAGTAAGAAAAAAATTGTGTCAAATCTAATAAAAAATTTTTTAAATTAAAATTCAGTGGCTTATATCCAGGAGCCAGAGGCAAAATCTCTGAGAATCGGTATAAGGAATGTACAGAAAGTTATGCATGAAAAAAAAAACATAATTTACTTCCGAAGAAGATTAAGAAATGTACACGAAAAAATCCAAAGGCAAAAGACTTAAGTTACAATGCAAAAATGGATATTCATAATGCAATTTATGATTTATACACGTCAAAGACTAATATAATCCGTCAGAAACTTTTTAATATTATAGACTAAAAAATATCATCATCACTTAAAAAGTCCTCATCTTCTGAGTCGTCCTCAAATGGCGCAATGATCATTGATGCTATTTCGACATCTAGAACTCGTTCTCGATTCCACCAATCCCATATTAATTTCTCCGTAGGTTCCCCAGATTTCTTTCAGTACTCCGGCGTAATATAATTTAATGAATCTTGCCAAACAATTTGCACTTCATCTGATGTAAGACCATCGTTCACGTTTTTTTTGTAATATGATCTTGCTCCAGCCCATATTAATTCTATTGCGGCAGTCGTAAAACCTCATGTCCATTTTCCCGTAATATTTCATCTTCGACGTATATTGTTGGTTTTTTAATAGATTTTGCCATTAAAAGAACTTCTAGTTTCAGCATATTGGTTAAAGGATTTTGTTTTTGTTTTATTAGCCAGTCATAAATTTCACTTATCTTTCAGGATGAAGTAGGTTGTTTATTTAAGATTCTTGAGTGATAAGATGCATTGTCCAGAATGATAAAAGATGGAGCATATAAATTTGGAATCAGTTGTTCTTTTAACCACTTTTCAAACAGTTCACAGGTCATATTATCATGGTAGTCCATACTTTTGGATGTTGAAGAAAACAGTAAAATTGCATCTGGGAGAAATCCTGTTGAAGAATGCAAAATGATGAACCGTTTTCCCGTGCCACGTCCCTTTTTTCTCTTGACACTTTTTACAGACTCGTCCTGCCAAGACTTCGAACCACTTCCATTAGAAAATATCCAAGTCTCGTCTAAAAATACCACTTTTCTAAATTTTGAATTAATATTTTCCGTGTATTTCTTTAAAAACTGGATACGCTGACTTGCTATATGTGGCAACTCGCATAAAAAACTTCGATTACAGTCCTTTTTATATCGAAAACCCAACATTTTTATTAATTTTGACAACGATTTTAGTCCAATTTCCAATATGCCTCGATTTTTAAAGCTTCTTTTAAAACTTGAAGGGTTGTATTAGTTTTTGATGTGTATAAATCGTAAATTGCATTACGAACATCCATTTTTACATTGTCACTTAAGTCTTCTGTCTTTGGCATGTTTCGTGTATATTTCTTAAACTTCTTCGGTAGTAAATTATGTTTTTTTTTCATGCACAATTTTCTGCACAGTCCTTATACCGATTCTCAGAGCTTTTGCTATTGTCTCCTGGATATTGGCCGGTGAATTTTTATTTTCGTAATATTTTCTATTACTCATTTTATCACTGACTTGTCAATCTGACTTTGAAGTGACATCACTCAAAGATTTTTGCAACTGCTGGTATTTATATGTTTCTCTTCTTTTTTCATATGAAAATATCATAGGTCTATCTAATTCATCTTCCGGATTTTATGCAGAGGATTACACGTAATAAAAGAAAATCAAACTTAAAAAGTTTGTCGTTGATAAATCGTATGGCCCTCACGATAACACTGCTTTTTACTATAGTAATAATTTACACTTCCTTCCTTCCGCCATTCATTACAAGACCCGCAAATTAGTGTTAGAGGTAAATAATTCTGCTCGTAATGAATCCCATAATAGAAACACCGAAAATAAAGACAATTTAACCATTACTAGTCACCAAAATGCTTCCATAAAACTTTCAATTATTAAAAACTGAAAAATATATACAAGCTTGCCAACCTTTTCATATAAAAAATATCTTCAAGGTGACTAAAATATCCATTTTCCCCCGATTTTATTTTAAATTAAATAATCAGAAGGAAGAAGTAATAACATAGAACGGAAGCTTTCACGGCTTTGGTCAATTAAGAAATCATGGTTCTTGGGATTAGACCGTGTCAGTTTGGAATTACTATCCGACGTTTCGCCTTCGATTGCACCAGACATCTTCAGATCCCTGAAGATGTCTCGTGCAATTGAAGGCGAAACGTCGGATAGTAATTCCAAATTGACACGGTCTAATCCCAAGAACCATCAAGAAGTAATAAACACTATGTGCATAAAAATAAAACTACAATACATTTTTGCTTCCAAATATTTATGTTTCTATTTTTTATCTAAAAATAAATAACATTGTTAATGCTTTAATCTTTAAACGTAAACATTTTTAACGAAAACTAGTTATCAAATGTGTAACATTCAAAATAGCATATATTTGGTAGAAACAAAAAACTATCTATTGCTAAAGGGAGGGTTACTAACAACATAGGAGAACAGCAAAAATGTTTCCGAGACCAAAAGATCAAAATGTGACTTATTTTATTATACTAATTAACAATCTGTCTTGCAAAAATCTCAGTTTTTTTTAGATTCATGATTATTATGATAATTTACCTATCCGCCCTTAATGTATTGGAAAGTTCGACCATTAAATGAGAAAAACTTGGATTTATTATACCAGGCGTACTTTATAAAGGGGTTTAAATACATATAACATAAATCCCAAATTATTAGTTAGTTGTATTTCACCCACCAGCTGATCGAGAGCTGTTCGTAATTGAGAAATTAGAGAGTTTTGAGAAACATGGCTCGATTTTGTGTAAATAAACCGGATCATTTTTGTTATATATATGGTGAAGTGACATTTGTGAAACAAAAACGTATTCTTATCCCTTTAATAAAAAGGCTTACCACTTGTATTTTGGCTGCAAAGTTGGAGACCAGGATAAAAATTGGGCTCCCCATAACTGCTGCAACAAATGTGCGTTCAACATTCGCGGCTGGCTAAGTGGAAAAAAGCGTAAGATGCTCTTCGCTGTTCATATTAAAAAAGGCTCTTCGGAGAAAAAAATGTCTGCGGTACAGTATCCAAATTTACAATCCGCCATACGCCCGGTGCCTCTTAATAACGAATTGCCTGTACGTAATCCACCTCAGGAATATACCCTTGATTTTGATAATGATCAAACGGATTCAAACGGTAGCGTGCCAGAAAATGTCGCCTCCCCATTAACCTCGCAAGACTCCGATTTTGTCTGTGTACTTCCCAGTAAAAAGCCTCATACAATAGTCAAAGTGAATTAAGTGATAAGGGATTTAGAATTGCACAAAAAAGCCGTATTATTGGCCTCTCGATGGCAACAATGGAATTTACTTCAAGATGAAGTAAAAGTTTCTGTGTTCCGAAGCCGTCAGAAAAACCTAGCACCACATTTTAACACGGTAAACAATTTGGTAGCCTGTAGGGACAATGAGGAATTAATGGCAGCTTTAAATCTGGAATATGATCCAAAAGACTGGAGATTTTTATTGATTCCATAATGGAAACAAGTTGCCTTCAGTTCCAATTGTAACAAGGTTATAAAGCGCTTATTTATTATATTTAAATATATTTATTTATGTTATTTATATAAGATTTGAGAACTCGCGGGCAACCCTATTATAATCTGAAATTAACTAAGATATGATAAGTAAAATCAAAGGTCCTCTGTAGGCTTCTTCGTAAATTATAATTTACAATGTTATCAAATATAATTGTTAGTACAAATTGACAAACATCTTATCTCACCAATTCTACGGCCATATAAGCTCAAACAACAGCAAACTGCCACAACTTCTTCTTGAATATATATTATATTTATTTTAACTAGCAGGTGGTTTATTTCAATAAAAGATTTGGTTTTTAAAAGCAACTTAAAAATCTCTTAACAACAATAAGAATGTGACTTATTGTACGAAAATAATACTTAAAACTAATAACAAAAAAAAGTATTTAAATCTAGAAAATAACTGATTTAACTTAAAATCCCAAACTTGGTGCAAAAGAAAAGATATGCAAAAATCTTTAAATAAACAAAACTCTGACACAGACTGACTTTTAGTCTTCCCGTAAAATACAAAGTTAGCTCAGCTATTACTAGATCCACCCCTTAGACCAATCCCCTCTTTGATTTTAGTGTGTGCGAATAGTGAAACTTAAGTCCCTACTCTATACTTTAAGTTCGGAACTTCGTCTTAGAGACAGGAGGTGTCACTCACGATAACAAAAAGTGAATAAATCGATTAAAATAATATTCACTTCAATTCTTAGTCCTAATGTTATGTATATAATTTAATATATATGCCGATACTAACTTATTCACATTATGGGTCCGAAAAGTCATGGCGAAAAACAGGCACACAAAAACCCTTTCAGTTAAGCTTTTCTATAGGGAAAATTATGCCCCAAAAACATGGCTGTTCGGTAATGTTCCTATTATAAAGTACCCTATTGTATTTTTAATATAGTAAATTGACCATTCATTATCATTGCATCGAACCAAATAAAATGTTTCATTAATATTTGCATCAAGTTAAATTAAACGGGCCAAAGAAAGATTACCATCTATACAGTCTAGAAGATAGCGTTTGAGATATATGATATTTATTATTTTGTTTCGGTTTTAAAATTCTCGAAACTAATATTAGACAAATCAAGCATGTTTTAGCGTTAACATGAGAACCAACAGTTTTAGTAAAATGTAATAGGTTTTGTTCAAGAAACAAAATAAAATTTGAAATTTTTTGCCCAGTGTAGTTTGTTTCTTTTAAAAAGGGATGTTCATTTATTTTAATTTAATTTTATTTGTACTATGTAAATTTAGATGCGGTTTAAAAATTTTAAAATTGTAGCCATCTACATCACTACGAATCACTATAAAAGCATTTAATTTTAAGAATGATTTTTTTATCTGAAGTATTAATCAAAAAAGTGTCAACCCTGAGGACATATATCACTTTTATAATTTTTTTTCTTTCAACGGAAATATTCATGAACAGCTACTAAGGCAATGTTTCAATTTAAATAATAATATGGGAAAATCCTGGCTTAATGTCCAATAATATTTACATATCAAACTTGCACTATTACTACTAATGAATGATTCAAGCAACTAGCATGATTTGAGCACACTTAAGACTTCCTCTAAGTCAAACCAAACGAACCTCAAACGATATAAACATTTTCGCCGCTTATCAAAAGGCGATAAATATATAATGTAATCAAATAAATACTTAAAGTAGACCTAATAAAGATGTGGCAGAAAAAATCAAGACGTTAAAAAGTTTGATATTTATTTGGGATAATTAAAGTAATAACTTTTAGTACGAGCTGGGTTTAATTTCTATTGCTGATCTGGTAATTGAATTTAGACCCATTTATACGCACTACGGAGAGTAAGGAATAAATTAGTACCATTGCGATTATAAAAAGGCATTATTAGGAGTTTTGGCACTTCTTCGTTGCGTTAGATTTCTCGGGTCTACCGATATAGAAACCAAAATACTTGAATTAAATTGAGTTTCCATGAAAAGTTTGTAAAAACGATCGAAGTACTATTCACGCTTACTTTGATAATAGTCCAAAGGCTTAAAAAATCTGTAATTTGGTAACTTTATTTGGTATTTTCTTTTAATCACGAAAAATACGAAGTAAAAATAACTTATCTTTGTTGTTGCTCCTTGATTGCTAGTATTTTACTACTCTCGTAAAAGGTAAGTAATGTAAAAGTGAAAAAAAGTCCATAACCAAAAAACTACGTACCCGATTGGCTTTAAATTTTGGTCAAAAAAATCGAATATGGCGAAACAAATTGGCGGCCTAGTGATTTTCAAAAAATTATTACTAAAAAACTCTCTCTAAAATTTATTTGAAATTTTGCACCAAAATCAACTCAGGTGTAAAACAGGTGGTAAAATTTTGGTATGAATTCACGATTTCAAAACAAAATGGCGGCTTAATAAAATATTTAAAAGATCAGCTTGATAAAACTAACTATTAAATTGATTTCAAAGCTTGTGCAAGAATTAAGTGTGATATAGAGGTGAACTGGTAAAATCGTGATACCAATTAAACATGGTGGAACAAAATGGCGGACAAATAAAATGTAAAATTGTAAAAAATCACCCTCCCAGATTTTACATATCTACAGATGCCAAAACAAATGTTTTCTGAATTCCGTCGCTCTATCTGTCTGCCTGTCAGTTCGAAGCATAGTTAAAAACTGCTAACCCGACTTTTGCAGAAAAATTAAAGGCCATGGTAACATTTTGGCAAAAATTCAATATGGCGGAACACAATGGCAACCTGGTATATCAAAATTTAATAAGAAACTAATTATTAAAATTACTTAAAATTTTGCACAAACATCAAGTATTAAATGGAAATGAACTGGCTTATATATATATATATATATATATATATATATATATATATATATATATATATATATATATATATATATATATATATATATATATATATATATATATATATATATATATATATATATATTTAGTTAGGAATTCTTTGAGGTGACCGCTAAAACAAAACGGGATTTTACCAACCTTACAATCAACTAGTTGAGAGCCGAGTACAACTAGGACCAAAACTTAACGAACAAAACCTCTATGGTACTACGGTACTCTACTATTCCGGAGCAGTATAAAGCCTTATGTGGTGAAACTCTTAACCCCAGAGTAATTAAATCAAAACAATGTAGGTATTAATTCAGTAATTAAGCAAGAACTATGATATAGTAAAAAAAGAAATTCTTTGGGATGACCGTTAAAACAAAATGGAATTTGAAAATCGTAAAAACGTGCTTCTGACAGGCGAGTAAACTTAATGCCAAAACTCAACAAGCAAATCTACACCAGAATCATCAAAAGGAGCAAAACCTACATTTTTAATTACCAAGAGAACATCCGAAATATTACCACGGAACATCACAAAGCCACCTGTGACGAAAATCTTATTTTCTCTTAACTCTCTCTTATTGGTGATTCTGGTGTGGTTTTGTTTGTTACCGTAAACTGGCGTAACTTTGGTACGATTTTTAGAGTTTTTTGTTAATAGAGTTCTTGTTATATGAAATATTTAAACCAGAGCAGTGTCATTTAACATCTTTATTATAACACAAGAAATGGCCCAAATATGAAATTAAAATTCTAAGCAGTACTTCACTTATTGTACTTTAAAGTTGTTCTAAAGTAGTGTGTGTCGGGGCAACTATTTTACACATAAATAGCCATTTTGTCCTAAAGAAGGACACATAGCTATATAAATAAAGCTAACAAACGTTTGAGATAACATGCTTTCTTAATATTAGGGGAGTAGATATATATTTCTTAAAAAAAAACTAGTAATTAGACAAGATTTTTTTATTAAAGAACTAACAAATACGAATAGCAAATACAGATTTTCACAGATTGTAATGATTAAAATTTAATCTTAAAAATAGAACAACATATTTTTCTTTCGAAAGTTTACGACTTATTGTCTAAAACATTACGACTTATTGTCTAAAACATAATAATGTTGAACGCCTTTCCTCTACGACTGAGGCGTCTTCATTATGTGAGAAGTGCTCACTGCTATCTTCACTTTCGGCGTATTGAACACCGTCAGCTTCACTGTTATCAGAGCTATCCGAATATTTTCGCTAATATGTCTTTACCTTTTTTTGGGTTCCAGATGTTGATGGTTGGTTTCCAGATGTTAATGGCAGATGTGGATGGTTGAAGATTCAGTGTGATATCTGCAGCAGCCTGGCTTTTTTTCACATCTTCAACGATAATTCCTTTTCCTGCAGGTACATTCATCTTCTTTCTTCTGCGAACTGGTACTGTCGTAGCCTCATTTCGCAATTTTTGAAGGCGCTCGATAAAGCTTTCTGAGACATTTTCTTTTACGATTGAATTTTCAGCTACTACATGGCTGCACAAACGGTTTAAAACGACTTAACTCTTTAGAGGGTCAATACCGCACTTCCGGAAGCCGGACTTGAGGTTTTCTGCACCACGTTTTTCTAGTTTTGACAAGAGACTTTTCAATGTGCCGGAAACTGATCTTTAGGTACACCGCTGAAACTACAACCCTGGGTCATATCCTTCCAGTTATTCAAAATTTGTCGCCAGTGCCCTTTCATTGGTCGAATATATCTAGCGTTTGGAGGTGGTGCGTGGTATTCGGAGGAAGTGCAACAAACCTTATATTGTTTAGCTCACATTGCCTAATAACCTCCATATTTAAGTGTGAGCTTAAATTATCCCCTAATAATATTTTACGACTTTCTTGCTTTTTTAAAATCGGGAGCATTAAATTGGTGTACCAGTCCTCAAAAATTTGGAAGTCGAACCAACCCGAATTAGTGCGATTATATCGGGCACTTGGTGGCCCATTTTCAGTCTAAGTAGACCATAGTTTTTGTGCTTTATAATTCACGTATACAGGTACTAGTTCACCCTTAGCGTTACCACATACCACTAGAGATGTGCAAGCTTTAGATGAATTTCTAATTTTTTCTGGATACTCTGTTCCTTTTCTCTTTATTATTTTTGTCCGACCAGGATCGTCTACTAAATTGGTCTCATCATAATTTCAAATATTTTCGGGTTCAACTCCTTCAAGTTCTGCTTCTAAATGAGAAAAAAACTCTTCTCAGCTGCTTTTCGAAATGTTAGTATTTTTTGCCAAATGTCATTAAGAGCTTCTTCCAACTTTTCATCTGTGTAATTCTTGTAATTCCGTGATCCGGGTAAACGCCGAGATTTACGAAGCATATTTGTCTTCTGAAAAAGAAAATATCCTGTAACTGATACTAGGTATACCTTTACTTAGCCAAGCCTTAATAATTAAGATACAGGCATATAATAGATAAAAAAACATAAGTCAACTCAGCACTTCAAAAACTACGTCCAACTTTAGTACAAAGTGATCTACAGGCTAGGGTCCATCTAAACAATTCGCAAGGTAACTTTGGGACAGTACCAAAGTTGACCCGCAAAGATAACGTTTTGCATAAAAATAAATATATTGTGCTTTGAGTTCCATTTAAAAAAACGTTCTTTAATTAAAATGTGAGGTATATAAGAGTGTTTTAAGAAATACTTACCAGTTTTCTATAGACACAGTTCTGCTTGTAGCGTATAAAGTATGCAAAATTCGCAAAATGCACCAGTTACATGTATGGAAACTGCTGACAGAAGTAATTCCCACGATAGCGATTTCAAGAACGGATGGCGATTTGCTGATGCAGATTCCCAGGCCCTAAGTTAACATACATTTAATTATTTTTATGTAATTCATTCTCATCTTTAAACTCTTACTGTTAAGACATATTTTAGAAATAAAATTGTTTTTTAAAAAATAACTTTTTACTTCAAAGTATTTAAGCGGCGCAGTCGGTAGGATAGTGCGGTGATAATAATTTCGAATGGTCCTGAAGAATTGCTGCTTGATGGTTTCAACCCTTTGGCGCTATCCATTGAACCTACAGTGAGTGCAAAGAAGAGGATCGAAAGGTGAGAAGAAATACACCATTGTAAGTGCTTTTCATTTTTACCCCTCCTAAACCCTTTGTATAAGGCAATTAAAAGTTTAAAGCAAAATCAGAAAACATTATAACCGAGTTAAGTTCTCAAATTTGTCTTTCTAAACAACTAATCAATAATTATAATAACACAATTTCGATCCTACAAACAAACCAAGAAAAATTAGAATATAATCGAATATGTTAGTCTCCAAAGTATAATTCATCAAATTAATTTAGACTGTCAAAATTTAATAAATTTTGTTGACAAGCTAGAAGATGCTATTATGTTTGCGAAACTAAATACGTTACATAATTCAATATTGTCAATATTAAAAGAATTAAAAGTTATGTATAACATTAAAGAAATACCAAATTTCCGAGATGTACTCTCGTATTATCAGTTTCTAAGCACTCAAGTCAGTTTTTCAAATAGAAGGGTAATTTTTGCTATTCATGTTCCTAAAATTAGGTCCGAAAGCTTTACCTTCTATCACCTTTTTCCCATTATCCAAAATCAACAAATGTTTGTCCCAAAATACCCTTACCTAGCACAAACGACAGAGAAAACTCAATTTAAAGAAGCTGCATGCCCCTTGCTAGAAGAAACGTACTATTGTATTGAAGATTTCCACCCCCACGATAGTTGCACTCTCCTATTAATGTAAGTTTCCAAAATGGAGGACTGTCAAATTTTCCGAATAAACATCGAAGAGCCAATTTCCGAGCAAATAACCCAGGACGAAGTACTTATTCTACCTGTGAAAGAAGAAAGAATATTTTCAAAATGCAAAACCGACCAATTCATCGAAGTTAACCATCCTATCCTACTGAAAATTCCGAAAACGTGCCAAATTCAAGTGAGGACCAAAACATTTGTAAATAGCAGAAGTATCCGCCAAGGAAAACCACTATTATTGCCTAAAATTCACATTCCAAAATTAAAGACAAAAAACACTTTTCAAACTCCGAACCTTACGAAGATAAACTTTGAAGAAATTTACCGTCGTAAGGACATCGCAAATAGAATATCACCAATCGAAGAAAGAAAATCTTTCGATACTTCTCCAATAATCAATATCTCTACAATAATAATAATCGCCATTTGTATGGGATTAATTATATGGAAACGAAGAACACTGAAGAATTATATCGTTACCAATTTTCAAAGAAGAAATCCCAATGATCGAAGAATTGAAGAATCCAATGCCAATACGTCGCAAATAGACTCCGTCATTTTCTCAGCTTAACGAGGAAGGAGTTACATGTATGGAAACTGCTGACAGAAGTAATTCCCACGATAGCGATTTCAAGAACGGATGACGATTTGCTGATGCAGATTCCCAGGCCCGAAGTTAACCTACATTTAATCATTTTTATGTAATTCCTTCTCATCTTTAAACTCTTACTGTTAAGACATATTTTAGAAATAAAATTGTTTTTTAAAAAATAGCTTTTTACTTCAAAGTATTTAAGTCACCTGTTGGTAGTTGACTTTCAAATGTCAATAAACACGCAGCGTTCAATGCGGAGTTGCCAAATTAGGTTATTTAGTCGTATTTTAGTGACACTTTAATAACATGTTGTAGAGATAGCTTTATTTTTAAATATGACGAACATACATTAAAAAAAGTGAAAAGTATGAGGAATGTACCAAAGTTATGCTGCAGTCACAAAGATACCCCACTTTACGGTATTGTTTTTGCCCTTGTTGTGCTAGTCTATCATCCTTGTTGACTGTACTGATGTAGATCTTATATCACTATGTTATAGTTCTTGTCTCTCACGTTAATACTCTCACCAACAGGAGCAAAACCGGTAATTGTGATTACCAAGAGAGCATCCGAATTTGATACTCTATTACCACATATTAGCAGCATATAGCTATATGTAGCGAAACTCATAACCCAAGAGTAATTAAATCGAAAGTAGGAAAATTAACGCGGCGAAAAGTAATATATAATAGAAAAAATATATTTTTGAGATGATCGCTAAAGTAATAAAATGTGGCTAACTAAAGACACGTGTTTCTGACTTAAGGTCTCCATCAGCCCAGTCAACCAATTGAAAAACGAGTACAACTAGCGTCAAAACTAATTCACAAAATAACACCATAGTCAACAACAGGAGCAACTCCAGAAAAAAATATTATATATATGTATTTAAAATTAAGCAAAACAATGAGAATCTTGTTTATTTATTTAAATGTTATACAAACCGTATTTAGTTTTGTAAAGTAATCAAGAAATGAAGAATTCACTGATATTAGTTACCATGATCTGATAATTGAATTTGGACCTATTTATACGCATCAAGGAGAGTAGGGACTCAGTTAGTTAATAGGACATTTTTAAAAGTTTTGGCAGTTCTCCATTGCCTTAGTCTTATCGAATTTCCCGATCTAAAAAAAAATTCAAAGTTGAAATATATTTTTAAAGGAATTCGTTAAAAACAGAACAAAAAAAAACAAAATAAAATGTAATAAACCAATGTAATGTCTTTTTGAGTAGTACAAATATATTTAAAATATGATAGTATTGCCTGGGACAATCTAGAATTATCTAAAAACGGATATTTAAATATTTGTCTTGCAACCACCTCCCATTTTTAGAAACCATAGTATGCTGGTTACCCAGCTGGAAATAGTATACTTTTATTTTGTTCAAATTATTATTAAAATATTAATACGTAAAAGTAAGCAACTTTTCTGAGTTTCCTTTTCTTCCTACTTCCTTCTTTTAGGCTTATTGTTTATGGTATGATCATTGTTTTCTCTGAGGATGACAAAAAGCATTCTAAGATTGTAATATATCTTACCAATTTACACATATCAAGCATTTTTTTAAAATCTATAAACGCCAATGTTACATAAGTGGTCTTGCTGTATGAGGATGTTTGGCTGTACTGAAAAAGCACGGAACTGTTATTTTGGTTGGCAAGCCATAAATTTATGTCGAATCTTATATCCTTCTTGTATCCTGTGTCAGTGTTTTTCAATTTTACATAGTCCACATGTAACATAGCTAGATCTTGTCACTTTAAGTTTATCTCTCAGAATAGAGATTTAAATAGAATATTGTACAAAGTACTTTTTCTTATTTACATTTAACTCTCAGGCCTTTATTTATTTTCTTTGCTCTTTAATTAGTTGTTTTACTTAGACCCTTAAAGAGTGTATGATAATATATATTTTTATCAGAAATGCAAAACTTTTTGTTTTATAATCATTAAATATATTTTAAGCGGATTAATTTTAAAAAATGATTAAACCCCTTCGTTACAAGGCAAATACATAAAAGGTTAATTGTTAATTTTGTTTCCTAACATAAAGTCTATGAATTAAGTTATTGAAAACTTTCGACAATTTAAACACTATTTCTGGCTATTGATCTAATTAACAAATTTATTCCATGATTGTACTTTTTGTGGAAACTGATTAGGTATGTCCAAAAGCAAAACATTGAAGTAACTTTGAATAATTCGCTTTTTGATCACTACAAAATGGAAAGCGTTTGCTAAAACTCCTCATTCTTGATATTTCTGGGGCAATCTACGACTTTGAAAATCGGGGTATCTTTCACGAGACATGATCTGGAAGTGTCAGAAAGCGAACGATTTAATGCACTTGGGCACGGTAATGAAAAATTATGACTATTGCCTTTTAATTTAAATATATTCCTGCTAAGTAGGAGAATAATAATTGATTCTCGACAGAGATAAAATTTTATTAGTATTCAGAACTTTAATAAATTATAAATATTACAGAGCGACTTATGTAGAAGATAGATGTCATCAACCATTATTTAACATTTTTGGATTACCAATTAGCTACTAGACAACTATTTATAATCTAGGAAAAAAACCATTTTTTTTACTTTTCTCCTAACTATGAAGTAAGTAATCGTGAAAAAAATCACCCTTTCAGGTTTTTACAATTCTTCGCGTTTTAGGGTCCCTGGATAGTGAAAAATATGTTTTAATTTTGGTCACATATTAAGGGCAATGTGTGGATGATGTGTTAACATTTTGGTAAAAATCCAGTATGGAGAAACAAAATGGTGCCATCGAGCTAATCAGATCAACTAAACTGCTGGAACTTCCAAGTGCACCAAGGAAATTTTTACTGGAAATTCAAAATGAAATATTTTCAATACAGATAAAGATTTTGAGTTGCCTGATAAGGGTAACCTCAGGACACCATCTTAACCGTCTTATTCAGGGGATTATATAAAACCCTGTAACTTTTTTAATAGTTTGTTCGACCACCAGAGTTCTTACTATTGAAGCTTTCTTTTTCTCTTTGTGCAACCAATCTAGGGCTAGGCACGAAAAAAACAATTTTGAAATTGTTTCTCCATTTCCGGCATACGGGTTTTTTCGAAAAAATTGATCGAACAAAGCCCATTTGTAGTAATCAAAGGTATATCTAGCAAATTACGAACAACGTTGGCACCCTTAAATTTCTTAATATGAATATCCTATACAGGGTTCACCAAAAACTAAGAGGTGGGCCTTAAATAGTGATTTGTTGGGTTTGGTTTTTTTTTTATCAATCTTGAATTCAATGTTGCGTCTAATGCAATTTTAATTTAATTAATTTTTACGAAAACAGTTTTTTTACATTTCAAATTTGCTTTAATTCTTTTAGATATTGCCTTTAATTTAAAACAGATTTTTAATAAAAAATGAAAAATGGCCTTTTTTCGTTGATATAATTCTCTTTTCCCAATAAAATACAGTTTCACATGATATTTTTGTTTATACAGACTTACTTAAACTGTTTATCCATTATTTCGAATTAACTGAGATAATTTCAGTTAAATTATTAATTACTCTGGCCGACAAGATTTTTCTAACACAGGCCAGCTTATTATTTTCACAATGGAAATACCCTCCCAATAATAAAAAAAAATATTCGGAAAGCCCTAATACGTACCATTTTTTAATAGCCTAATTAGAACCTTTTATATTAGCAGGTAAACAATTTTATTGTGGGGCGGCTAAAATGGGTCCATTTTACAACGGAAAAATTACCTAGACTGGGTTGTTTACAACATTATACATAAAATAAACGTTAACCATCACTCTTCTGTTGAGGTCCGAATTGAGTGGTTCTCTGTGTATCGATAAGCAAGTGTATGTGAAGACGAGAATGTCGAGTCAAAAGCGCCGAGGTTGCATTTGTGGAGAATTTCTGGCGAAATCACAAGCCAGGCCATTTTCCGAAAATGTAAAAAAAGCCTACTTTAAATATTTTGGGGAGTTAATTGGTGATCAAGATAAGCGGTGGGCTCCCCATGTGTGCTGTGTTAGTTGTAGTGTATCATTGGTGTAGTGGATAAGGGGAAAGAGAAAAAGTATGCCTTTTGCAGTTTCAATGATATGGCGAGAATCCACCAATCATTCTGACGATTGTTATTTTTGCCTGACAAGGACTGAAGGGTACTCCAAAAAGTGAAAGCACAATATAGAATATCCAAATTTGCAATCTGCCATACGACCTGTTCCTCATAATGCAAATTTGCCAGTGCCGATTGCGCATTTAAATTGGCAAGCTATTGATTTGGTGGATGGAGATAACGCATCATCAGGCAGCTCAGAAGAACAGTGCACCGATCCCACTTTTACCACAGGTCCCAGTTCCGGCGAGCCACATTTGATTGTTCAAAGTGAATTAAATGATTTAGTATGTGATTTGGGGTTATCCAAGCAACAGTCAGAACTTCTGGGTTCCCGTCTTAATGAATGAAACCTATTGGCCAAAGAAACAAAAATTACGAATTTCAGAAAAAGAAATGCTATGTTTTCTGAATTCGACAGTATGGAAAATTTGTTGTGCGCGTGTATTGATATAGACAGTTTAATGCAGGAACTTGATATTGATCATTCTCCGCGTGAGTGGCGCTTATTTATAGACTCATCTAAATATAGCTTAAAAGCTGTGTTATTGCATAATGGAAATTTAAAACCGTTTATACCAGTTGCCCATTTAGTTGCAATGAAAGAAAATTATGAAAATATGCGCACGATTTTGGATAAAATAAACTACAATAGGTATTAATGGCAGATATGTGGGGACTTAAAAGTTATAGCGATTTTAGTGGGACTTCAGGGGGAAACAAAATATTGCTGTTTTCTTTGTTTATGGGACAGTTGTGCATTAAATCAGCATTATGTAACAAAAATTTGGCCAGAAAGAAGCGAATTTCAACCGGGATCTCAAAATGTTAAATTTATACCTCTTGTTGATCCCAAAAATGTCCTTTTGCCTCCTCTTCACATTAAACTTGGGCTGATGAAAAACTTTGTGAAGGTTTTGAATAAAGTGGTGATAGATTTAAGTACCGAAGACAAGTTAAGTGATGCCAAATTAAAAGGAGGCATTTTTATTGGGCCACAAATTAGAAAATTGCTGGAAGATGATTTTTAGGCAACAATATGGACGAAAATTATGAACAATTAGTTAATGATCTCTTAAATGCCTATAAAGCGATTGGTGCCAGAATGTCATTAAAAATGCGCTTCTTCCATTCCCATCTATCATCTTTTCCTAAAATTTTGGAAGCTGTTTGTGACGAGCAGGGTGAAAGGTTTCACCAAGATATCAGAACAATGGAAATTCGGTACCAAGGACGATGCGGTCCAGCCATGATGGGTGACTACTGTTGGTTTTTGAAGTGAGAAGATAGAACACCGCATAAACGGAAAAATAAAGTTTAATTAGTGTTTTAAGTTAATATTTTTCTCGTTTGATTTTCTCTTAGATCTGTGGTATGTTTAATAGGAGAAAACTCTAAACATAGTCAATAAACAGGGTTAAGAATTTTCTGAAATCATTTTTTCTATAGATTAAGTATCGTAACATTCGATATGGTTCTACAACTCTAACAAGACAAGAAAACCCTACGTGCTACAACTTTCTATTTGTCATTTTCGTATTAGGATAGGTCCATTCTATTAGATTATGCTATTCTGATTTGTGTTACAACAAAAAAATTTTTTTTTGTCGGCCAAGCTCCAGACTTTTCAGACTTCTTTATCTTCGTTTTGAAAAGTAACTCTAGTATTTTTATTTGTTTTTAAAATACTTTTTTTGTTTTGCAATTTTGTTAGATATTGGTCCAACATATGTAATTGTTATATATTTTATATTGAAACCTTTAATCTTGGGATATATTTGTTGGATAGTTAAAAGTTTACGTTTTTTAAAAATTTTAAATAATTTGTTGCAATAGATTTAATGATTTTAAGTTTCCTTTCTAGGCAACGTTTGTTGTTTTAATGTGATTTGCAGCAAATTTATAGAATTGGTTTCATCCATTTCTGAGGGTAAATTTTATTTTGTTATGGATTGAACTAAGGTGATTTAAAACTGTATGTAGTTTTTCTTGATTTCTTGTGCATTTAAAAAAAAAATCTTCAAAATGTGCCATAAAAAAGTCTGCTAGTAATGAGCTTATGGGCAAGCCCATTGCTAAACCGCCTTTTTTGTTAATAGTATTTCCCGCCAAATTCTAAGTAACTTTGATTTATGCGTAAAGTAAACATTTTTATGAACTCTTGATGTATTACAGGGTTTATATGTTTCTTTCTAAGTATTTGGTTAATTGTATTAAGGCAGTCTTTATTTGGCATATTGGAGAACATATTGGTAACATCAAAAGATGCTAAAATATTATTGTAATACTAAGTTCGATAAAGTTTTTAACAGAACAGTTTTAAATCACCTCAAATCATCACTTCATAACAAAATTAACTTTACGTTCGGAATGGAAGAAGATAATTTAATGCATTTTCTAGATATCACATTATAAAGATCACTTAATAAATTAAAATTTAATATCTACAGAAAACCCACTTATACAGAGGTAACTATACCAAAGGACCCTCTTCATCCCGTAGACCATAAACTTTCAGCATATAGATCTATGATTCATAGAGCTTTTTTTGTACCATTAGACAAACATTGCCTAGAAAGGAAACTTGATGTCATTAGATTTATTTCAACAAATAATGGATACAATTTTGAAATTAACAGACTAATTTAAAAAAAAAATAAAGTTTTGACTATCCAACAAATATATCTTAAGGTTAAAGATTTCCGTATAAAGTATACAATAATTACATATTTTGGACCAATATCTAACAAACTTGCAAATATTTAAAGAAATAAAAATACTTTTCGACCGTCACAAAAACTCTCTAATTTGATTTCCAACGTCATACTCATAAGAATTTTTGTCTGTATATATACCTAACTTGATTGTTAATATCTTCATTGGTTTTGAAAATATACTAGTAGTACAAAACTGCAGTCACGCTTAGTTTAAAAATAAAATAAGTGACAGTTAAAAAAGTAAAACTTGTGTTTTCATTTATTTGTTATATCAAGATGTATATGATTTATTTATTATACTACACTAAACCGTCATATTGGGGTGGTTTCCTGTTACCTTTT
The DNA here is from genome assembly GCA_030620095.1 of Kuschelorhynchus macadamiae. Lineage (NCBI taxonomy): Eukaryota > Metazoa > Arthropoda > Insecta > Coleoptera > Curculionidae > Kuschelorhynchus > Kuschelorhynchus macadamiae. Next base: position 231,050 of record JAUTXW010003658.1, on the reverse strand, counting down.
ACCTATTAATACGTAGTTGTGTCGTGTAGTTTAAGTGTTGGGTAAGAAGTCTTGTTATTGTTCGCGGTTGACCCCAAGTCTAGAGCACACTTGTAATTTTATTATCCCAACAACTAAAGACACCTTGGGAAGGTATCGGACCAGGCATAGAAAGCACTGGAAAATTGCCCGGTTAACCAAGGCTCGATTGTCAGCTACCGAGACGGTAAAAGGCTTTACTAAGAAGCAAATGGCATCTGCTCAAAAATCACACAAAACATCATGATATACCCTGTATATATCCTGTTCGATTTGTATAGGTTGTATGGTGGCAACAAAAACACAGTACTTTGAATCCTATAAGCATCCTGCCAAAACTTTAGAGTGCGGGTGTATTATAAATCGGATTTTCGAGGCTTTGAGGAGTGATTTTATGATTATAATGATGTCTTCCATCTAATAGTATAGGTTTTGTTAAAAAATCCTTGTTTTAATATAGACGCGGAACTTTCTTGGCGTGCTTTTTTTTACAGCTAACCTAACCAATCCTAATCCAGCCTAATCCGCATTTTTATTAATTATAAGTTTTGTCAAAAAAAAATTGAAAAAAAAATCTGCCTGAACACATGCGTTGGATCCAAAGTCGAAAAACCTACATACCGCTGAGCCAGGAAGCTCCCATCGAATTTGCAGCAAGACAGCAGAAGATGTTTATACTCCGCTGAAATAAATGACGAACCATTGAACAATCTGTATGGTGACAGGCGGAATGCCCATGGGTTTCAAGGTCTTGTGTAACAAACCATCGTCATCCGTTACAAAATGCACCTATATAGTTCTAAAACAAATTGGATTACCAGTTTGTGAGAGAGTATATAAACAGCAAATTTATGTTAATCTTTTAATTCTTCTTTAATTATTTTCGATATTTTATGTTCATTTAACTAATCTTGTTACTGGCAATTTCGACCCGTTCCTACCACCCACGTTGTACAAATTAATGAAACGTGAAAATAATCAATTCGTATAATATAATTATCTCTATAAAAAGACCCTTCTTATGGAGCATAATATTTAAAATAATCTTAATTACTAATTTTACTTACTTCGTGCATAATATTTCATTAGTGTCGATTACCGCTGAAATTAACTAAATAACCGTTGAATCCGATATACGGGACCGTAGGCTTTAAGTAAATGAGTTTATATTGAATTAAATATTTTTTAAGATCACCAGATAGCTATTGAAGTCTCGGACTAATAGGCATATCATGAAAGATCTTGATTATAAACTAATTATTATCACACAACAAATCTGTTCAGATATTGATATAAAATTAAATTTGTAGTACCTACCTTCAGTCGGATTTTATTCGATAAATTAAGTTACATATAGAACAAATTTAATACAAAGGGTGTTAATTAATATCGTGGACATATTTCAGGGGGTGATAGTATTCGACAAAAAAGGAAAAAAATGCCAATATATATAGTCAAAAACGCACCATTTTCGTTATGCAGGGTGTCAAAGTTTCAATTTTTTTCTCGTTTTTTGCGTTTTTTCCAGTTTTTTTCTGAGACAATTAGTTCAAATTTAGAACATGTGTTATTTTTAAGAACCTCTACGATAAAATATTAAAATCGTAGATGGTAGTATATAGGGTGTTATATTTTTTTGCACCACCTACAAGTTTATCTTGCGGAACTTTTTTTTGCAGCACCCTGTATGAATTATAATATAAAATTTAAACTCTTTGTTTATTTCATTTGTCATTTGTTAATTCTGTTCTTTAATCTGACATTTTGTAAGAAATATTTTTTTGTTTGACGTTTGCGTAGTTGTTTCGAGTTGTTTAATGATGATTGAATTCACAAATCAGGAATATGCAGAAATTCATTTCATTTATGGACTTGCCAACGGCAATTGTTATGAAGCCAGACGACGCTATGAACAGAAATGTCCAAATCGCATGGTGCCCAATAGAGAAATATTTGCAAAGGTACATAATCGGCTATGTGAAAATGGTTCATTCAAGAAATCCACTCATTTGGCAGGAGCAAATAGAACGGTTAGGACTCCTGAAGTCGAAAAAGCAGTCCTGAGTGCAGGAGAAAATGATTCTGCTACCAGTACGAGGAAAATTGCGGCATACAATTAACATTTCATTTGCGCTTGTATGGAAAATTTTATTAGAAAACTTAATGTATCCTTATCACATCCAAAGAGTTCAGGCTCTTCTCCCACGTGACTTTCCACTCCGTTTAAATTTTTGCCAGTGGTTCTTACAAATGCTAGCCCAAAATCCATTATTTGGAAACACGATTTTATTTAGCGATGAGGCAAATTTTTCTAGGAATGTCATACGTAATTTTTATAACAATCATTTTAGGGCAGAAGAGAATCCGCATTCGATACATGAAAATAATTTCCATTAATAATTTTCAGTAAATGTGTGTGCCGGCATTATTGGAGATTATTTGATAGGTCCATTTTTCCTGCCAGCAAGGCTAAACGGAAGATATTATCGTCAATTTCTCGAAGACGAACTCCGGGTATTGCTAGAAGCCGTGCCAATTCTTCTTAGAAATCAAATGTGGTTCATGCACGATGGTGCACTAGCACATTTCAGCATAGAGGTGAGGGAGTTCCTAAATAATAATTTTAACAACCATTGGATAGGGCGAGGGGGATCTCAGCCATGGCCCCCTAGATCTGCAGATCTGAATAGCCCGGATTTTTTTTTCTGGGGACACCTGAAAACATTGGTGTATCAGACCCCAATCCAGACAGAAGAAGATTTAAGAAACAGAATAATAGCTTCATGCGACATCATTCGCAATACTCCTGGAATATTTGACAGAGTTCGTCAGTCCATGAGGCGAAGACTTGATTCTTGCATTCTAGCAAGAGGCGGACATTTTCAACAACTTTTATAATTTTGTTTTATTTTTATTTAACTGTAATAATTTTAATTGATTGTTCATTATCATGTCAGTTGATTTAAAATAAAACCCGTTTCTTAATTTTTTGCTTAATTTCGCCTACATGCCATCGATGCAATGCATCGATTATTGCAAATAAGTCGAAAACTGTGATAGATACGAGAATAATGCAAAATACGAAAGAGCTAAAGAAATGAACAAAGAGTTTAAATTTAATATCAGAATTCATACAGGTTGCTCCAAAAAAAAGTCCCGCTAGATAAACTTGTAGGTGGTGCAAAAAAATGTAACACCCTGTATACTACCATCCACAATTTTGATATTTTATCGTAGAGGTTCTTAAAAGTAATACATATTCTAAATTTGAACTAATTGTCTCAGAAGAAACTGCGCATTTTTAAAATGGTGCTGCGAGTGAAGTTTGGATAATTTCAACGACTTTATCACCTTGGACACTTTGGGCACCTTATTCTATGTTGAAGACTGTGCTCAACGTTAAAAATAATATCGACATTAGCAAATTTCACAAGCTAATTGCTCTGCTGAAGAGAAGAAACGAAGGACATAAGTAAAAGAAACCAAGACCAGGTTGATGAATTTTTAATGGATGCCCCAGACAACCAGTTTTTAATGATTTGCCTGTAGAAGTAAGGAGTTAATTGAGTTGACGGTGGATGATGTAAAGCCTGAGCTATAGACTGAAAACTGTCCTTTTAGAGGGCTTTTCAAAACGTCCGTCCTTCGTAATATACATAACATCTTCGACCATTTAAAAAAACTGCTTGAGTTCATTGTCTTTAATTTTAAGATAATACTGGTAGGAGTTTTGAGTATTTCTACCCCAATTAACAGGGCGAATTCGCCACCTTCTTTGTAGCCTTCTTTTCAACAACTTTACAGGTGTGGCACACATTAATATATCAACATATACCTAGTCTTTACCTCTATCATTACTATGATTTTGATGATCGATTCTCAGCAAATTAAAAAAGAAAACGCACATAAACTTAAAAACTAGCAAGTCAAAATTGCATTACACAAAAATGCGATAAATATAAGCATAAAACTAAGGTTAGTTCCACAGGCGACGCAAAGCGAAAATGTTTTCAATCTATAAGACGGGCTAAGAACCAGCGTAAACTCTTAGGCTTAACTGATTTGGATCATTCAATTATAATTAATATTAAAAATACCAAAAACAAAATTGATAGAAATTTCATTGGTAAAAATTCGGGTAGCAATACTGTCGATTTTTCGTTTGTTACCACCACTACGTAGCCAGTTGGTAAAAATACGTTTCGAAAACTATCCCAGAAAGTAGCAGCTATATACTGGACATCGTTTTCAACGAACATCTGTCTCTTTCTTGACTCTGGTGCATTTGTGGATGTTGTAAAAAGGCGTGGAGGATGGAAATCGGCAGCCATCGAAAACTCCATAAATAGTAGAAAAATATAGCCGAAAAAATGTTTGGGCATGGTGATGTGAATATATTCCAAATTGGAGCTTTAAGAAACCCTTCCAGACAAGGTTCTAACGAAGTGCCTATAACTGTCGTATGTACTTCTACAAGTAGCGTTATTGAACATACTATCGTCGAAACAAATCGATTATTCAATATTGTAAATTTTACTAATGTAAATATTCATCTAAATATAAATTAATAAATTTGTTCAATTTAACCCTTTTTTGATTATGTGTTGCTAAGATATATTTCAGTCCTTTTGGACTAAATAAACCTCTTTAGTCCTTATTAAGGTCACATTTAATTTTTATGCAAAATTTCAAGTCTCTTGAAAAAGAAGATATTATTTTAACAGTTTATCATTATCTCTCATTTAATGCTTGCAGCATAACATTTGAAATCAATCTAACAAGTATTTTTTTCAAGCTAATTTTGTTAAATATTTTATTAGGTCACTATTTTATTATGTTAACTTGGATTCGCACCAAAATGTTACCGCCTCAGTTTTATGTAACACTTAATTTTGTGCGAAGTTTAAGGTAAACCTTTTTTTTTACCAAAATTCGAAGTCAATCGGATGAGCAGTTTTTTAGGTATGTCGCGAACTGACAGCCAGACACACATACTGACGCACAGACTGACGGAATTTAGAAAACATGTTTTTTGACATCTAGGGACGATAAGACCCTGATCTATAAAACCTGAGAGGGTGATTTTTTTTTCACGACTACAAAGATTTTATTTGATCACCATTTCGCCATTCTTGCACAAAATTTGAAATCAATCTAATAAGAAGTTTTTTTTTAGGCTAATTGTTTTATCATCTTGGAATCATACCAACATTATAGCAGTTGATTTCTACGTAATACTTGACTTTTGTGCAAAATTTTAAGTAAGTTGGCTAATTAGTTTTAAGTAAGTAGATGACAGAATCTGGCACTTTTATATATTGCAGTGAACCTTTTTTATATTAAATATTTTTTTTAAAATTCATTTCTAACATATTCTCTAAATTATCTAAAAAATTTCTATAACTACATAACATTTCTTATAGTGAAAGAGTTAAGAAGGTAATCAAATTCTCTATGATTTCCATATTGTTGCTAAATTTCACATATGGCTCTTATGTATCTATACCTCTCAGTTAATGTTGATTTCATTAAATTGATCAAATTTTTAACTTTTTACTAGTTCTTTCATTGAACTTCTCTAAGAGAAACTTATTTCCTCACTTTCAGGTAGCACTGAAGATGGTGAAGGTCGAAAGCGCTTTGCTGTGATTTTATTTAATAAATATTTGCACGAAATACAAAGTTTCTACATTTCCATTTGATATATTTCTTTCCAAATGGCCTTACTTAACCAAACTTCCACTAAAAAATCTTTCCCTGAACTGCCTCTTATTTTTACACACCAATAATTGTAAAAGTATATGTTTTTCATCTCAACTGGAAAATATTTTCCTAGCCTTTAGAATGGAACAGCTTATACAGGAACTCACACGTATTTCTTCACACTCTATGTCACTTCTTGATTTAATATTTTCAAATTTAACTTCTGATATACATAGCATTAATGTAAATGATTGCAATATCGCAGATCATTTTTTACCATCTTGCAAACTACGGATTAACGAGCATCCTATTGAGGCAAAATCTTTTTTATAGGCCTTTAAAGAGAATATATATTAATAATTTTCAGCGAGATCTGGAGCAAATTCCGTGGCAAAATATTATATACATTCACAATATTGATGAAAAAATTTAATTTTTTAACAGTTGCATATTGGATCTTTTTAATGTGCATGCGCCTTTAAAGCAATTTCAAAAAAACATGAATTATTCTTACGCCCCTTGGGTCACCGATAGCATAAAATTACTTCAAAAACTTAGAAACAAAGCACTTCAACAATATAAGCAAAGCAAACTTCCTGCTCATTATAATTATTATAAGCAGTTACGTAATTATACAACTCCAGCAATCAGATCAGAAAAAGAAACTTATCTCAGAGCCAAATTTGAACGTTGCAGTATCAAAGAAAAATGGAGTGAACTTCGCAAACTCGATATTGTAAAAAATAAGCAAAGAATCAAATCTTCTATGTTAAGTAATGTTAATCAAATAAATGACCATTTTGTAAATTTTCTAAATAACAATAGCACTCCTAAACCTGAAATATTACGTCCTAACTATTATAAATATTACAATTTTACAACATCAATACAACATTACTACAAATGTGTTGTCCATTTATCATTCCATATTTAATCATATAATTAACGAGTGCTTACTTTGCTCTTACTTTCCTGTTCTTTGGAAATAAGCTCAGGTAGTTCCTTTGCCAAAAGTCAAAAATCCTACAGAATTTAATCAAATTCGTTCAATTAGTATACTTCCGACGCTGTCTAAGATTCTTGAAAGGATCACCGAGAGGCAGATAAGATAGTATTTTATTGTACACAGTATCTTGCCTCTTAGGCAGTCCGGCTTTAGAGAAGGTTACAGCTGTGAATCTGCTCTCGCCGATGTTGTTGATGATATTCTTAAATCATATGACGATAATAAAATTACTGTTTTGATTCTTTTAGATTTCACTAAGGCGTTTGATATGCTTAATCATGAGATTCTATTATCTATACTACATTTCATCGGTTTTAGAGAAGTAGTACATAATAATGAGTTGTCTGCCTTATTAAATATCCGCTCAGGTGGCCCACAGGGTAATATATTGGGCTCTTTGCTGTACACAGTGTATACCTTCAATTTTTTTAGCTCTCTTAGGCATTGCCGCTCACATTTTTACGCTGACGATACCCAAATTTATTTTTCGTTCTCTGAAGAGGATCTGGTCCAAGCCGAAGAAATAATTAATACTGATTTGAATTCTTTTCATGAACTGTAATCCGATCATTCTCCTTAACCCAATTAAGTCATCAACTCTCATTTTTGGAAACGACTCACAAACAACCAATGTAAAAACAACCCTTAAAATAAAACTGAACAATACCTTGCTTGCTTATTCAGACACTGGCAAGAGTTTGGGACTATTGCTAGATACGAAGTTGCGATTTAGGGAGCATGTTACAGCTAAACTCAGAATAGCGTACGGAAATCTAAAGCTAATCTATGCACATAGACACTACCTTTCTTGTGAGACTAAGAAGATACTCTGTGATGCTCTGTATTGTCACATTTTAATCATTGTAGTAGTGTATATACGACCTGCTTGGATGCTATGGTTCGATACAGAATTCAAAAACTACAAAATTCGTGTCTAAGGTTGCGAAAACCTAATCATATAACTCCCTTTCTTACTGAGTCAGGCTGGTTAAATATGTTCAATCGATTTAAACTCCATACATCAATTTTTTACTTTAAAATTATTAAATTTAAGTCACCTCCATACTTATATTAAAAAATAAAATTTCGGACTTACGTTCACAACTCGAATCTTCGCAGAAGAGGCATTCTTACAGTTCCTAAGCATCGTAAGGAGATGTTTAAAAGATCGTTTTCATATTACGTAGCTCACTTTGTAAATATGCATAGTAATTTTGATACTAATTTATCATTTCTAGCTTTTAAATTTAAACTTAAACGAGATATGTTACTATCTCAACTCTGAGTCTTCCTCGCCATATCTTTCCTTTCTTCTTTCTTCTTACTCTTGATCTTTTCTCTTCTTAGTTACTAATATTGTATTTATATTTATCAATTGCGTTATTTGAGATTATTATGACAAATTTATTACATTTTTAATAGAGTTTGATTTAGTTGGTTTAAGGCCTAAACAGTATCTGGGTAACCAGATGTCTGCCATTATACAAGGTCTTTTGTTACCCTAGAAATACATATATTATTTTAAAAAAATTTGTACTTTAAATATGGAATGGTGTAAACAATAAAGATGTTTATTATTATTATATATGGCCGATATTTTTAATTTCTTCTCTCTCTGCAGGACTTAAAGAATACATGAAATCCTGATACTTGGCAGATTTTTCAGGGGTAGTACCCCTAGTGAAATTAGTTTTTCCGGAAAAATTCGGAAAACGAGTTTCTAAGTACTTTGCTTAACAAATAGCATTGAGCATTAAGGGTTTTAAAAACCCGAGCCGAAGACGAGAATTTTTCAACTTGCACAAATGCTATTTGTTAAACGAAACGAGTATTCCAATTTTTCCATAGAAGAAATTAGATGCACGAGGGATACTTGTTAAGATTATTTCCTGAGTTGAATAAACAATATTCAAAATAACAATATTTTTATTTAAACAATAGTAAGAATAATAATCATTAAACTAACAAATATAATATAATTACTTCATATTCATTTTATAGTCCAGTAATCAGGGGGTTGGGGACGCGTAAAAAACTCGAGTAAAAATTATTGTTTATTTTTAATTTAAAATGCGTTTGAAAGAAAACATCCGTGGCTACATAACATAACATACTCTCAAAAAGCTATAACACTTTTTTTAGATAATAATCTGCCGACATTTTTTAATTAAATAATTCTTCTCTATCTGTGATAATTGGCTTTTTTTCGTGATAATCTTATTTTTCTGAACCAGACGGCCTTTATATGAGCACCCTGCATTCCTAAACAGCCCCTTGAGAGGTACTTTTAGCAAAAAAATAAAGTTCACAATTATATTATTCCTGTGACAGCCATTAAAAGTGTTTCTGATGACTGGGCTATTTAACTTACCCTGTCAAACTTGACAGTTATGTCAGGCAATTTTTCTACTTGAAAATTAAATATGATGTACGAATTCTTGTCAGTGGTTTGTTAAAATTGATAAGATGAAAATAATCAAAATAAACTATGTTTAAATGGACCATTTCTGTCAATAGCTGCAGTGTATAAAAAAAATCGTTCTAAAATAAATAAAACATATTTTTTATTTTGTTTTTTAATTTCCAAGTAAAAGGGAAGTATTGGAAATATTTAACATGTGTTTGCGTTTCAAGATCTTTAGATGCCGAAAAACATGTTTTCTCAATTCCCTCGGCCTGTCTATCTATCATAGTTACAAAAGTATTTACCCGATCGACTTTTGGGCAAAAATTAGGATTAACATGGGGATGATCTGGCGACATTTTGATAAAAATCCAAAATGGCAAATCAAAATATTAAAAAATATTACTAAAGACTGCTTATCGAATTTATTTGAAATTTTGCACAAAAATTAAGTATTATGTAGGAATCAACTAGTAAAACTTTGGAACGAATCCAAGATGATGCAACAAAATGGCGGCTTAATAAATTACTTAAAAATTCAGCCTAAAAAACTGTTTAATGAACTGATTTTAAATTATGTGCCATAACTAATTGTGGTATAGAAATTAACTAGTAAAATTGTGGTACGAATTCAAGATGGCGGAAAAAATGGCAGGCAAGAAAATTTCTGTAATCGTGAAAAAAATTAGGTTTTACATATCATCATGTTTTAGAGTCCCTAGATGCCAAAAAATATATTTGATCAATTCCGTCAGCCCATCTGTCGTTTTTCTGTCTGTCGGTTTGCGGCATAGCTTAAAAACTACTTAACAGATTGACTTTAAATTTTAGTCAGCAATTAAGGGTCATGTAAGGATAATGGGTTAATACCTTGAAAAAAATCCAATATAGTGAAGCATTAAAAAATTATTATCAAAAAACTAATTACCCAGTTTACCTAAAGTTTTGCACAAAAATCGAGTGTTACATAGTAACATTTTGGTATGAATATAAGATAGCAAAACAAAATGGCGTCCTAATAAAATGTTTCTAATGTCAGCCTGAAAAAACTATTTATTTGATTAGTTTCAAATTGTGTGCAAGTATAAAGTGCGATATAATGATAAACTGGTCAAGTGTGGTACGAATTGAGGATGGCGGAACAAAATGGAGGCCAAATAAAATTTGTAAAAAATCAATGTAAAAATTACATTTTCAGATGACTTTAGTTTTTGCAGAAAAATTAAATGTGATTGAAGGATATTCTGGTATGAATTCCACATGACTAATAAACAAAATGGCGGTATCAATGCAATAACTGCATATTGAATTTAATTTAAATTATGCCCAAAAATCAAGTGTCGCATAAGAAAAAATTGGTAAAATATTGGTGGGAATCCAATATGTTGAAACAAAGTGAAAATATTCGAAAAAACAGTCTACTGGGTGACCACGAAATTACTAACAAGGCTGTAACTTTTTTAAGAAAAGTACTATTAACATGAAATTTTACGGTGGTATATTACTTATGAGAAAGGTTTTCGCTGTATACACAATCGACTGCGGTTTCCGGTTTAACCGGAAATGCTATCAACTTTAATATTTTAAATGGAACACTCTAAACTAAATTCTAAACATAACACATGTGTCATACCTTATGTCAATTCCTGATAGTTTTCGAGAAAATTGCGAATGAAACTTTAAAAATTTCTATGAATAATTCTGTTTTTTGGAAAAACCAATGAAGATAGTTCCAATTTAATACTGTAAATAGTTTTTGTTATGCTACTCATTGCATCTAATGTGACAATTAGGATACTTCCGGTTTACCCGGAAACGATATTTTCTCGTTTTATTTTAAACCTACTCAACATCTAAAACTTCAAACATTTTTAAATACTTTTGTGTATCACACTATACCTATATAAAGTAATTTTCGAGATATATCCAATTGAACTGTGCAATTTCCTTTTTAACGCTTAGGCTGATAAATGACAAATATTAAATTCCTGACCCAAGGTGGCTGTGAAGTAAATAAACACCACAGCTGCCATTCTTTTATTCACCTTCTAATTTTTACACTAGATACTTTAGTTACCTTTTACTAAGATATTAGTTTGTTAAAATTTAAACAGGACTTTAAATAAAACTTACAGTCTTTTAGCTGTACATTATTAATTTAAAAATATGCTAAGCAATCAATAATTGCCTATTATAAATATTACGATTATTTTATATGTTATTTTTATGTACAGAGTTCTCATCTGGAATATCCACGCCTTTAACACTTTATTTTGTAATTTATGTAAAACTAGTATTATTTGAGATATATTAGATGCCATAGAAATTTGCAAAGAAAATTGTCTCAAACTATTGCTGGTATTCAGGAAATAAAAATAAGGACAGGAATATCCAATAAATCTTTCAGTCAGTAAATGGAGATATTAATGACATTATCTCCTTTAATATTTGATAATAGTATGCTAGCGTATAGCAATAAATTTTTTTGTCATCATAAATATAATATGAAAGCTAATAGATGTTTTAGATGTCTTTCATTAATTGCAAGTTGCAAGAAAACTATTAAGGATCGATTTTGTTTTGAACTATCTACGGTGAATAATTTATTAACAGTTTATCTAGGGCTATAAGTTTAATTATAATATATGGGTGGTATAACATTTAAAATACTACAGGCTTACTAGTAGTTAGGTACTTAAAGGTTGTATGATTAATTTATAGATAAATTCTAGAGTTTTACAAAAATCTTAAGTAAAATTTAATGTCCGTCTTTAACAGTTTCTGTTAATTGTTAAAATACCTTTAACATTTTTTTTTCTTTTGTATATAATATCCATTTATAGTGTCAAAGTATTTTTATATAAAAAAACATTAAATGAATTAGACAAATGATAGCGGTTCAAGTTTCTATCCACATCTATATTGCTTGAAAGCTAAACACCAGGGGTAAATACCGGTGAGATCCTGTATATTAAATTTAAAATTTTCCATTTAAAAACAAGTCAAATTTCTCATAATCAGCAACGGTTAATCTCTAGAGTACTGCTCAGTTGGTAAAATATTGTAACATAAAAGGAAAGCTAGGAAATCTGATATTTGCGAGAAAATAAGAAAAAAAATCCGTAAATTTCCTTTACCCGGAACTTCCCTCGTTACGATTTTTTCCATTTGTTAGGAATAGTGAAAAGTGACCCAGTTTAGTTCAGTACATAATCACAGTATATATGTGTTACATATACTATCATATATTCTTTCTATCTATGCCACACTTGAATTTTGGGCATAACTTAAAATAAATTCAGTAAGTAGTTTTTATGTTGAAGATTTTTACGTTGATTTTTTCAAAATTTTATTTGGACACCATTTCGTTTCGTCATCTTAAAATCAAACCCATATTATCAGCCTTTACCTATTGCGTTAGTAAGCAGATATTTCCCAGCTATTAAGTTTCTAAATGGTTTTCGTTAACGACCCGGTTGTTGTTGTGTAAGAGTGGTAAATTATTTGGGGTTAGGATTTAGTAAATAAAAAACAAAAGCCGTTTTTTAAGTTGTCGACGTTTCGCAACTTTATTGATGGATCCTCAGGACACATAGATTTTATATCCTGCATGAAACCCATGTCATCAGTCTTTACCTACTCCCTTGGTCTGCCAATATTCCCTAACCCCAAATAATACACCACTCTTTCATAACAACAAGATGATGCCAACGAAAACCATTTAGAAACTTAATACAGTGAAACCTCCCTTAACGGACACCTCCGAATAATGGACACCTCTGCTGAACGGACAGTTTTGAAGTCACCGACCGTCAGTATATGTATTCCTGTGTATTAAGCCCTCTTGACAACGGACACGGACAGTAAAATTTGGAACATTTTTAATAAAAACAGTAAAATTTACCTCCTCAGAACGACAGATGTTCAGATAATTTTTGAAAAACCCACATTTAATGCCGGTACGCGGCGCCTACCTATTGTTAATAGAACTAGTTCATCAATAGGCTGGCTTATGCTGTCTGGCTTGTAGGTAAATTGCGCTGAATTGCATAATAAATAGATTACCTTATTTTCATGAAATGTAGTTTTCATCTATACAATATCTTAGATTTGATGTTACTCTGGTGCGATCAATATGTCTCAAACAAAAGTTGAAAAGTTGAGTCTTCAAGAAAAAGTTGAAATAATCCAGTACGCAGAAAAAAACAAACTTAGTGTTAGAGTATTAGCCGAAAAATTCTGTGTAGGAAAATCTCAAATTAGTGATATTTTGAGAAACAAGAGACATCTTAACAAGCGATTCGCCGAGACCGAGAAAAATAAATTTGCGAAAACTGAAGGTGAACTGCCATAGACCAAATTGTCTACGACTGGATTTGTAAAGTACGCTTCAAAAACATTTCAATATCCGGTAAAATATTAAAGGAAAAAGTACAAGAAATTGCGAAGAATCTAGAATTTGGTGGTTTTAAAGGATCAAATGGATGGTTGGAGAAGTTCTGTCAACGCCATAATATCTCTTTCATATCCATCTGTGGCGAAGCAGCGGCTGTAGACTTGGCGTGGACGAAATTATGTGCTATTATCAAAAACTACGCACCGAGAGACATTTATAATGTCGATGAAACTTTCTTTAAAAGACGAAACATGTGCTGGCGGGAAAGAGTCCAAGGAAAGACTCACTATTTTACTTTGCTCCGCTATGCATGAAGAAAAAGAAAATGCACTGGTGATCGGAAAAAGTAAAAAAACCCGTTGTTTTAAAGGTTCAAGCGTGGAAAAATTGTCACTTGAATGGTACTATAACAAGAAAGCTTGGATGACAAGATATATAATGTCGGATTGGTTGATGAAATTTGAACGAAAAATGCAAAGGCAAAACCGAAATGTACTTTTACTTTTAGATAATGCTGCATCTCACCCAAAACTGGAGTTAAAAAATGTTAAAATAATTTTTTTACTGCTAAATACGACATCACATTGCCAGCCATTGGACCAGGGCGTGATTCAAAATTTTAAAAATCACTACAGAAAGTTTTTAAGCAAGCGATTTTTGTCATCCATGGAGCATTCTGAATCTACCGAACAATTGGAGAAATCCGTAAATGTTGTAAGTACCTTGATTTGGATTGTTGCTGCATGGAAAAAAGTCGAATCCAAGACCATCAATAACTGCTTTCGCAAAGCTGGATTCGACGAAGTACGACAGTGAAAATGATGTGCCATTGTCGGAATTATGTAGAAACATCAGTGTATTCTCTTCCGACTTAACTTCATATTCAGAAATTGATGAAAGCTTATTCACGGAAAATCCTAACCTAAGTGTAACGTGAGTGCATCAGTGAATTTCAAAATAGTGAGAACGGTCATGTTTCATCTGACAGTGATGATGAAGAAATTATTTCTTCCAATATTAAGAACATTAAGGAAGCATATAATAAAATGTTAAGGGATATTGAAAACTTGTTTTCTGGAGATTCTGTTTTAGGGGAAAAAATCTGCATCTAAAATGGAATCTCAAATTATTAAAAAAAATTAACTAGTTTAAGACAAACAACACTTGATAATTTTTTAAATAGAAACTTTTTATAAAGTAGAACTGTATCAAACTGTATATGTAGGTAGTATAATGTTTTATATTAGGTAGTACATTTTTATTAATATGCACATATGTATGTAAAAGATGTTGGTGTATACGTAGTAACAATTGTATTAATAATTTGTACTAAACATATTATTTTTTAATTAAAAATAAAATATTTTTTAAATACAATTTCATTGGTATTTAATTTGTTCACTCCCCACAACGAACGCCTCTATTCACACACAGTTTCTGCGGCACGGCTACTGTCCGTTGTTGAGAGGTTTCACTGTATCTGGTAAATATCTGCGAACCAACGGAGTAAAGAATGATAATATGAGTTTCATGTAGTATATAGGATCTATGTATGTGTCCTGAGGATGCAAAAATAAGGTGGCGAAACGTTGAGAGTTTTAAAAAAGTCTTTCATTTTTTTACTGGATCCTAACCCCAAATAATACCCCACTCTAACATAACAACAAGAGGACTGTTAAATATATGTCCTTGTTGTTATGTTATGTTGGTGAATTATTTGGGGCTAGGGTGTAGTAAAAAAAAATCGGTAAATTCCTTCACCCGGAACTTTCCTCGTTATAAATTAATTATTACTTTTATTGAGGAGAGTGCAGTGTGATCTAAGTTAGTTCAGTACATAGTCAGAGTATATATGTTTTACATATTCTGTCTCTTCGTTTTTATTGGGCGCCATTTTGTTCCATCATATTGGATTCCTACCAAAATATTTAGCATTTCCTTTCTACCTATGCCACACTAGACTTTTGGGAATAATTTAAAATAAATTCAATAAGTATCACATATTTTTATTTAATTTTTCTGCAAAATTTAAAATCAATCGAAAAAATCCTGGTTTTTTACGTTGATTTTTTAAAAATTTTATTTGGCCGTCATTTTGTTTCGCCATCTTAAATTGAAACCCATATTATCAGTCTTTACCTACTCAAACCAATGCCGAAGATATCCCAGATATTATGTTTCTGAGTGGTTTTCATTAACGATCCTCTTGTTGTTATGTTAGAGTGGTGTATTATCTGGAGTCCAGTAAATAAAAAAAAGCCCTTTTTTAAATTACCGACGTTTCACCAATTTACTGTAGCGGATGCAGGACACAGTTAAGGACACAGATTTTATATCCTGCATGCAAGCCATATTCCATTGGTCCGTAGATATTTCCTAACCCCAAATAATACACCACTCTAACATAACAACAAGAAGATCGCTAACGAAAACCATTTAGAAATTTAATATCTGGGAAATATCTGCGAACCAACGGAGTAGGTGAATACTGATAATATGGGTATCACGCAGGATATAAAATTTACGTGTCCTGAGGATGCAACAATGAAACTGCGTAACGTCGACAATTGAGGAGGTCGCGTGCAAAACCGGATATATCCACTTTTGGCACAAAATCATGTTTTGGTTGATTCTGGTTCTAAGTGGTGATATCTATCGACCCATGTTCTCGTTTGTGACCAAAACAACATATATCCCATTTAAAATCTTCATTAAAGTTTGACTTTTGGAGCAAAGTCGGTTATATCCAAATTTTGCGAACAAAACCGGATATATCCAAATTAACAAGTAGTCTGTACGTATTGCTCTGCAACTTTTTAGTTCGTTATTGATCTTGTGGTATGATACCACATGCTTTCAGTTCTACAAGTTTTGTTATAAAAGTAGTGTATTTACTATTCTAAGAAAATAATTGTGTACTATGGAAGAGGATATTAGTGTAA
The DNA here is from genome assembly GCA_030620095.1 of Kuschelorhynchus macadamiae. NCBI lineage: Eukaryota > Metazoa > Arthropoda > Insecta > Coleoptera > Curculionidae > Kuschelorhynchus > Kuschelorhynchus macadamiae. Next base: position 214,581 of record JAUTXW010003658.1, on the reverse strand, counting down.
GTGAAGGAAGTTATGGAAGCAGGAAGAGAAAAAGACGCGAAAACAAAAGGGAAGCGCGTAAAATGCAAAAGTAAGGTTAGGATATTTTTTTAAAGCGTGTTTTTGTAAGAATTTTAATCTATTTAGGTATGTGAATCCTGACCCTACCTTGGAAGCTTTCACACGTCCTTGCAGTCATGATGGTAAGACGTTAGAATGCCTTAAGGTCAGTATGCGTGATATTTCAAAGCTCAGAACCCAGTTCTATGAAAACAAAGAAAAGGTACGTCAGGATATATTTTTATGCAATTATATGTCAGTAATGCCAGCGAAACGACGTAGACAAAGCAAGGAAATTAAGCAGAGAAACGCAACAATATGTTACATGCTAAAAGCCGAAAATAATATGCTTAGGGTTTGTAAAGCATTTTTTACTGCCGTTTTTGGCGTTTGTAAGCATAGACTTGTAACAGTTGCGAAGGTTTTGGAAGAAGGAGGTGTTCCGAAGGAGAAAAGAGGGGGCGATAGGGTATCAAAGAAAAGCATATCAAAAAAAGAAAAAGTGCGGCGATTTATTGGCAACTTACGAGGAAAGGAAAGCCACTACAACCGAAAAAAATCTAAACGTATTTATCTTGCTGCGACCCTTTCTGTGGCAAAGCTGCATAAAATGTATAATCGGCAATGTGATCCTAATCACAAAGTTACTTACGATATGTTCAGAAACGTGTTTTTAAACGATTTTAATATTGGCTTTTCATCCCCTGCGTCAGATGTGTGTTCCAAGTGCACTAGGTTAAGGGAGCAAGTGAAACATACAAGGGACGTACAGAAAAGACAAAACCTTCTTATGGAGTACTGAGTCCACAGAAAAAGAGCTAACACTTTCTATGAACTTGCCAAGGAAAAACCGGAAAACAGTATAACCTTCTGTTTCGACCTGCAGCAAGTGCAACCTCTGCCCCGCACACCAATCGGAGATGCATTTTATGCGCATCAAATAAGTTTGTATGCCTTTTGCTGCGTGCCCATGACGTCATGTAATCCAATATTCTATGTCTGGACCGAAGATTTAGCTGGGAGAGGGGCTGTTCAAATTGGTTCTGCCCTATTACACCATCTCCAAGGTTTGAATTACGAAGGTGTAAACCTGCTAAGACTGTTCTGTGACGGATGTGGGGGACAAAATAAAAATAATCATATAATTCACACCCTAATGTATTGGCTCAAAAACAATTCCCCTGAAAATTTAAGAGAAATAATAATTACATTTCCCGTCCGGGGGCACAGCTTTCTACCTGCGGACCGAACATTCGGTAGAGTTGAGAAGATCTTAAAAAGGCATCCAGTAGTAACTTCAAAAGAAACATATATGGAACTGTATACGGAGGTAGGTTCTGTAAAAACCCTCGGTTCTGACTGGCAGATGTATGATGTCAAAGAATTAGAAAAGATCTACAAGAAAATAAAAGGAATCTCAGATTGTAAAAAAATTCACATAAAAAAATTTTTGAAAAAAAATAACAATGAAGTCACTATTAAAGTGAAGACTTCACAATTTTATCGACTTACATCACTAGCCGACACAACCTGGGAGTCGCTGCTTAAAAAAGGAAAATCTGAAGGTAACATAGAACCACTTAATGAAGGAAAATTTTGGGGAAGATTGGCGAAACAGGGAAGACCTTTCATGGTACAAACATTTATTGGACAGTAACGTAGAAGAGAATCTAGATATTGCAAGAAATAATGAAACCCAAGAAGAGCAAAGCGAGCTATGCGATTGCCTGGATGAAGAGTCTGCAATACATATTTGAATTTTTCCTTTTTTTTTCTTAAAAATGTTACTTTTTTTAACTTGTTTATGTTTTAACTGTAAAACCATTAATTATTTTTTACCTTTTGCAAATATCATTTCAAACAACTTAATTTGTTCATTTATAAATAAAAAAATAATTTTGTTTGCTCAATAATGCATGTGATTTGTATGCAAAACCGGATATATCCAAAGTTTTTTTACTTATAACACAAAAATGTTAACTTTTTTTTACAAAAAAAATATGTCGATCAGTTGGTTATCCCCATTATATTGGATTCATGTCCTAAAAACAACTCTATTTTATTAAATAAAGACGTAGGGCGTTTTTTTCATCTCCTGAAAAACTTATAAAAGTGGATATATCCGGTTTTGCACGCGACCTCCTCAATTAAAAAAACTTTTGTTTTTTTTTACTGGATCCTATTCCCAAATAATACACCACTCTAACATAAAAACAAGAGGATCGTTAACTAAAACCATTTATAAACCTAATGTCTGGGAATTATCTGCGGATCAACGTAGTAGGTAAAGAATGATAATATGGGTTTCATGCAGGCTATACAATATATATATATATATATATATATATATATATATATATATATATATATATATATATATATCCTAGGGGTGCAACAATAGAGCAGCGAACCGTCGACAATTAAAATTCTACTAGATCCTGAGCCCAAATCATACACCACCCTAATATAAAAACAAGAGGATCGTTAATGAAAACCATTTAGAACCTTAATATCTGGGAAATAACTGGTAAAGGTAAAGACTGAAAATATGTGTAATATATGTTGCATAACGGAGTAAAAGTACTGATAATATGGGTTTCATGAAGGATATACGATCTATATGTGTCCTGGGGATGCAACAATTAAGTTGCGAAACGTCGACAATTTAAAAAATATTTGGTTTTTTACTGGATCTTAACCTCAAGTAATACACCACTAACAAACATTTTTTAACATAATTCCGCCATATTGGATTTTTACCAAAATATTATCAGGCTATCCTCATATGACCCTTAATTTTTGGTTAAATTTAAAGTCAATTAGGTAAATAGTATTTAAGCTATGTCGCCATCTGAACGACGGAATTAATAAATCACGTTTTTTGACATCTACGGAAGCAAAACGTAAAGATATGTAAATCTTTAGAGCCTGATTTTCTTCACGAGAACAATAATTTTATTTTTCCGCACTTTTTGTTCCGCCATCTTGAATTAGTGACACAGTTTTACTAGTTGAGCCTTATATTACAATTAATTACGGCACACAATTTAAAATCAAATCATTATGCAGTTTTTCAGGCAGAATTTTTAAATATTTTAATAAGCCGCCATTTTTTACCGCCATCTTGAATTCGTACCAAAATATTACCGGTTGTTTCCAATATTATATTTGATGTTTTTTGCAAAATTTGAGATAAATTGGATGAGTAGTTTTTTAATAGTATTTTTTTCACTAGCCCGCCATTTTGTATCCTCATATTAGATTTTACGAAAATATTACCAGGTCATCCCCATATGACTTTTAATTTTTGACCAAAATTTGAAGTAAATCGGGTAAGTAGTCTTTAAACAATGTCGCGAACTGACAGAGGCAGTTGATAAAACATATTTTTTTGGCATTGAGCGACGCTAAAATGCAAATATGTGTAAAACCTGAGAGGGTGATTACAAACATTTTATTTGGCCGTCATTTTGTTCGGCCATCTCGAATTAGTTACGACTATTTTACTAGTTGATCCCTGCACCACAATTAGGTATGGCGCACAATTTCAAATCAAACCATTACGCAGTTCTTTCAGGCCGAATTTTTAAATATTTTTATTTTTTTTTTAAATTATTAAAAAATAAATTAAATTTTTAAAAATTTAAATTTTACAATTTGATTTCAACATAATACTTGATGTTTTTACGAAATAAAATGAGTAGTTTTTTAATAATAATTTTTTTAACACTTCACTAGGCCGTCACTTTGTTTCGCCATTTCGGATTTTTACCAAAATATTACCAGATCATCCCCATAGAACTTTTAATTTTTGACCAAAATTTGAAGTCAATCGGATAAGTAGTTTTTTAGCTACGCCGCGAAAAGACAGACAGAACGACGGAATTGAGAAAACATGTTTTTTGTCATCTAGGGACCCTGAAACGTGAAGATTTGAAAAAATCTCGGAGAGTGATTTTTTCACGATTACAATTACAATTTTACGAGGGAAGTAACAAAAAGCCTTTTTCTTTAAATTGTCACCGTTTGGCAACTTTATTGTTGCATCCGGAAAAACTGCTTATCCTATTTTTTTCAAATTCTGCACAAAAATCAAGTTTTATGTAGGAATCAACTGGTAAAATTTTGGTACGATGTAAGATAGCGGAACAAAATTACACAAACATGCTATTGCCAGAGAAAAAATTGCATGTTTTAACTTAATGTCTACTTGAAAGGGAAAGGAATTTTGGAATCAAGCTAAAAAAAAAATTTAACTTATAAATTGAATGCTTCTATACCCTCCGACCTTGCAGACGCAACATCGATTAATGACTATTATGCTAATTGTACAGCTGCACACTGGTTTCTTTTGATAAAAACTTGGAAAATATTCGAAAAAATAGATCAGCGAATTTAAAGGGATGACATGGAAATTTTTAAAGTAAACATCATGGTTGATAAGTTGGCCATGGACATATTCACATTTTTCAATTGTTGTTGTCAGAGCAATACGTCAAACAGACAGTTCGTTGCGTGTTATTTCCTAGCTTTTTTAATCAACTGAATTTTTATAAAAATTATTATTATTTATTTGAGAATCTTGTGCGAGAACCTATAATTCTCAGTTATGGAAACACATAATGAAGGTATGTATTTTCACTTAGCATAGGAAAAAATCATTACTCTGTTTTCCTTTTATATTTTTGACCGCAAATAAAAACTGGCTGCATTTTTGTGCCACTTATTATTTTTTTATCAAAGTTTAAATATGTTTTTGTTTATATTCCGCCTGTTTCCCATCTTTATGTTACTGATCTTTGGTATAATTAGGGCTATAAAAAGACGTAAATGTATATAGATGTTGCAACTTTTTGCGTATTTTTGAATAAGGTGTATTTTTCGACGCGGATCTTTGTGTAATGCAAAATAATTAAAAATTAATTATTTAACATGAACTGAGTTTAGGTTTTTTTAGGAAATTTCTTGAGAGGTTTTAAGTTATTATTTTAAACGAATACTTTAATATTTATTGTATTGTATCTCAGAACAATACGCCGATCTAACTACAGAAATAATTTTAGGTATAGAAAAATGAAAAGAATCTAAGGATGCATTTTATTTATATTTTTGAAAAAATAATTAAAAAATAATATCTTTAAAAAACTTAAAGTTTAATATTGATTAAATATAAATGTAAGTATTATTTTTTAAAATTAGAATATATTTTCAAATTATATTTTCAATAATTCTTAAATGCTTTTTATTTTAGCGTGAATCATAATAATCTGTAGTTAGATAGTTCATAAATGTTATGATAACAGATAAAAGAAATGCTAAAATAGTTATACACTCTTTTTTTTTAAATAATTTTATAAAAAAAAATCATGTAAAGAAATTGAGATTAAACAAAAAAAACCTACTTGTTAGGATTTTGCTTTATACTTCATAGTAAGGCATATGTTTTAAAGACAGGGATTTTATTTCTAGATTTGCAAGAAAACCGCATTCGTTTTTCGTACGGTGAGTTATTTCAAATATTCCAAAGCTTTCCAGAAAAAAATTTGGACGCAAAACTAAAAAAGTTACAGTCACACATTTTAACAGAAAAAGGATCTGACATATTTCCTGTAAGTGAAATGAAAAACTTGTCTCGGTTCGCCTCCAGTTTAAAAAATATTCCAATTGGCTCAATCAAACCTTAACATTTACAAAAAAACAGGCAAAAAAACAGTGTGTTGGACGACCGAAATCTAACTTTAATAGCAGTGGTGAGAGGTCAAAGAGACTAAAAACTTCCGATTTGCGGTGTAGTAAAACCGTAGAGGAACTGGCAGACGCCACTCAAATGAAATTTAGAGAAGAGGGAAATGTAGACGCTTCAAAAATAATTAAAGAGATCACAAATATTGACACAAAAGCAAAAGAATATAGAAAAGCACTAGAGAACTCAAAAAAATCAGCGTTGAAATTAAGTAGCGATGAAGCTGTTTCGCTTATAATAGAAGCTAAATTAAGCAAAAAGCAATATCATTTAATTAGAGAACAAGCAAAAGAAAAAAATTGTGATATATATCCCTCTTATAAAAGGGTTCTTCAAGCCAAACAAGAATGCTACCCAGCAGAAGTTGTTGTGAAATCGGATATCGAGGCAGAACTGTCATTGCAGGCATTATTAGATCACACCAGTAAACGGTTATTAACTCTCCAACAAGAAGTTCTTCGTTCGTTAGATATTAAGAGCGTCGAAATATAGTTATATTTAGTGTGTAAGTGGGGGTGTGATGGTTCATCCGGACAATCGGAATACAAGCAAAAATTTGAATCTGCAAACTTTTCAGATGCTAGTGTGTTTCTAATTTCTTTAGTTCCTATAAGGCTTTTCACAAAATATAACCAAAAAGAAATTATAATTTGGCAAAATTTAAGAACATCATCACCTCGATTTTGTCGCCCAATAAAATTGCTATTTAAAAAAGAAACCACTGAATTAACGATACAAGAAAAAAATTACATTGATTTACAAATTCAAACTCTTTCTCCATTTCACTATCATTTAAACAATAAAATTTATATAGTAAATTTTGAAATGCATTTTACCATGATCGATCTAAAAGTAGCAAATTCTTTAACAGCAAATAAATCTTCTCAAACATGTTATCTTTGCGGGGCATCTTCCAAAGATTTTAATAATATAAGTCAAGTTATTACTAGACCTCTTGTTGTCAGTCATTTAGCATATGGGCTATCTACTTTACATGCCTGGATTCGGTTCTTTGAGTGCCTATTGCATGTAGCTTACAAAATTAGTATTCAAAAGTGGCAGGCAAGAAGTCCAGAAGACAAGCAACTAGTGGCTGATGCAAAAAAAGGAATCCAGGAATCGTTGCATTTAAATTTAGGTCTCACTGTTGATAAGCCTAAGCCAGGCTTTGGCAGTTCAAATGATGGCAACACTGCGCGAAGGTTTTTTGAAAACTCGGAAATTGTTTCGAAAATTACTAAAGTTGACTTAGGTTTATTAAAAAAAATTCATGTTATATTACAAGTCTTATCATCAGGTTATGACGTACATGCTGAAAAATTTAACAGCTATTGTCTTGAAACTGCCCACCTATTTGTACGCTTGTATCCATGGTACCCAATGCCTACCCCCTTGCATAAGGTACTAATTCATGGGTCAAAAATAATCCAGCATTTCCTAGTTCCTATAGGTCAACTATCTGAAGAAGCACAGGAGGCAAGAAACAAGGATATAAAGAAGTTCCGACAACAATTTTCAAGAAAAACTTCAAGGAAAGATAGTTTAAATGACATCTTTAATCGTCTCCTTGCTTCTTCAGATCCTTATATTTCTAGTTTGCGAAAATTGCCCTGCAAAGGTAATTTTTAATAAAATTGTATTTATTTATTTTTTTATTTATAAAACCATTCTTTCTAAATCTTATATTTCTACGAGCCCTAACAACTACATTGACCATTTTGGAATACAAGTAATAGTATATTCGACTTCGGCATGGGAAATGTGTCATTTCTGCCAAGAGATAAAGTTTTTCGAGACGCGTTAGTGTCGAGATAAACTTTAATTCGAGACAGAAATGAAAATTTCCATCGATGATTAAAGTTAGTAATGTCAACATAACATAGGTACAGGGTTATCCAACGAGGACTAGACAGACCGATTTTTTGACTTTACCTGTACGCATAAAAAAATCGAAAATAGCCATCTTATGTATTTGCCTCCGTAGAATCCAAAAATGGCCCCGTAAATTTTTTTGAACCAAAAACAAAAGACGTAAGTCTTTTGTTTTTGGATTAAGTTTTTTTGTAATGGAACACCCTGTATATTATTATATATTTGATAAGATCTTTTCATTGTGATATACTAAGGTTTGCACATCTATCTTGAAAAACAGCCGAATAAATGAGCAAACACCTTTCCATAGGAAGCAGTGTGTTAGAAAGAGAATATTTTATTAATTCCCGTATCAAAGGTATCCACGTAAAATCAATTCTCTCTCTTACACATTTCTTGTGGAATGGTTTTTGCTCATTTATTCGTCTATTTTTCAAGATAGATATTCAAACCATATATTTATATTCAGGATAAAAAGTTTTTTTAAAATATCTAGTAATATACAGGGTGTTCTATTTAAAAAGACTTCATCTATGCCGTAAGTCTTTGTTTATGTTTAAAAAAAAAATTGTGTCATTTTCTGGTTCTACGAAGCCAAATACATAAAATGGCTATTTTGGATTTTTTAAAAATTTACAGGTAAAGTCAAAAAGTCGGCCTGTCTAGTCCTCGTTGGATGACCCTGTACATGGTTTTTATATTTTTATAAATGATCAACGATTCTTTGATTTTTTAAATCATAGCTATGGTGAACATTATTTACACATAAATTTCGAATCAGTCAAATATATCGTTGTTAGGGCACGTACCTATTATATTTGTTGGTTTCTCAAATGCGATCGTCATACATTTAAAGGTACAAAAATTCTCAAGTAGCTAGTCTAGTATTTGGTTTCTTGTGTGGGTAATTCAAAACCTATTAGTTAAGGAATTCTAATTTTATAGGATAATTTTGACAGCTTTTAAAATGTAAATATATGCAAAATCACAAGAGATCACGATTACGGTGACACCAAGCACTTTCTTATGGAATTTACCACTGGTGTCATTGTGACGAAATCGTCATCTTTTGTGATTTTGACTATATTTAGTTTTGTTATTCTAATATAATTAGTTAGGTTTTAGTATTGGTTTTTCTTATGTGGGTAAGAGCCTATAGGTAACATAGTAACTATAACAAAATTTCAATATTTAATTATGTTTTTCTAGTATAATAAGTACAGCCCTCTTACACAATAAATATAACTGTTTTTCTTATGTGGGTAATTTATAAGAGCCTATATCTAGCGTTATTTTAGCAGAATATTAAAATGTAAATATTTAATTATTTAATTCTACTGTAATAAGTTGCTTTTCCAATGGAATAGAACAGGATTTGATATAATACATAAAAGATTAAATATTTTTAAAGAAAAAAATATATTTTTTGTGGTGACCAGAATGTAATAATTTTACAGGGTGTCCGAGATAAGAAGGACCACCCTCTAATCTAGTAAACCATAGGAGAATGTGATATTTATTTTCCTCTACCTTCAACCGTTTTGCCACCAAAATAAGTCAAAGTGCTAAAACTGATGATTTTCAATTGTTTGTAGTTGAAAAACAGTTGAAGTTCGGTAAAGGGTATGCTACATCAAATATGCTTAGAATTTTACGTAGAATCCGAAAATTATAAAAAAATAGGGTATTATATTTAAAATAACAAAGTTGACAGTTGGAGCACTTTTGTGACACACCCGGTACATATACAAATATAATATTTTAAAAGTTTAATTAATTTCAAGCAACTTTCATATTTAACTTTCTTCTCCATCTCTTATGGTTTTCTAGATAAGGGAATATATAAAATTTTGGACACCCTGTACATGTAATGACCATATAATTAGAATATACGAATATTATTAAGTCATAAATAAACATTTTTAATTTTTTTAATAACAGATTTTTAATAATAGTACATAAAATAATTTTTTCCGTGTTTTTGCAAAATGAAATCAGTGTGAGCGGGTCCTGACACAACTTCTAATGATACATTACTATTTTATCAACAAAATACACTTTCAAATGTAACCAGTGTATTAAATTTCGAGCTTATTGATGAATTATCCTTAAATAAAATTATACATCTTATAAAGTCAAATGCTTCCGGAGAAGATAACATCTCAATAAAAGATCTCAAATTATAGCAATAATTATACCCTTACCAAAGGTTTCTCATCCTTCCGACTTCAAGGATTTAAGGCCGATAAGTATTTTACCTGCCGTTTCAAAAATTCTTGAACGACATATTTATAACCAAATCTCTTCATTTGCTTTTAAGATCGTTCCGGAGTGTCAATCAGGATTTCGCAAAACTATAGTGCTACAACGTGTCTTGTCAATCTACTTAATGATATTCGGTTTAGTGAGGAAAAAAGAGAAATAACGTGTTTGGGGTTGCTGGACTTTAGTAAGGCATTTGATACGCTTAGTCATAGAATGTTGCTAGCAAAATTACAGTATTTTGGATTTTCTAATGGTGCAGTAAAGTTTTTTGAATCTTATTTAACTAATAGATAACATTGTGTGCACATTGTGAAGGATTCTGATAAACACATATCACAATATAGGCCCCTAAAAACGGGTGTTCCCCAAGGTTCAATCTTGGGCCCGATATTATTTTCGTTATATGTTGCAGATATGTATACAAGCGTAGCATACTCTAAACTTCAACAATATGCCGACGATTCTCAGGCGTATTTGTCATTTACTTTAGACAGCTTGCAGATCTCGCAAAATAATTTTAATGAAGATTTAAACAGTATATATAACTTCGCACAAAATCATAATTTAAAATTGAATGCATCTAAATCATGTATTATATTTTTTGGAAGCAATAAAAATCGAACAACACAAGTTTATCAGAGATTTTCTGCACAAATAAATAATATAAAATTGCCTCTGGTCACCGAAGCAAAAAATCTGGATGTTTATTTCGATTCGGATCTATCATTTAAAACACATATTACGAAGAAATTTAGCATTGCATATATGCGCTTAAAAACGTTAGCTACCTTTAAAAAATATCTGCTTCCAGCAACTAAATATTATCTTTGCAACACACTCATTTTATGGAAACATTGTTTACGATTCATCATTGACTTCAACTATTGCCAATTCTATACATTTACATAGACATCATATTACACCATACCTTAATAATTACTCTATACTCTCCATGAAAAACCGTCGTAGGTAACATATGTTGTTATTTGTTTATAGAATTTTAAAAACTGGACAAGCACCTTACCTATATCGGTTATTTACTTCATATGAACACCCTCATCTTACCAGAAATGCAAATAATTTTAGGGCGCCTCTACACAGAAAAGTTTGTTTTCAGAAGTCCTTTAGTTTCGTTGCAATTCAAATGTGGAATAGCCTTCCACCCAATGTTAAAGAATTTTCATTAAATAATTTTCGAAAACATACGAAAAAAATGTTACTAGATACTCAATGAAATAACTAATTTTTTCTGCTTTTTAATTGTTTTTTTAAAAAATTTAAATTGTATTTACTTTTAAAAGAACGAGTCTCTTATTTTCCTTTATTTTTTTTTAAACTTTTACGAATGCCGCATTATATTTTTACTTTATGTCTATTCATTACTCATTAAATAGTCACACGCTTAATATAGTAAAAACTTGATTTTCAAAACCAGAATTTAAACTGATGAGTTGCCTGCATAGGTAGATATAAATTTTAATTATAAATTCTAAATATCCAAATATCAAATATAAACAAAAAGTCCATTTGCTTTTTGGCTCGTCTGAGTGGTCGCTTGGAGCTCCTGTCCTGGTATTTGCCCATTACCTATACTAAAATAATTTAATGTTAAATTTAATATAGTAGTACTAAGGTCTGCACCACATAGGCATATTTTGCAATGTGCTTATGTAACGGTTTTATAATCGAGGTGTTGCCCTAATTTGTCCTCTTAAATTATTGTTTATGGTTGTAATTATTTTTTCTTGTATTGTGACAAATAAAAATACTTTTGAATTTGAATTTGAATTCTGAAAATGGAGGCTTAGTAAAATATTTAAAATTCAGCCTGAAAAACTACTTAATGAACTGTGAGCCATCACTAATTGTAGTATGAAGATGAATTAGTAAAAGTATGGTACTAATTCAAGATGGAGGAACAAAACGGCGACCAAATAAAATTTTTGTTTTACATATCTTCGCGTTTTTTAGCGTCCATAGATGCCAAAAAATATGTTTATTAATTCCTTTAGTTCGTCTGTGGGTTTGTCTGTCAGTAGCTGAAAAAATACTCTTGAGATTGACTTCAAATTTTAGTGAAAGATGGCGGCCTAGTGAATCGTTAATAAAATTATTAATGATAAATCTAATCATCCAATTTATCTCAAATTCTGCGCAAAAATCAAGTATTACATAAGAATGAACTGGTAACATTTTGGTATGAATATAAAATAGCAAAACCAAATGGCGCTTTAATAAAATATTTAAAAAATCGTCCTGAAAAACTACTTATTAGATTGATTTCAAATTTTGTGCAAGATTTAAGTGTGATACAGAGATGAACTGGTTTGTTGTTGATACAAGATCTAAGTTGTGATACGAATTTAAGATAGCGGAACAAAGTTACCGCCAAATAAAATGTTTAAAAACAACGAAAAAAAAACTTCTTATTCAAGTGACTTTCAATTTTGAAGGAAATTTAAGTAAAATATAAGGATAAGTTGGTAATTTATAAATAATATAATAAAATATAATAATAATAATATAAAAACTTCGTAATAAATTTATCTTAAAATGGGGCCCAATAAAAATGTTTAAAAAGACAGTATACAGGGTTATTCACGCAACCCGTTCATTAAAAGTTTTTGATGATGCCATTTAGATCAAGATTTCAAATTTTGGGATAAAGGTAAGGTCAAGGGGTACTTTTTTTTTGAAATATTTTCAACTTTCTGTCACTTCCGGTTTAACCGGAAGTTGGTATCAACTTGCTTATTTTAAATGGAACACCCTGTATTTTACGATATTTTTGGATTCTACGGAGAATTTTAATGCTATTTTATGTAGCATGTCCTATACTTAGGTTCAAGCGTTCTTAAGATACTTGACCTTGAATCAAAAATGAGCCCTCGGGGCACCAAATTTTAAAATCTCATATTTTTGTAAGTTTTGAAGATATAATCTTCATATTTTGCAGACGATCGGTAAATAATCTTAGGTTTCTATTTTTTTTATCGAATTTGTCTATTTTTATACAGGGTGTCCTAAATTCAACGGCAAACATTCACATTTTCAAAGCCGCTAAAGTCCGTTTTTTTAAATGGGACCCTATAACTTTAAGCACTATCAAATGTAGAATTTAATTTTCCATCGAACTGTATTAAGGTTCCCTATACCTATTCGTAACCATTTTCGAAGTAATCAGGTTTTTATTAAACTATCATATGTATTTGCTAAATGCTTACACCTTCCCGTAGTAAGCCATGGAAAAACAATTGTTGTGCTTTTCTATTCAACATGACAGCTGATTTGAAACTTTTAAATTAAAATAAAACGACACTCAAAAGCTGATATTCTCAATTTATTTTATATTCGCGGAGAATGTTACAAAATATTGGAAAAAACGTGCCATGTTTTAAATGAAAAAATCCTCATTTATCGCCGATGAACAAGAGAAAATTGAAGAGGATTGAAACGAAATTTTTTCGGTTCGGAAAAGTTAAAGTTATGAAAAATGTAATAAATTGTTTACATTATTTTTAACCATATCTACTAAGTTCGAGACTGTTCTAAACTTGTTTTAGTGAACTTAAAAATTATAGGAATCTAACAATCAACCATAAATAAATAAAATAATAAAATTGAATTATAACAAATGTTCTATATGCTGTCCGTTCATTTGAAGACACATTTCAATTCTTTGTACAGTTGCTGTGGCCCGTTGAATTTTTCCGTTTTCTAATTCGGCAAAAGCTGTTCGTATCCTGTCCAGTAAATCTTGTTGGTTATTTACTGGGGAAGCATAGATTTTACCTTTGATAAATCCCCATAAATAAAAGTCTAGGTGTGTCTAGTGTGACCAATTCAGCGATCTTCAAAAATTCGAGATAATTGGAGATAAACTGCAGCGGAATTATGTGCTGGTGCCCCATCTAATTGATACCAATAATTTTGCAGCTCATCAATAGGAATTTCCTTATAAATTCAGAAACCGTCCCTCGTAGAATTTCCAAATACTTATCACTGTTTAAATTGTCTTCATAAATACAGTACCGCACCTGATCATTTAATACTATACCGAAAACATTGAAGTTAAACCTCTTTTGAGAACGCGTTTCGCGTAAAGCCTGCGGTTTTTTGCTGCCCAGAAATGTTCATTTCTTCTATTTGTTATTCCTTCTCTAGAAAATTTCGCTTCATCGGTCCAAAATATTTTTGAAAGAAATTGAGGGTCCTCTTGAATTTTCAAAAACATGAATTCGCAAAATTCTACTCGTCGGACGTCATCACCAGGTCTCAAGGCTTGCACGTTTTGGAAGGAATAAGGGTGCATATGATGTTCGCTCAAAATTCTTTAGACAGATGAAGAAGAAATTCCCAAATCGTTTTCTGCAGACGGTATTGAACTTTGCGGGTTTGCGTGGAAATAAGCTAATGTGTTTATTACGTTATCCTCGGTATTTGTCACTGATTTCGGAGCATTTTTTGTAACTTTAACCTTGCCAAAACGCAAAAAGTTCGTTTCAATCCTCTTGAATTTTGACTTGTTCATTGGCGGCAAATCAGGGTGGCGTTCATTAAACATACGACACGTTCTATCCAAAATTTTATAACATTCTCCATGAATATAAAATAGATTGAGAATATCAGCGTTTGAGTATTTTTCTATTTCGATTTAGAAGATTTAGTTTATCACTGACAGCTTTCGATAAATAACGCATACTGATCTTCTGTCATATCGGATATTGGATATCAATTGTTTTTCCATGGCTCACCATTGGAACATGTAAACATTTAAGCAAATACATACGATATTTTTATAAAACCCAATTATTATAAAAATGGTTACGAATAGGTATAGGGAACCTTAATACAGTTCGATAGAAAATGAAATTCTACATTTGATAGTGCATAAAGTTATAGGGTGTCGCATTTAAAGAAACGGACTTTAGCGGCTTTGAAAATGTGAACGTTTGCCACTGAATTTAGGACACCCTGTATAAAAATAGACAAATTCAATAAAAAAAATAGAAACCTAAGATTATTTACCGATCGTCTGCAAAATATGAAGTTTATATCTTCAAAACTTACAAAAATATGAGATTTTAAAATTTGGTACCCCGAAGGCTCATTTTCGGTTCAAGGTCAAATATCTTAAGAACGCTTGAACCTAGGTATAGGACATGCTACATAAAATAGCATTAAAATTCTCCGTAGAATCCGAAAATATCATAAAATACAGGGTGTTCTATTTAAAATAAGCAAGTTGATACCAACTTCCGGTTAAACCGGAAGTGGCAGGAAGTTGAAAATATTTCAAAAAAGAAGTACCCCTTGACCTTACCTTAATGAACGGGTTGCGTGAATAACCCTGTATATGTGTTCCTAAATAACTATGTAATGATCTAAATTGTGTCACTTTTCTCAATAAATGGAAATATTCAGAAAGAGGGAAGTTCCGGATAAAGGAATTATACCGATTTTTTATTTAAATCCCACTTTTGTTAGCAATTAAAAAATGAGTTTTACTCTGATGTGACAGTAACAAGAATGTTTGTACATGGTTTGTAATTTGGTTTGCTTGGAAACAAACCTTTGGAATATTTACTATTTATTGCCATCGAATTTGTAAAGGTTGGGCATATTTTAGCATAATTTTAAAAATTCTGGGCCAAATTAAACCTCTTAAAATTCGCTAGTTCTTATAGTAAGACGGCGCTTGAAATGCGGTACATTATTTAACCCAACCAATACAAGTAAAGCTTTTGGAAACCAACATAAATGTCGTTGAAAATTTTAATTATTAAAAATATCTACATGTTGAAATACACAATTTCTTAATACTCGTTTTATTTAAATTTTAAATATTTGACTGGGTATGTCAGATTTGTAAACTAAACAATTAACCTCACTTGGAATATTCCCAGATTCAAAAACGTGCATCAAAATTCGCTTCCACTTTATACGGTACGCCCCAACGTGCATGTTGTATACGGTGCCCCAACTTTTTAATTATTAATTACAGGAACTCCTGAAATGGAGCTGGGTCGTCCATAAGCTATACTTACGACTTTGCATTAATGATCCGCTTTCGAGAAATATTGTTTTCTCATATTTTTAAATTTATTAGGTCGCTGAGTTATGCGCTGTTGCCACTCCCTCGTGCCCCGGCTCAAAATTGCATTTTAGCCCACGGACTTAATGATGGAGTTTTCGCGTCAGCAACGTGTCGGTTTATTTAAGTCATTGTTGCCGCAAACGATTTTCCAAATGTACTAAAGTGTACTTTTTCTCCTGAAAAGCTCCTTATGTGAAAATATACCTACGGATATATTGGCCAATTCTAGATCTGTACTCAACGTGTTCATGATTTTGGTCTTTAACCAAAAAAAGTCCTCTAATTCATATACAGGGTGTTCCACTTAACATGTCAAATTTTTGACAGCTCCTATCAATACCAAACTTGAAATTTCTAGGTTATAAACAATCCTCAGCTATTATATCTCAAATAAATTATTTCCTACAAGTACTTTAGAAAATATTTCATTTCTGCGCCCATAAAAAGGTAAACCAATGAGGTGTTTGTTAAAAGATCCTGTTATAGAAAATAAAGTGGTTCTCACCCTCACTTTTATAGAAACTAAAGGCCGTGTGGCTGTTATTATATTTTATTTATACAAAAATGTTCTAAATTTAGTACAAATAAACTAAAACAGCAAAACTGACTTATGTACTTTAATTTAACTATCTTAAAAAAGGCCAGATTTTTTCACGTCTATTTTTTATTGCACAAATTAAATATAAATACTACTTTGGAGGTAAAATTTGGTACTGTCCTGAAGATATACACGGTGTAATAAAAATTGTGATTTTTTCAAATAGAACAAACACCCTGTATATTTTATCATCATTAAAAAAGTATTTGCAAGGGCTTTTGATTCAAAAAGACCTCATTTGATATCTTTATCTTGGATTTTACTTAATACTACACTTGGCAATAAGCGATGAAAGTAAAAGAAATGAAGACAAAAAACTAAGTACTTCTTTATTTTTTGAAAATAACCATAGTATTTCCGCAAAATATTATCACGAGACAGTGTTTTAAAAATAATTATTCAGAGTTCCAGAGCGATTTAAGTTTGCAACGGAAGAGGAGGAGAAGGAGGAACTGTCATTAAGATTAGGAGCCCTATCATGGGAAAGTTTTGGAGAGGAAATTCTCTCGGAAGAGCCCGTAAGGTTTTGAAAAAATATACGTTTTCTCCTTACAAATTACAGAAACTTGCTCAGTCAACTCAAACAAATAGATTCAATAATGATATATTATTTTTTAAACATATATTATAGGCCGACAAATCAGGTTTTTCTACAAGTAGTTTACCAAATAACAAAATAAGAAAATCCCCAGATTGTGCCATTTTAGGGTTATGAAACAGTGTACATGTGACGTACAATACTGGGGTCATATCATTGCTAAAACCTAATCTATTTCTTCTAATAGATTTTGAATTGAATTGTAAGAAGATCTACCATTTCTAGAGTACCATTAATAATTTACAACATGATCCCCTGCAATGCAAAACAGCAAGTAAAACATTCAAATGCCAATTATTATAGGATGGATTTGGAGGAACGGGACAATTGTATGGCCGCCAAATAACCTCGATCTAACGCCAATGGACAATTTTCTAAATTTGAAAAATTAAATATACTCCTATAATCTTGATAACTCTGAAAATAATAAATATTTTATTAGATAGGTTAAACGGAAGAAATAGATATTTTACAGAAGATGCAGTAGACCAGCCCTTATCATCAAAATATGTAATTAAATAGTAATTGTGCCTTACATTCTCAGAAAATCTTTATTCTTTATTATAGTTTTTCTTTTACCGCAGTAGTGATTAAGTAGCCGAAATAACTATTTTAAATGTTGATGCCTATATTTCAGAAATTATCCAGGATAAGCATAATAAATGAAGTATTTCTGGAAAGCCACTTCGAAAAATCTCTTCTCCAGTGCTAATGATTGTACCCTGAATACTTCTAGAGATATTGTATTTTTATTAAATTTATGCAATAAAAAAATAGACGTGTTAAGGAGGGTCGGGTGTACAAGAAAGAACCTCTTCTAAAGTGACGACTGGCATTATATTGCACCAGGGTGGCTATTCCGAGGAAGTAGAAGTGCCTCTTCCCCATAAAAAAAACCTGGTAAATTATTTTTTAACAAACGGAGGTTTTTATTTTATTCTTTGGAGAAGTGGCGCGTTAGATCCACACCTACGACGGTAATGCAGGTGTTGCTTTGCCTGCCGCCTCTAGATGTATTTCTAAAAGGCGAGGTAGAGGGAACGGCAGTCAGACTGCACACTGTTGACCTGTGGTGCGGAAAAAACTGGGGTCCGGGACATGCACGAGTGTTCCTAAAGGCTGTCACACGACAACCTCTTGTAGAACACCAAGTGGATACCCCGCTTTATTTTCAATAAAAACTTCGAAATTGACATCAGTGGTTCAATAGAACCAGGAAAGGAGGCTGACATACACATCTACACGGACGGCTCTCAGAACCAATATGGGACTGGCTTGGGAGTGTATGTACCAGAACTCAACCTGGAAATCAGCATGGCTCTCGGCAAAGGAGTGTCCGTCTTCCAGGCAAAACTACTCGGAATTCTGCATGGCACCATACAAATAGAGAAAGAAAGAATAACAGGTAAAAAAGTTATTGTTCTCACAGAGAGCAAACAAGTTTTGCAAACCTTAAAAAAGAATAAAATTACATCCAAACTGATTCTTGAGTGTCACAAGATGCTGGCGACGGTTTCCAAGGGGAATACTGTCACAGTGTCGTGGATTAAGGGACATAGCGGAATCGAATGAAATGAAAAAGCGGATGGTTTGGCGCGTAACAGAGCAAAGACCAAACCAGACGGTCCTGAACCCTTCGCGTCGTTATCCTCTAAGGCGATCAATCTAAAGATAAACGAACAGGCAATAGGGATTCTAAGAGAGAGATGGGAGAGACAAGACTTCAGACACTCAGGTGCCGCAATACGCTGCCCTGAGGTCGCTCGGACTAAGTACCTCCTTGGACTCTCTCGAGGAAATCTTAAAAAACTGGTAGGAATGTAAACAAACACCTTCACACCTTGGGCGTTCTTCCGGATCCCAGTTGTAGAGGGTGCAACGAAGATGAGGAGGACTGCAGAACATATTCTTTGTTACTGTCCAACTCTTGTAAATACCAGAGAATCCATTATAGGGGAAAGATGGCCAGAAATGGCTACAATCGGAGGATGCTCGGCCGCTACGGTATTAAATTACATTAATGCTGTTGGCTGGCTTGACGAGTAAACCTCCGAATGAGGTTACAATGGGCCCACCTACGAGGCCTAAGTAAAAGGTTGGCAGAAGTCAACCCTCCATATTCTCTATTTATCTAAGTGGCGCGTGTGTGTGGTTGAAAATGAATTCGCTTGGGCCCGTTAGTGACATTGTTTGTTAGAAACTCCATATTCCTGTTGGAAAGTAGATGACAAAAAGGACCTTTTAATTACGGGTCGACAAACAAGTGTGCGCTGACCATTAGTGCTAAAAAAGACATTAAAAATTCTGGTAAATCCTATAATATTCATTTAAAAAATTCTTGGTTTTCTGAATTTAAGTGACTGTGTAGCAGTGGATATTTGCAAAAAATGTTTTGCATGCAGTGCCCATTTTAGACCTTGCCGGTCCTACTTTTCTCTAACTAACACTTCCTCTATTTTTTTACCTACGAGCCGCCACTGTATTGCACTGTTTTTATTGGAAGCAATAATGTGGTAATTTTTACACGAACTTTTTTACAAGGTTACTATATGACCTGTCTGCAACATGTCATGGAATGAGCTGTTAGCTCTGAAGGCAAAGCTGATACCCGACAGCATATGGCCATTTTTTTTTACAAGTTGAAGCTTTAAAACTCTGTGAGCTGCTACATCACCGACTCTATGGATTGCTTTTATTCTTTTTATTTATAATTATTTTAATAAAAAATAAATTAGAGCATCCTTAACTCAGGTATTTTCATTATTGATTGGTACCTTTTTACCCAATGGCGCATGCCAATGAGTGTAATTTGTTTAACAGTTATGTATGTAAGTATGTAAAGGCTAAATTTTCACGGGTGCGTCATCAAAAGATTGGTCTTATTTTGCGAGTGTTCTTAGCCTAAAAAAATCAAAATGTCGAAGAGAATACGCCATTTTGTCCAGCAAATATAGTTTAGAGTGTGTCCCAAATTATATCAGGTTCAGTCCTGTTTAAACTAAACTGTTCATTTTAGACAGAAGAAGCAACGTCTAACTTTCTTCTAGAGACTGGTGCAAAAAATAAGCCTTATTGGTGTTAAAGTTAATTTTTAAAAAGTTTTTAAAATGTGGTGTGGACGAATTTTTTTTTACTTGAATCTAAGCCTTCGTACCTGCGTATCGATATCTTCTAGGATAAAAATGATTTGGCAGGTCGAAAGGTCCATCTTTTTGCTCCAAAGCATAGGCTTTCATTTTATTTATACTATGTCATGAAATTGGATAAAATCGAGTTAAACAATTTGTGCGACGTCAGGATAGACATTTTGACAAGACGAGCCTTTTTAATCCGAAGTGTTGTATTCAGAAGTTTGCAATATCTGCTCGAAGTTTTCTATCAACTGATTTGTTATATTTATATGAGGGTCTTCTTTACACATTACTTTAATTTTCCCTAGGTTCATTTCGAGTTTGATTTTAGCTGCCCTTTCTTCTAATTCTAGTAACATTTCTCTACGTTCTTCTTTACTTTTAGATACCAAAATTATATTATTTGTGTATTTCAGATAGTTCAGTCTTTCTTGATTTATTGATATTCCCCTATTCGCCAGTGAAAATTTTTAAAAATATCTTCGAGAGCCAGTGTAAATAATTTTGGCGATAGGATATCCCTTTGTCTTATACCTCTTTCTATTTTAATCGATTCTGTTCTGTTGTAGAGGTGCCGTTTTCGTATATATATTTAAGTACTTAAATATCTATTTTAGCATTCGAGAGTGAATTCATTATTATCTCGTATAGAGTATCAAACGCGTTTTGAAAATCTACAAGTGCCATACAGAGGGTTAAGTTGTATTCTATTGTTGTTCCACTGGTTGGTATCGGTTTAGTTTGTTTATTAGTCCATGGTGATGCTTTGTGTAAATAGTTTGAATACCTCTGCTAGATCAGCCGATAGTTTTCTAAGTTAGTTTTGTCCTCTTTTCCTCGATATAAACATGTATTGAATAGGTCGCATAAATTTGTTAACAGAACATTTCTACCATATATGAGCACATCCATTAAAACTTGAGCAGACCCCAGTGTCTTGCTGCTTTTCATTGAGCCTAATCCCCTCATCTTCTGTGACTTCTGGAAGATCCTCCGAGCCTACATTTATAATTTGATTTATATCAGTTGGGTTGTCATTTTGCTCTAATTTTGAGTTGTCCAAGTCCTGTCCGTTACATGTAGTATTTCGTTTTCTTTCCAAACTGCATTTCCGAGTTCGTCTTTCAGCGCTATCATCTTACGATGGTTATTCTTTCTCAGGCTTCTCTAACCTTTACTGTTTCCTAGTAGGCTTGCTCCTTTTGTTATTGCAGCTATTAGTGTGTCGCTGGTATTGTCGATGTTTCTTATATCTTGGGTTCTTTCGATTTTTCTTATTTTTTTGCTCAGCTGTTATACATATTTGGAAGCATTCCTATGCAAGAGGGTTGGGTTTGTTTTTTATGTTTGAATAGTTTTGATTTCTCTGATTTGATTTTTAGAGATGCTTTAGCCCCTAAGAGTCTGTGATCACTACCAATATTGCTTCAGTTCAAAGCAACAATATCTGTAACAATAAATTTGCTGCTGGAGGGAAAGTAGTCTGTTTCATATTTTGTGTTTGCATTTAGTCTCAACCATGTCCAGTTTCTTTGTTTTTTTTGTTAAAGAATTAATCATTAGCCCGTTATGAAGTCAAGAAGCATCGTTTCTGATGACGAAGCTCAAATTTCCTACATATTCCTCGTTTTCTTCCTGTTTTTCCTAGTTTTGCATTAAAGTCTCCCATCACAAAAATGTGTGCTGTCTTTTCCTTATTGAGAAGATTTTTATTTCTTCATTCTCATGACGCGTCGTTGGGTCGTAACATTGTATAGTTTTAATCTTATACTTTCTAGGGATATTGAAGCAATTCGGTCTGACACATGTCGAACTTGATTATATTAGGGGACAAAGATTTATTGATAATGAATCCTACACTTTAACTTTCAGTATCTGAGCCTCTATGGTAAAATGTTTGCCCTGAATCTAGAATCACGCATTCTTCTCCTCTTCGTCTTATTTCACATAATCCGTGTTAAGTCCTAACGCCATTGCCATTGCCGTCAACACAAAATGGCAGCATTCCATTTCTAAACTCATAGGTTAGTCAATTTTCCACTAAGTAAAGAACGTTTTAACAATGAAATGAATCGGATTAAAAATATAGCTAAAAGTAATGGATATAATGATAATTTTGTACATAAACTAGTAAATAGACATAAGCATAAGAAAATGTTAAAAGATGCCACTACTCTTCAAATACCTGAGGCTTCCAATAAATTCATAGTAATCCCATATGATCCCAGATATACGAGAGGTCTAGAAAAAGTACTTAAAAACGTAGGTTTTAGAGTAGCCTACAAAACAGAGAATAGTTTGAAAAATCTCCTTGGAAACCCCAAAGACAAAGTCGACTTGAGGGAAAGGAGTGGCATCTATGAAATTAGCTGTAATGACTGTGATCTAAAATATGTTGGGCAAACTAAACGCTCCATAAACATTCGTTTTAAAGAACACATGGCACATTTAAGATACGGAAGAACAGAAAAGTCAAGCGTTGCCCGACATGCTTTGGAAAACAATCACCGAATAGGAATAAATAATCTTAAGTTGATTAAAAATGTATCTAATAATAGATTATTGGATGCATTTGAGAGTATAGAAATAGTTAAATGTGGTAAGAAAGCACTAAATAAAAACAGAGGGCCTATTCCCTATAGTCCCCTCTATTGTTTACTTGACAACGGTGCAGTCGGGTGCAACCAAGTGTGACCACATTTACCTATAAATAGTCTCGGTTAGGATAAGTTACTTTAGTTTATATCATCTGCTGATGATGCTAACTTGGTTAGCGAAACGCGCGTCCAGAACGTAACAAGTTGTGGTGTAGTGTGGTTAGAACTCTTGTATTTTGATCACATAATCCGATTACGTTCCATTTTATGTGGTTTAGCTCTTCCTTGAGTTCGTGCAGCAGCCGTTCAATAAAATTTTCATATTTCAGGTGCATATCATTAATGCATTAATGTATTGTTTCTATTCTGACAGCTATATTTGGTTAGCTTTCCCCGATCCGCCACTTGGGGACGGGTCCTGTAAGGGGTAGAGGCTCTCCCGAGAGAGGGAATTAAACATGCATAAATATCGAAAAGTAGACTAATTTCACATCAAAATTCGAAACATAGACTAAGAAAACAATTTAAAAAATTCTGTATAGAGCCCTGTTTCTATTAAATGATAGCAGTTTAATTATATGTAAATAAAGAGTGTGGCTTTTTTTAATGAAAATTTTCTTCCATTTAGTGGTTAGTTAGTGGTCAATACCTCCAAATAATCTGTTAACTAAAAAATCCCTTAGGTGCTATTAGAACTCTACCTTAGCCTAGGATACAAAAAGGAGTTAAGATATTCATGGCAGATATTATCTAACTCTGGAAATGTCTTCAGTGCTAAAACTGAAGCTGTTGTCGAAGGATAAAATTAATTACACTTAATCAAATACGTGTGCGTTTGAAATAAGACAGAGTGATCAAGTTTTTTTAAACTAAAATTAATATAATTATTGCTAATTTTCATTTTAATGCATACGAAATAAGCGAGAGGAAAATTTACTTGGTTAGCATAGGTATGGATTATCATTAATCACCGCAACATTTAGTTAATTTGCGTATCATTTTTAGAAACAATTAATGACGATTTTTTTACATATTACAAAATATTGCATAAGTTTGAATTCTTTAACCGACTTCATCAGTCGATTAAAAATTATATGCAGTATCCACCAGTTAATAATTGCGAAATGGTAGTGGCGGATTCATGATTTAAGAAGAAAACTATTTTTGGGTTTTTCGCCACAATTATAAAATATTCAAAAAACTTTTTACTATTTACCTTAAAATTTGAATATACAGTCTTTAGTTCTGGCTCGACTTGAAGGTACTCGAGGAACGACACTGAAAAATATCTATTTTTGGACGTTTCGGGGGGAAAGTCTACCTCCGTCTTCAGGAAAAATGGAAGGAATGGCTAATCTCTGACAGAATGTCAATTTAAAGGTGTTATTTTTAAATAGTAAAATAAAGTGAAAAAATAGGTGTAATTTATTGTATTTTGAGGTATCCTTTTTTTACTTCAGTATTAGGCAAATTTAACCATGTATATTTATTAAAATTAACAGAACAAGATGATACACAATTATCTTTATTTAACAATGTTAAGGCATTTTCTTTTATTTTTAGCCTTTTGGAACATGGTTTTTTTTGCCAAATTACTAGAAGCATTCCAATTAACTTTATGATTATTATCTAGAGCATGTTGGTATGCTTGATTTTTAAAATATCCTATTTTTTATGTACGTTTGGTGTTGTTTAATTCTTTTGGCTCATTAATTCTTATTAATAAAGACATACACCGTTTTAAACCAAAAGTATACAGAAAACCTACATGCACAAACAGATACTTAAATTTGTACTCAAACCAGCCAGTAGTTAAAAAGGGAGTTGTAAAAAGTCTATATGACACAGCAAAAATAATTTGCAAAGATCAAAATTTTCATGAAGAAAAAAAATTATAAAAGGTGTTTTAAATCAAAATAATTATCCTAATGATTTAATTGAAACATTTTTTTATGAATTTGGGAATCCAAAAGAGGACATATATACCAAACTTTTCAGATAAAATGAAAACGAATAGAAATAGAAGAATAGAAAGTTTTTACCGTAAGAACGATCTTTAAGACACAAAATACGCTCACAAGCAAACTTACAAAAACAAAACCTAACAATAAATAAGAAAATACAAAAAATATTATTTATAAATTCCATGTCAAAGAACCAAAAGAATTAAAAAATACCAAACTTATATAAAAAATAGGGAATTTAAAAAATCAAACGTTTGTCAACATGCACTAGATAACAATCATAAAATTAACTGGAATGCTTCTAGTATTTTGGCAAAAGAACCATGTTCTAAACAACGTAAAATAAAAAAGTGCCTTAATATTGTTAAATAAAAATAATTGTGTAGCATCTTGTTCAGTTAATTTTAATAATTCATGGTTAAATTTGCTAAATACTGAAGTAAAAAAAGGACACCTTAAAATACAATAAATTAAAATAAACATATGTACTCTAGGTACACATATTTTTTCATCTTATTTTAACAATAAAAAATAACACCTTTAAAGTGACATTCCTTGACTTTCTGTCAGAGATTAGCCATTCCAGTTATATTTCGGATACAAAACGTAAGTAATATATTACTTTTAGTTTTTTATTTTTAATTTTGCTGAAGACTGGGGTTGTGTCGTTTCTCGGGTACCTTCACAGTGGACCCAGAGCTAAAGACTGCATATTAAAATTTTCAGGTAAATAGATAAAAGTTTTTTAATATTTTAATTTTCTATTAAACTGTGGCGAAAAATGCGAAAATAGTTTTCTTCTTAGATCCATCGGTTAATTTGCATCATTTAGGAAAAATGTTTTTATTAATTCCTCAGAAATTCGTAAAGAAAAATGATTGTGGGTATATTAAAAATTTAGGTTTTATATATACAGGTTAGGTTAGGAGGAAATTTTGGTACGAATTTACGATGGCGAAAAAAAATGGCGCCTTAATAAAGCGTTTTAAAAATCAGTCTGAAATATTACTTATTAGATGAATTTAAATTTTGGTGAAACCGCCGGAATAAAATGGCGACCAAATAAAATGTTTCTAATAGTGAAAAAAATCACCCTCCTTCGTTTTACATATTTTCATGGTTTACCGTCCCTAGATGCCAAAAAAACATGTTTTTTCAATTCCGTCTATCCATCTCTAATCTAAAAATACCTATTAGATTAATTTTAAATTTTGTGTAAGCATTAAGCGTGATATGGAGATAAGCTAGAAAAATTGTGATACGAATTCAAGCAAGATGGCAGAATAAAATGGCTCCCAAATAAAAAGCTTAAAAAATCAACGTAAACAATTATTTAATTGCCTTCATATTTTTCACGAAAAATAAATGTGACATAGGTTTAAACTGCTACTAATTGAACATGGCGGTATTAAAAAAATCAGTGCGAAAACTGCTTATTCAATTTATTTTATATTATGCCCGAAAAATGAAGTGTGGTATAGGTAAAAGCTATAATATTGGTACGAATCCAATATGGTGGAATAAAATGACACTCAATACAAATGTTTGAAAAGACAGTATATGTATATGTGTAACAAAATGACTATGTATAGATATAAATTGGGTCACACTTCACTATACCTAATAAAAGGAAAGTTTCATAATGAGAGAAGATCCGGGTAAAGGAAACTTACCGATTTTTATACTGATTTTTTAGAAAGTTCATTAGACTGCCATTTTATTGTTTATTTATATCTTGAATTCCTACCAAAATTATACCAGTTTGTATCTTCATCATATTTAATTTTCGTAATTTGAAGTCAATTGAATAAGAAGGTTTTTTTTACGTTGATTTTTTTTAATATTTTATTTAGCCGCCACTGTGTTCTAGCATTTTGGAATTCGTACCACAGATTTACCAATGGTTTTGTTTCAGTATAGGTTAATCTCTCTCTCCAGTATTCTTCATGGACATTGGCCTCTTCTATATTGGACCATTTGCATCTCGTTGGGTGACGATAAAACCTCGCTTTTCTTCGTGTCCACTGTATGGTTGCTCTTTATGATCGTTATGATCTTCTCTATAACGTTATATGCTCTCGTCCTCTATCTGATTTTCTTACTTTGTCCTTCAAACAATCGATTAAGGTTGCCGAGTGTACATTCATTTTCAAATGTACTGTCTGCGATGCTTTCTTTAGTTCCTTTAGCACCAGTATGACGTCGCCTGAAAAATGCAGGTGACTCAGAGCATTACCATCAATATTTTAACTTTAATCTTTTCATGCCAGTTCTTGGAGATGTCCTCAAATGGCAGGGTAAATCGCTTCAGTAATACCGTGTCCTCTTGTCTGACACCTCTCTGGATAGCCTTACTGATGTTTATGTCTTCGTTTATTTTGATGTAGATAGTAGCGTTTACCTATATGTTTCTGATAAGATTCGTATATCCGGAGTCTATTTCTGTTTTATCCATTGCACTCCTTACCATCCAGATTTCTACCGAATGAGAAGCTTTCTCGTAGTCAATGAAACCGAGATGTAGGGGAACGTTGTATTCTGTGAATTTCTTAATGAGTGTGCGTGTTTTTTCTTTCTCCCAAAAAATACGCAAGAGGTTCATTTTTACCTAGACTATATGTTCATACTTTCTCTGTACCATTTGTTTAATTTTGTGTATTTTGGTTTATTTAAGGATTCGAAAATAAAAAATATAAAAAAGTTATTAAAAGAACTGGATTTTTTCTAAGCTTTTTAAAACACTAATTAATAATTATACACTTATTAACAAAACTTGCCTTACATTAAGGTTAAATAGTAATCTGTTCATTTTTAATGTTGTTGGACTCAAACATCTCCTCCATTTTTTGTCAAACAACAATGAAATTGAAGTCATGGCTGTTTCTATACAACAGTTTTTCCTAATGTTCGATTATCTGAAATGCATTTGCATATTATTATAGACTACGCGTTATGGAGTAAGAGAAAAATTAACAATTAACACATTAAAGATTACGTCATATATCGGCAAACCCCGGCCCCCGGGCCGCATCCGGCCCTCCACCAGCTCCAATACGGCCCGCAGAAATTTCAAATAACCCGTAAAAAATTAAAGGTTTTATATAGTTTCTTTGTAATTACTGTCAACCAACCTAAAACTGTATTCTTTAATCATAAAGACTAAAATCGATAAAAAATTTTATCAAGCGTACACAGTAGCACGCCACAGATCGAGTCAAAAATAGGCGATAGAAAGAGACAAACAGATAAACATTCGGATAGCCGCCCGATGACCTTGAAGAGCTCCGAGCGATGCGTTATAAAAAACACTCTCGATTCGAGAGTATCCTAGTTGCTTACTACAGGTAATATACAAACCGCTCAGCGCGTTTGTCAACTTATTATTTCTTAACAACTGATGAGAAAAGACGAGGGAAATATTCAAGCAAATTCAGCTCAGAGGAAAAAAAATCTTGCCTGGTTTAAAAAAGCGGAAAGTGGACACAGAATGTCGTCAATTCCAAAACAAATGGACCGATGAATAATTTTTGCAATTAAACAATTTCTGTTTTAAAAGAACACAGTATGAAACGGCAGTACTCCAGCAAGCATTTCGCTCAATATAATTTACTCAAGGGCCAGATAGGAAAGGATACAATTTAAAAAACTCATTACTGATTTAGGGAAATAGCAACAAATGTTCCATTTTCAAAGATCAAATCTAGACAGTGTTGTTAAAGCTAGCTTTGTAGTTAGTTCCAAAATAGCTAAAACATCCAAGTCATTTTCTGAGGGAGAGTTTGTTAAAGAGTGCCTTGTAGATGTTGCAGAAATTTTGTGCCCAGAAAAGAAGAAAGAGTTTGAGAAAGTGATCTTATCGCGACGTACTCTTGTTCGACTTATAGATGTGATGGGTAGTGATACATAAAAAAAACATTGACTGATAGATTAGCTGATTTTCAAGCATTTTCGATTGCCTTGATTGAGAGTACCGCTTTATCTGACACAGCCCAGTTAGCGATTTTTATACGAGGTGTTGAAGAAGAATCTGTAGTGCTAGAGGAATTATTAGCTTTACGAGCACTAAAAGGGACCACTACTAGAAAAGATATTTTTGCCGAGGTGCAAAGTACTTTTGAGCAATATGGTTTGCAGTGGTGTAAATTAGTGGGAGTTTGCACATATGGTGTGCCTACAATGGTCGGTTCATGAAAAGGTTTTATCGGAATTCTGAAGGAAAGAGCAACCGCTATGAATGTGGAAGAATGTAATTTAATAATTCTGCATTGCATTATTCACCAATAAAACTTGTGCTCTAAGTCCATTTGACTGAAGAACGTTATGCATGTGGTAGTAAGTATCATCAATTTCATTAGATCCCGCGGTCTTAATTCTAGTTTAAAACTTTTTTGGATGAACTCTCTTGAGAACACGATGATGTGCGAAGTAAGGTGGCTAAGCAAAGGTAAAATGCTAAAAAGATTTTGAACTTAGAAAAGAAATAGCTGATTTTGTGGAAATGAAAGAGAAAACATTGCTGCAAATTTGTGATCCAACATGGCTTTGTGACTTTGTATTCCTGGTAGACATCACAGGAGACTTAAACGACCTGAACTTGAAGCTTCAAAAACAAGGGCAATTGGTAACTCAGTTGTACACATTGAACACGTTGAAAACATTGAATACGATCGCTATGCCGAAGAACTGAAACTAATGTCAAAGCAATTCACTGAACGGTTTTCCGATTTTAAGAATATGGATAGCACTTTCAATATTTTCGCAAATCCTTGTAGGGTAAAGTCGCCTATATTGGACCAGTTACGCCATTTTCTTTTTTTGTTGTTCTATTTTTCAGCTAATTCGTTCCAAATTTTGTCATCGAAATTAATCGTTATTGGCCTGCACATGTAGTTCTAATAGCAATAGATATGACAAGCGTTTTTAAAATTATAAGAGGAAAAACCAAGGTCTGCAAAAGGCAATCAGTTGCTTATATTGGACCATTAAGACTCCTAAATTGGAACGGTTGTTTAATATATAAAAATTGACAAACACATAGTAGAATATCTTTATTTTTTAATATACTAAAATAATGTAACATTAGCTTTGTAACAAAGGAAACAAACTAGTCTTTAAACAATAAGATAAATCAGCTAAGAAAATAAGAAAAAGAAATTAACGAACCGAAGCTGGAAACTCTATTCCGAAAGAAATATAAGAGCGTTGACGTTTGGTTGATCCGTGTTTTTCTGGTTTTAATTTCATTTTAATGTCGCGCTCATCTACAACTGAAACATCTGGTACAGCTGGATAGATAAAGGCGTTTCTAATTTTGCTTGACTTCCTCAAAAAAGTAACTTCAAATAAGTCTGTTGTGTTTTTATCTTGTATTATTTTTCCTACGTAATAACCCTCATTATTTTTTCGCCTTTAAATTTAACTAAAACGTAATCATTAAATTTTAAGTTTTCACATAACACGTTTGGTGACATGAAATCTTCATCTCCAGACGATGATCCACTTGCCACAAAGTCGTCTTCAGAGCTTTCTTCGGTATCCGATTCCTTTTTCCTCTTTTTACTAACTACATTAATTTTTCCAAATATTGGACGTGCCACTTTTGCCTTGAATTTGCTGTTAACTTTAATTTTCTTTTGTTCTAACTCTTCTTTATAAGAAGTGCTCGTGATAACTTCGGCATCTTGTGTCCTTTTCGGCTTGCTGCCGCTAGAAGTAGCTTGCGGAACTGGAGAAGCTTGGTTTAGAGATTCATTAAAACTCTGTGACGTAGTCGAAGTTGATGGATTATCAATATCAGGTGGTGGGTTTAAAGCTTCAGAAAGGGCAAAATCATGTTCTTGAAAAACATGGCGATTAACAGACCATGTGCCAGCAGCTTTAAAAGCATTTTCAGCAAGCAATACCAACAAAAGCAACATCATATTGGGGAACTGGTTTTCCTACATTTTGCCTTCAAAACGTCTCTTGCGCTTGTATGTAGTACACTCCAAGAGATCGAAAAAATGCAATATCCAATGGCTGCATACGGTGCTTCGTGTAGCTGTGCAATTGAAGCATAATTAATCCATTATCCCTCGCAAATAAAAACGCATCTATATTTTTGCTATGTGTGTGTCCATGTCCATCCAATAAAAGACATACCGGTGCTTCCTTTGTGCAACCAACAGTCTCCTTAAAGTGGCACAGCCATTGTAAGAAGAGTTCCGATGTAATGTATCCTGTATCAGAAATAACTGTCTTGCTTCCTATTGGAGCTCCCTTGGCTAATTCTGGTGCGTAGCGCTTCCTTTGAAAAATGAATATCGGTGGAACATAAAAACCAGCTGCATTTAAACAACATACCGCAGTCCTGTTCACACCCCTTTCGCCACTGCTGGCTGCACTAACTTGATGTATACCCCTAAGACCAGCTACTTTTTGTGGCTTCTTTTGGACAGTTGTAAATCCGCTTTCGTCTACGTTGTAGATCTTTGTACCGGTTAATTTATGTTTGTCAAAGAGTTCTTCCAAAAGGCCAAAAAAATTTGAAACATGCTCCTTGCTGAATTCTCTCATTCTAGCTAAAGCCGTTGCCTCAGGATGCCTAAGAGATAAGTTCGGATGTCTTCTCATAAATTTGTAAAACCATTTCTTTCCCACCCTTCCTTTCTCTTCATTAAAGCAGTGGTTAAGTCCGTGCATTTTAGCTACATCAAAAGCAAGCTTTCCTATGTCTTTTACGGTCAGGCCAAACATTCTTTGCTCGAATTTTAAAATGTGGGATGCTAGTTCATCTTCTATCTCTTTAGAAAAAACTGGCTTTCGACGAAATGATTTAGTAAAGGCTGGGCCTTTATTTTTTTCATCGAGTTGTCGTTTTAGTGTGGCTTTAGGAATATCATATCTTCTCGCTGCCTCGTTCAGTCCGACAGTAGCCGAGTGAACTGCGTTTATAGCTAGAACAAGGTGCGCCTCATTCCATCTCCCATATTTACCTCGTTTAGACATGTCGCTGTAAAGAAAAAAATATATTATTGTGCTGAAATTAAAGGGTTTCCTAAATTGGAGGCGGCTTACGTCGGTCCAATTTAAGCAACTCCGCCATATTGGAAATAAAAAATATTTGAGGATAAACCTTTTTAAAAGTACAAGTGTAAGTGACAAAATCTTAAGCCAAATAACCATAAAGTAGCACCAACATGAATTTATAATACTTACTTTCGTTTTGAGTGCATAATTCCTTACGAAACACGATACAAATATTACATCACGGGAACGAAATTTTGAACGTCACTTCTCGTCGACCACTCACTCAGACTAAATCAAATGTTTTGCGGTATGTTTTTAGTTCTACTAACTAACAACAGATGTCATCACTGTAATGTTCGTTTAAAGGCTAGTTCGGACCGGTCCAAATTAGGAGCCGGTCCAATATAGGTTACTTTCCCCTAAGTGTAATGTAGAAGATGCTCTGCTTCACCTACAAATGGAGTTGATTGAACTTTAAGAAGACTCATATTTGATGTCTAAACTTGATGATGTGGAACTAAGCGAATTTTACAGCTGAGAGTTTTCGCACGGAAAATAATTTTTACATTCGATAGCACGTATAAATGTGAGCAGTTTTTTTTTTCAATCATGAAAATTAATAAAAATAAGCATCGTACTCGGCTCACAGATGTTCCTTTAGAAAACATTTTGCCCTTATGATGATATTGATATTGACCCGAATATTGATCATCCTGTTTCTGAGCTTCAAGTCTCTCATTAATTTTAATGTTTTTTATATGTTTGATTATGCTAGTTAATAAATATAAAATTGTGTGAGTTTTTATCGCTTTTTTATTCACTACTACCTACTTATTTCTTACCTACATCCTGCGACCTAATTAAATCCCGAAATTACGCCCTCAGTTAAGCAAAGGTTACCTATACCTGATCTATGTGATAAAAAGTTAGATACCTACGTTATGATGCTGCCCTAAATAATTCCGATTATTAAAAAAAAGTATCGCATGAAAACAGCGCTGATAGGTCGGGGGTAGGGCCCCATTGTGTTTGACGATTTGACTTGGCCATTCGTTTCTGCGGTTGAATTTTCATTTACATTTTGTCCGATTTTAATGCGTTTTTGCGGGAAAAAGGCGCACTCGATGTTTCATTTGAAGTGCGGTTTCTCCGAAATTGCCAAACTTCAATTACTTCCATAAAAATTCCCATTAAAAATCATTCCGATTGTTCGTTCAGGTATTTTGCGAGATTTTTCTACTATTTTTATAACGTGCCCGTTGTCGTTCAGTTGTAATTAAACAAAGAGTCGACGATTACAACGTGTCCCAAAATGGATCGTATTTAATGTTGAATGCATGTTTCGCTTTTCCTGTAACCGTCACTACCTTCATGTTATGAGAGATGCTATGACAACTAAAATTTTCATTTTTGTTCCGAAAACAGCCACCTTACAGTACTGTAGGTATTTTTTTATGTTTGTCCACTCATATTGTTAAAACGGCATAGCCGATTTTGATGAGTCAAACACCAGATTGTAGAGAATGTTTTTCTGGTGGTCCCATATATTTTGATTTAAAATCCGTTCACCCGTTTTTTTGTAATAATAATATTATAAAAAACCCAGGTATAAGGGCGATAAAGGCTGCGAGTTTTATAATTAAATTTACATGTTTTTAAATATCCTTTTCAAACTAAAGCATTGAGTTGTGTAGTAGTCATACAACCCCCCTTGTTAAAAGGTATCTCCTATGCTATCTAGTTATTTAATTTTATATATACAGGGTGACCATGAAAATGTGCGACCTCAAAATCTGGTATTTTACTTGACATCTTCGAAAAATGAACATTCGGTATTAATAAAACTTATTAACCGACTAACCTTATAATAAGCGACTTCAAAAAAGGAAGAGGTTTTCAGTTTAACCCTATGTATTTTTTTATGTTTGTATATTGATTAATCCGCGATGGTTTGACTAATTTGGATGAAATTTTCAGAGGACATTCAGGATATTTCTGGAGTAGACACATAGCGAGCATATTAAAAGAATTTGAAAAATAGCGGCCATTTTATTGATTTTTTTATGTATTTTTATATTATATTTTTCGACATATAACGATTACTCCGCGATGGTTTGAAATTTTTAGGGGACATCCAGGATATTGCCAGATTGGTCCCATGGTAAGCATATTAAAAAAAAGTTAACAATGGCGGAATGGGGACTATTTTATTTTTTTTTTTATGTTTATACATCGATTACTCCTCGATGGTTTGACCAATTTGGATAAAATGTTTAGGAGACTTTCAGGATATTGCCGGATTGGTCCCATAGCAAGCATATTAAAAAATGTTAAAATGGCATCAATCAATACATTGATTACTCTTTGATAATTTTACCAATTTAGATGAAAATTTCAGAGGATATTCAGGATATTACCGGAGTGGTCCCATAACAACTTTATTAAAATAATGTGAAAAATGGCGGAATGGTGCCATTTTGATTTTTGCTCCAAGATATATTGCAAGAAGTTTTTTAATATTCTACTCTCGCGTTTCGATTCTACGCGTTATATCAGGAAAAAATATTAAAATAAAACACGTTTAGATAGAACCAAAAAGGATAAAATTAAAATGTTTATAAAAAGTTGAAACCGGCTTCAAAAAATGCACTATAAAAAGTGAAAAATAATTATACCACCATGAAAATTTTATTCCGTGAAGCCGGCGCCACACTAATAAAGACAGTAAGACCTTATGTGCATAGTATTAGACATCAAAACACTGAATTGACTGAATACATGATTATATTTTTGTAATTATATAATTAAGAATAAGTTTAGTGCCGAATTCAGGGAGTAAAATCTTTAAGGTCGAATAAAATATTATCTTTCACTTTTTAGTGCATTATTTAAGACACAAGGTTCCTTTTTTTACCTGGAGCCCACAGCATAACACATTTAAATTTTGCATCAGATTGTCATCCATAATTTTCTGCAGACGGTAAATTTAGATAGAAGTTTCTTAATGCTGGTGTCAATTTTACTAACGTGGGAAACATATGATTGTTTTTAAAGATCCACCACCTTAGATCCTAGTTTATTTGTTTCTTCTTGGAGAAAGATTATACAGAGCGAATAAAACATTTAATAGCGTCAAAAACTGAATCATCTATTACACTTTCTCTACTCAAAAAAGCTAACAACTCAAATGCAGATGGAGATGTTTTTAAAAATATTTTAATTTCCTTTTAAATGCTCCAGTAATATCTGGCCCCTACTACAGCATAGAGTCCTTGAGGTGCGGCGGCTTTCAATTTCCAAAACCAAAAGTGGTACAGGAAGGTTTTATCTACAGGTTTCTTACGATTGTTTCTGAAACAGCCTGTATTTGAAGAAACATAGCTATGGGTATCCCCATCCCATAAAGATTGTGTTTTTTGGAAAGTTTGAGGCTTGTGATTATTTTAAGAGATTACAAACGTTTAAGTTTTACGTCCCTCGTAAAAGGAAAGTATTGTAATCGGGAAAAAATCACCATACAAAATTTTTTTCAGATCTTCACGTTTCAGGGTCTCTGTATAGATGACGAAAAATATGTTTTCTCAAGTCAGTCAGTCTGTATGTCTGTATGCGCATAGCTAAAAAACTACTTACCCAATTGACTTCAAATTTTGGTCAAAAATTAATAGTCACATGGGGATGACCTGGTAACATTCTAGGAAAAATGCAACATGCCAACCTAGTGAAATGGTAAAAAAATTATTATTAAAAACTATTTATCCAATTTATATCAAATTTTGCACAAACATCAAGTATTATGTTGAAATCAACTAGAAATATATATATATATATATATATATATATATATATATATATATATATATATATATATATATATATATATATATATATATATATATATATATATATTATATATATTTATAAATATATAGTATATATATATATATATATATATATATATATATATATATATATATATATATATATATATAGATAAATGTATATTTATATATATATATATATATATATATATATATATATATATATATATATATTATATATTTATAAATATATAGATATATATATATATATATATATATAAATATATATATATATATATATTAAAAATCTAAGCAAAATTTATTTTAACATCCTAAATAATTAATATTCGGATTATTTGAACCCATTCACGAAACATTGTTTACCACTGCCAACCCTAATAAAAAGACAAAAACAAACGTAAACAACTTTGCATTGTCGATAACATAATAGGTAGTCACTGTCGTTTTACATGTATAGCAATAAGTATGTGCCGTGTTATGTCTGATCCTCGTTTTGAATTTTAAATGTATATAAATATTTTTAATGTGTGGATCGTCTTGAATATATTGAAGTAAGCCGAAGAAAATTAATTTTACTATTTTAGACATTGTAACTTAAGTAAACTTATAAGAATTTAAAAATTGAATATTTATAAAAAAAAACTGTAAACTCTTAGGGCAGTAATTTATTTCGTTTTAGATGACTGATGAAGGCCATAAAGTGGTCGAAACGTTTTAATATTGACGAAAAACTTTTTAAAATAAAATCATTTGACATCAATGATATGTTATAATTCGAACACCATTCCCAAGAAAATGTTTAAATAAGAATATAGCTTATGTGTTCAAGAAAAGTAACTTTTTACAATATATTACAATATGGGTGAAAATCTGCTAAAATACGAAACAATCGGAACAATTTATGGTTCAGCTGCCGTAACCGAAATGAAAAAAGTGTCTAAACTTAATTTTAAAATGGCAAATTTAAAAAATAGAAGAAACTTTTTATTACGTTGTAAAACAGAAGAAATAACACCTAGATTTTTAAAACTAAATACAAAGCATGTAAGATTTTTTTCGACAAAACTTCAATGTCAATTTCAAGAAAATATTACTAACAGTTTTGTCTTAAGTACCCTAAACTTGCTTATAACAGACACTATACAAAACATACAAAAATTAGATAAACTTATTTTAGATACAAAAAATAAAATACAGAATATTTTTCCAAACGACCTTTTTGAATCATTTCTTAATCATGAAAAAAATAAATTTGAAAATATTTTTTTAAAAATCAAAGAAAAAAACATTAAAAAAATCAATACTCTTATTTTAAAAAATAAAAATATTTCCTCAAAACAAATAAATATCGAAGAAGAATGGCTAGAAAATTTATCAAACACAATAATCCCAGATTACGCCAAAGATATTCTTAGTTTAGGCGACAACTTTGCAATGCCTATAGAAAACTCTCAAGAGCTCCCAATTCCAGACATAATATCCTCAATTGAAATATCTATCAATAATCTATCCGCTCATAAAAAAGATGACCTTAGAACAAACTGTTGCAATATTTTGACAAATCATAAAAATAAACTAAAATCGCATCAAACTAAGTCTAAAACTAAATTACTAGAAAAACAGTTGTGTCAAAAACTAAAAAAGACTCGTAATTTTTTAAAAGAAAATCCTCAGCTTAAAATATTAAAACCAGACAAATCAAATAAACTGTAATTATGGACTCTAAAGAATATAATACAAAAATGAATAACCTCGCTGATAAACAAACTTACAAACAAATAAACAGCGATCCTACAAATATATTTCAAAAACAAAATAATGAACTGATAAAAAAATGGGAAAACAAAAACTACATTTCTCCCAATACAGCCAAAGATTTAAAAATTCACAACGCACAAGCTCCCAAAATCTATGGGTTACCAAAGCTTCATAAGGAAGGAATTCCTTTAAGACCGATAGTTTCCTGCGTGCAATCTCCATTAAATAAATTATCCAAATACTTAAAAGAAATTTTAAATAATATTATAAATAAAACTTCCTCTTTTATCAAGGATTCCTGGCATTTTAAGGAAAAGATTAAAAATATTACAATACCAGATAATTATACAATCATATCTCTTGACGTCGTATCATTATATACAAACGTTCCTATAGATTTAGCCTTAAACGTAATAAAGAAAAAATGGAATGAAATAAAAAAATATACCGACATCCCTCTAGAAGAATTTCTATCAGCCACCCAATTAACTCTAAAATCTATGTATTTTACTTATAACGACACCTATTATAAACAGATCGAAGGCTGCGCAATGGGATCTTCCATATCAAGTGTAGTGGCACAGCTTGTGCCAGAAGATCTTGAAAGTCAAATCATTCCAAGTTTATCGTATAACATCCCCTTTTACTATAGATACGTAGATGATTGCATAATGGCTATTCCAAATAATATGACAGAAAATATTCTTAATTCTTTTAATTCCTTCCACCCTAAACTTAAATTCACAATCGAAGTGGAACAAAATAATAAAATCAATTTTCTGGATATGACATTGTATCACAATCAAAAGTCTATAAACACAATGTGGTACACCAAAAAAACTTGGTCGGGAAGATACCTCAATTTTCACTCACACCATCCAATGTCTCAAAAAAAGTCCGTAATTATAGGTTTAGCTGATAGAGCTCTCAAATTAAGCGATCCAATTTATCAAGAAAATGCTATAAAAAAAGCCAAAGAAATTCTAATGAAAAATAGTTACCCAATAAAACTTATTAACACTCTTTTCAACACACGTATAAAGAAAATTCACAGTCCTAATACCAGTGACACACAACAAAAAAGTAAAAATAAAAATAACTTTTTATCATACATATTACATACGGGGGCTTTCTGAAAATTTTCAATCAGTATTTAAAAAACATGATATAAATGTTTGTCATAAAGGCTATAATCTTCTGAAAAAAAACTTTAGCTCCTTAAAAAGTAAAACACATAAAAACAAAAAAACTCATGTGATATACGAAATTCCATGCACCGATTGCCCAAGTGTTTATATTGGTCAGACATCACAGTATTTGCAAAACCGTTTAAATGGACATAAGTTTGACAAAAAGAATACAACAGCCTTAAGCAAACATGAATGTCAAACTAAACACACCTTCAATTTTTCGGAAACCAAAATATTGCAAACAGAGCATAATCAGAGGAAACGGGAATTTCTTGAGATGGTCTATATATCCAAAGCCGAAAACTCTATCAACGACAAAACAGATATTAAAAATCTAAGCAAAATTTATTTTAACATCCTAAATAATTAATATTCGGATTATTTGAACCCATTCACGAAACATTGTTTACCACTGCCAACCCTAATAAAAAGACAAAAACAAACGTAAACAACTTTGCATTGTCGATAAAATAATAGGTAGTCACTGTCGTTTTACATGTATAGCAATAAGTATGTGCCGTGTTATGTCTGATCCTCGTTTTGAATTTTAAATGTATATAAATATTTTTAATGTGTGGATCGTCTTGAATATATTGAAGTAAGCCGAAGAAAATTAATTTTACTATTTTAGACATTGTAACTTAAGTAAACTTATAAGAATTTAAAAATTGAATATTTATAAAAAAAAACTGTAAACTCTTAGGGCGGTAATTTATTTCGTTTTAGATGACTGATGAAGGCCATAAAGTGGTCGAAACGTTTTAATAATGACGAAAAACTTTTTAAAATAAAATCATTTAACATCAATGATATGTTATAATTCGAACACCATTCCCAAGAAAATGTTTAAATAAGAATATAGCTTATGTGTTCAAGAAAAGTAACTTTTTACTATATATAAATATATATATATATATATATATATATATATATATATATATATATATACATATATATATATATATATATATATATATATATATATATATATATATATATATATATATAATATATATATATATATATATATATATATATATATATATATATATATATATATAAATATACATATATAATATTATATATATATATATATATATATATATATATATATATATATATATATATATATATATATATATATATATATATATATATATATATATATATATATAAATATATATATATATATATATATATATATATATATATATATATATATATATATATATATATATATATATATATATATATATATATATATATATATATACATATATATATATATATATATATATATATATATTATCCTTTATATCAGGTACCATGTTGGTGACTGCGACGCTTCCTTTAATACCCCCACCCGGGGCCGAAGGTTATATCTGCGCGACCGTTGGTCGTTATTTACGTTTTCCGGATGGTGCTGTTGTTGTTGCGCTAATTGCGCTCGAGTTTTTGCGATTTTAGATTTGTCGATTATTGTCTTCCATACTATTGGTAGTTTTAATGATTCATCCCTTTTATTCAAATCACCTTGTTTTTCAATTTCTATGGCTTCTCGGATTATTCTGGTCTTATAATGTTCTATATTGGCAATCTCCCTACACCCATCCAAATTTATTTTATCGCCGGTTTCCTGATAATGTAGGAATAAAGCTGAGGTTGTTTGTTTGTTTCTGATGCTGAGTTTATGCTCTCCACTCTTGCTGATATTTGCCTGTTAGTTTGCCTCACGTACAACTTTTCGCAGCCCTGGCACGGAATACTGTATACTCCGTGGTTTTCCAGTTTGATTTTATCTTTTGGGTTTCCAAGTAGTTTATCTATAGTTGTTTGTGGCTGGTGTATTGTTTGTATGTTGTGTTTCCTAAGAATTCTTTTGATTCTGTCTGTTGCGCCTTTTACATATGGTAAGACTACCTGTGCATTAACAGCATTCTCTATGGTGCGACTTGTGTAGCCATTTTTCTTTAAAGCACTAGATATTACCTTACATTCGTTTTGTCTTGTCTATGTTTCAGTAAATCGCACGGATCTAGATATTAGGGTATTTGACACAGTTTGAATTTGTGCTGGGTGATGATGTGATTTTGCATTTAAATATCTGTCTGCATGCGTTGGTTTTCTATACACGGTGTATTCGAAATGTCCGTTATGCAGTTTTGTGACCAGAACATCTAAAAATGGTAGTTTGTTGTTTTCCTCTAGCTCTAGAGTAAATTGTATTCTGGGGTGGATTGAATTTTCGTCAGAATTTTTCGCTCTGCGTGACCATGCTGCTATATAATAAATACGTATCCACATAACGAATTCATAATTTGGGCTTTAAACTTGCTTTCTCAAGAGCTTCTTTCTCGAAGTATATTATAAATAAATTCGCGACTACTCGTGATAGCGAGGACCCTATTAGAGCACCATCCATTTGTTTATACTTTTGCCCGTAGAATAAAAAATAAGTATTTTTAAGGCAATGCTCCGAGAGTTGTATTATATGTGCCTGGAAATCCTTGTTCATAGCTTCTTGTTCTTATCCAATGCTTCGTCGGGAATGCTGGGATATAACGATAATATATCAGTCTCTGTTTGGACGCGAGAACGAAAGCTTCGCTAATGCCAAATGTGATTTTGGCGAAACGTCAGCAAATCTGTTCTTTTCAGAACGACAGTAGTGAACGGATGTACACCGGGAATGAAAATACATTATATATATATATATATATATATTTCTTTAAATATTATGTAATTTCTTCCCAGTGACATGCATCAGACACACCCACAATAAGAACAACTCTTGCCAGTAGAGAGTCTTTATCTTCTGCTTCTCTAATAAATCGTTACATATCTTCCTTTGCAAAAACTTGGAATTTTTTCGGGGTTATATCCCCGTGATTTTCTTTTTATATATGCGATTATAATCTAATATCAACTAATATCGATATTTTATTCAGATAAAGCATAGTTCGATGCATTGAATAAGTACTCTATAAATTTGACAGCTCATAAGCATCTGACAATCGTGAAAAATCGGCGAAAACTACCCTTTCTGATAAATTTTTTACTATCATCTCGTCGCATAAATGTTGTCAAGTTAAGGGAAGGTTTGTTGATACTGCAGTTTACGTCTTTGTTGAGAAGATAATTGGAGCTTTGATTCGTTACTATTTATATAATCGAAGGCCAAAAGTGGTGGTTGAGAAGAACGATACTTCTCTGATGAAGGGTACCTCCAACTGGAATTGTGAGTAAATTATTGCTCAATAACGAAAAAACTAATTTTGTGTTTTAGAACCAAGCAAAACTATAGAGATATTCCAGAAAATGCGACCCTGGAAAACAGCACACAAAATGTTTGAGTATTTTCATAGACCAAAATTTGGATTGGGTTGAGCAAGTAACTAATGTTTATTGAAAAGTCAGCTCTCCCTACTATTCTCTGAGAATAATATCCAAACACTTAGATCTTGACAACAATAGATCGGTATATTTTACAAACATTACAAAACCTTGTGCTTAGATTTAGGGTCATATTTTGGGGGGAAGCACGGATTTCTCGCACAAAAAAGAGCTGTGCGTGTTGTTTTCTCTCTAATGCAACAACAAATATGCGACTATCTGGACTTTTTTTTTTTAAACAGAGATACCTTTTTTGAATTTAAAATTCAAAGTTACTTTAATACTAGAAGTCAGGGTTGTCAAATGTCCCTGTTTACAAACTGAGAAAGGCCCCATATTTGCATGTATAACTGTTTTAAATAAATTAACTAATCAGTTTAAGGCTGTGACAAACTTTAAATTGTTTAAAAAATCCGTACTGAATATTATTTTAAATATAGAGCCATACTCACTTAATGAGTTTTTGGACCACGTTTTTTAAACAGAACTTGTTTTAGTGTATCGAGTATTTTTTTATAGTATATATGTTAGTTTTAGTAATAGTTTTTCTATTTTTCTAATTGACTTCTTTTTTTTTCTAGTAAAGAATATTGGAGTATTATGTCATTACTTTTTAGGCGTGATCGGGTTTTATTTATGCAAAAAAGGATCTTTCTTACAGTGAAACGGATCAGTAGAAGAAATCTATCATATATTTCGTTACGAAACGTTATCTTTTAGGCACATGTTCACATCGCGTGCCTAAAAGTTACTCATTTCGTAACTTATTATATATGTAGTTATTAAGAATACGATATGCTCGTGAACATGTTCCGCACGTATATTTTGTTAATAATAATTTGAATGTTTCATAATCGCACTTTTCCAGGCTTCCTACAATGTCGAAAGCAGCATTAACTTCGAGTGCTAAACAAAACTGCACCGAATATACATACGGCCGGCGTCGAGGACGTCGCATTGTTTATTTAGTATTATTATTCAAAAATACGTCGTTTTTTCAATTCGGGCCCGTTGT
Source organism: Kuschelorhynchus macadamiae (assembly GCA_030620095.1). Lineage (NCBI taxonomy): Eukaryota > Metazoa > Arthropoda > Insecta > Coleoptera > Curculionidae > Kuschelorhynchus > Kuschelorhynchus macadamiae. Next base: position 171,471 of record JAUTXW010003658.1, on the reverse strand, counting down.
TCCATCAATTCCCGCGCGGGCTATCAGGAAATTCAGGCCGCGTTTGAATAATTAGCCCCTGCTTCGGCCGTTTTTATTTCGCAAATAAATTATGGACCACCTCCCCTCTTCGCGCCGCCGACCACCCCGTTCGGCCCCCAATATGCATGCCATCCGCTGGTGGAGATACGTTCCACCGTTGCATATGTATGATAAGCAGCGGCGAGTTTCTCCGTTGTGTGTGCTGGATTCGGTGGTGATAAGGAGTGCTTTTGCGCCGATGGTAAAAAAACGATCGGAGTAAATTGTTTTTTCTACGACTAATAAATAATGTCTACATTTTCAATATGTGTTTAATCAATCAGAAAAAGCTATTACTTGTACTAGTGACTCATGGGTTTATTATTCACTGAGCAATGAAAAACGTAGGGTTCTTATTTTTGAAGAAGAAGAGAATCATTTCCATTAGTAATAAATATTAAAGTCCAAAAGTCAGATCGAAGCTAGGATATTAGTTTCAGATACTCTGTGATGTACAGGGTGTTAAATTTTATCCAAGTGCCGTATAAAATACACGGGGAAAACAAGACGACACCAAATTACTATTTTCAACATATTTAACGTATAAAACTTCCTAAAACAGGAAAAAAGTTGGGTGCTCGGAATAAATGGGTTGACAATTTGCCAAGACAAGGCTTATCAATATCGTCCTCGGGTCTGGTACCATACCAGGACTAAAAAAAAGACAAACTCCTCCTGAACAAGAAGATCGGTGACAGAACAAAGGCTAATTGTAGAAACAGTGCTTACAGTAGATATTGTCAGAAAACTGACCGGTCACTGCAGACTAACTAGGCACCTACACGTATTAGGAATAAATAATAGCCCACTCTGCTCTAATTGTGGAACAGGGGAGCCCATACCACTTAATAGGGATCTGTGTGAGGTGGGGCAGATTATATCTCATAATAAGGCCAGTAATAAAGGATAGCTCATTTTGTTCTAATTGTAGAACAGGGGATGGAACCATACAATACTTAATAGTAAGATTTTTAATAGGTGGGCCGACTCAGAAACTGTGAAACCCGTATCTAAAAATTTTAAGAAGTTCAAAAGTTATGAGGCAAATAATTTTCTTTTGACATGTCAATTTTTTTTTATTATTTCAATAAAACGTTCCTACCGTATTTGAAAATGAAATTATGAAGAAAAAATTTTTTTTTGACAGATGTCAAAAATAATTCAAATAAACGACGGCTCTAAAAGTTACATGGAACTGTACAAACCGTATATAAAATTTTTAAGTAGTTCAGAAGTTACAGGAAAAAACAATTTTTCTGAGAGCTGTCACATATTTTTTTCAAAAGAAATTAAATCCCTGAAAGTTACATCGAATTTTGAAAACTGTATTTAAAAAATTTAGCAGTTTAAAAGTTAAGAAAAAAAAACAGTTTTTTTTGTGCAAATTTCACCTCGTAATTGCAACCCTTGTATATATTCCAAGACCCTTCCTAAACCGTCCATTTTGTGTATCTTATTGAGTACTTTCCGACGCCGTAACCAGTTTTGCGACCAAATGCCTGCTTTCTTATTTGAAAAATATCAGTTTTTCTATGTCTATCTCTTTAACGCGTAAATGCACAAACATAAATCGAAGCGATAAAAAATAATAGAGAAATATTTGCTTTAAACAAGCCAAGACCACCTATCAGTTCGCGTTGTATATGGATAGGTACCTATCGATTTTTGAGCGATATATGCACTTATTTCCTTAAATCGAATTTTGCACTTATTTCCTTAAATCGCACTTGCTGGCTAGTTAGACGCAAAGGTTATTAGAGCTTTTTTGTAGCCAAATAAATGCTCCATTCGCTGACTATTTGTAAGCAGCAAAATGAGACTAAAGTTGGAATTTAAATTATCAACTTTAAAAATGCAGTAATTTAACCGTTACTGTTATAAATTCGACATTTTGTCATGATCTACCTAAAAATATATTTTCTTCTCTGCAGTTAAAAATATCTTGTTTCGTATAAAAAATACCCTACGGATTTAGATGTATTAGTTTCCTTGTAATACAGGATGTTACAAAATGTTTCTAATATTGGTGTAAATTTCACCTCGTTAATGCACCCCTGTATAGAATTCAAGACCCTTCCTAAATAGTTCATTTTGTGCAGCTTTTTAAGCACTTTCGGTGCTGTAATTAGTTTTCTGACCAGGTGCCCACTTTTTTAAGAGAGAAAAAGTTACTAAAAAAATCTTATGATTTTTTCGAAAAATATCAGTTTTTCTTTCTTAAAAAATCATTTTTTTCTCGCCAATTTTTACTCAGAGATAATTTGGTTTTTTGTTCTCTTAGATATTTCCAATGAAAAACTTTTCTTGGAAAATTTCGATAGGACTCACCCACTTTGAGATATAAGCGCCCCAAAACACCCTTTTTTCGAACCAAAAAAATTCGTAAAGTCGTCAAACGAAATTGAAACCCAACAATAGGGCTCTAAGACCGGAAGAAACAACATTCCAGAAAGTTTCGTCAGAAAAAAATTAAATTTGCGACCTCAACCGTGTTACATCGAAGTTAACTTTTTTTTATGGGTACAAAGGTTTTATTCCAGAAAATGGATTTTTACTGGTTTTTGAGACATTTTATTAGGCGTACATTTTGTTTTGCTATTTAGGATTCCCACCAAAATTTTACAATTTCATCGCTATATCACAAAATTTGAATTCAATTCGATAACCATTTTACCTTCTTGTAACACTTGCTTTATGAACAAAATTTGGAGTTCACAGTGAGTAGTTTTTGAGGTATTTTTTCAATTACAGCACTTTACTTTTACGAGAGGAGTAAAAATTGGTGCAACCACTCTTTATTATCAAACACCACGAAACAGATTTACATTTTGCAAAATATTAATATGGATTCAAAATGAGTATCGGCTGACACATTAAACCTGATCAAGTCGGCGGTGCACAGTACTTCACCCTGTGGCATTAAATGAAAATATGAGTTTTGTTCAAGACCATTAATATTCAGGGAAATCCAAAAAAAATAATTCTAAATTTAAATTACAGCAATAACAACTCGATATTTAATCGGGGATAGCCATGACACGGAGACAAAAGAGTCAGTTCACGCAGCTAAGTATTAATAACATTGTTTTTATTTAAACTTTCATAGTTTTTTAAATTTTTTATAAATACACCAAAAGACACCCCGGTGCTGTAATTAGTTTTCTGACCAGGTGCCCACTTTTTTTAAGAGAAAAAGTTACTAAAAAAATCTTCTGATTTTTTCGAAAAATATCAGTTTTTCTTTCTTAAAAAATCATTTTTTCTCGCCAATTTTTAGTCAGAGATACTTTGGTTTTTTGTTCTCTTAGATATTTCCAGTGAAAAACTTTTCTTGGAAAATTTCGATAGGACTCACCCACTTTGAGATATAAGCGCCCCAAAACACCCTTTTTTTTGAACCAAAAAAATTCGTAGAGTCGTCAAACGAAATTGAAACCCAACCAAAAACAATAGGGTTCTGTAAGACCGGAAGAAACAACATTCCAGAAAGTTTCGTCAGAAAAAAATTAAATTTGCGACCTCAACCGTGTTACATCGGTTTTCTGAAATAACACCAGGTTTTCATCCCTGAGTGTGAGAGCGATAGTAACAAACGTCAACGTAACAAAAATGTCTATATAAAAACTATGAGAAAGTACTTGTATTGATTAGACTTTTATATCTTGCAAGGGTAAAGAAAAGTCAGCATACTAAACTATATTCAGAAAATATGAATAGATGATGGTACAGCTCCCGAGTGTTTCCGGGTCAGAATATCTTGTAAAGATTCTATACAATTAATTGAGCGCTTTACAATATTGATAACAGAAATCATCAGACAGTTTTTGTTTTTTGGCGTCAATAAAAGATTGCTTTGAGCAGATAAACGCAAGTTGAAGAATTTGTAACTATATATGAGATGTTGGAGACGGTTCGAGGCCGTTGTAAGTTTCATGTTTATACATATAGCAAATAAACCAGACAAATATGGCATAAAAATATATGCGTTGGTCGATTCAAGAACATGTTATTCTGCAAACTTAGAAATAAACGCACAACAACAACAAAACTTTATGCCTCTAAAAATACTTCTACTGTCGTAGTTAAGCGCATAATTTCCAATTCCGGTAGAAACATCACAATGAATAATTAGTTTACTCCACTGCCTATCGCCAAAGATCTGTCTACCAACTCATGACCATTATAGTATGAACACTGTGTAATAAGAGAAAGACCTCCAGAAATTCTCAGTGTAAAAAAGCGGACAGTAGCATATTTGCATTTTCAAAAGCCGGCGTTGTCGTTTCACATGTGCCCAAACGAAATCAAAACGCATTTTTATTCTCAGCAGTGCACAACAACGATGCAATACATCCAGATTAACGTGATCAGATGAAACCATCTTTTACAATATAAATAAACGGGTTGACGACGTCGATGAAATTAATTTTCTGAGATAGTTGCGGGTGGTCGTCAACATTTTTTTTCTCTGTTAAATATTGACGAGTGTATCTAAAAGAAGTTGCCCCTTAACATATTAAGCCACTTGGTAAACCGTGCATAAATAACAAATCTGACATTTCAGCTTCGGACTACAATTTCAAGAATAGCTGGTACTTTGCAAAATCGTCGCTCTTCATTTTTGAACAAATTATAAGTGTTTGCGAATTTGTTTAACTAACCATGGTGCTTTATTAATTTTTAATCAATATTTCGTTTCATGAAGGGATAACAAGGGGAGGAATAAGTACAAATTGTGTATTAAACCGTCTTTTTTTACTTTATCGAGTAGAACGTCTTGTTGAAAATACCTTGGCTACACAGTAGAAAGCCGTAAAATATTCTAATCCTTCAGTACTAACTTTTAAACACTGACACATGAGACATTAAATTGGGAGTTCCCCGTAGATGACACACATTTCTTTAGAAAGGACACAAATTTTAAACTATTTTAATTACCTTGTACCTACCTGAAAGCGCAAAATTAATTGAAATATTCTTTTAAAAGCGAAATGCATCCTTTCAGATAACTACGTTGATTTCACTGCAAAAATCACTTTGAAATAATGTCTTTTTTTCATACGGTAGTAAGGTAATTCACGAACGATTTCTATAAACTCTATAAATACAGTAAGTTTAAAAAAAATAGCTGTACTTCAGCTACAAATTTAACAGTAAAAGTGAAATTAACGTAACAAATGCAAAAAAAATTGACAATTTTTTTATTAACTGTCATATATTTTGTACTCGGGCGTGACTGCAGTTTCGTAGTACAACTATTTATCAAACGCAATGAATAAAAATCTATTCATTTCAGTTGATAACTAGGTTTTCCACATTTTTATTACGATCCATATCCAAAAAGGCCCAAAAGGATAAAAAATTAACATCTATTTAAGAGTTTAAAATATTTATATTTGGATCCTTATAATATTTGTAAATTTCAACATCTAAAACATCCACTTTCCGACCCTTTTGTTCGTGATGTAAAATATCTAAACCTTTTAACTCTGACTTAATTAACTGACGTTTCTAAAAAGTGATCTGCAAAATTTGAATTTTTTGAGCCTGTATTACCAGTAATATTTTTATATTAAGTTCCTTTTCTTCCTATTTGAGCTATATATAAGCTACTGCATTTATTGCTTCTTAGCCTATAAACTTCTGACTTTCAAAATATTTCTTTTTTATTTTTAGCATTGAAAATCGTTTATAGAAGTTCATGAGAGATCTTAAAGGCAATAGTTTTAAAATATTGCTTTAAAAAAGGCCTTTAAAAGTACAGCAAAAATTTAGAACAATAACATAAATACACTCATGGAAATTTAAACCGACTCAGACAAAATTTTTAAATTTAAATAAACTTTTTTTTGTTTTAAAGGTACATTATTAGATTTTTTGGGCAGGATGTTTGACATAAAACACAATTAACGTCAATATACACGGTGATTCAAACACTTGTTTTTACCCAAAATTTAACTACATTTCTGAGTTAAAAAGTAAATCCCAAAATTATGCTTATCATGCTAAATTTGCTTTAAAACATGTTTTTTTGAAAATCTTTGCCAACGTTATTCCGTTTTAAATTATCAAGGTTTTTGTACACCTCTGAATTTATAATATATTGGTGAAAAAGTGATACAACAACGTTTACCATTAAAACATATTTATTAGCAAAATTAACCGCAACTAAAACACTATTTTTAAAACCGAAAGTAAAATAAAAAACTATAGACAAGTAGGTACTACAGGTACTAGTATCGGGTGGGTTCTCCTCGAACTCTTATAACGTCCCGATATGGTCTGCCTCATGTCATTGTCTATTAACTCTTGAGGAATTAAATGCCATTCTTCATGAATTGTTTCAAAAAATTCATCAATAATTCTAGGAGGTATTACTCGAGCATACAAACGCTGCTTTCAGGTATCCCATATGTGTAAGATTGGATTACAATCCGGAGAGCGGGAGGGCCAAACTATTCACTTATATTTATGATTTCTGAAAAATTCGTTAACTATGCTTGTCCTATGTAGTCTAGCATTATCGTCCTCATAAATAAAATTGTTGCCCAATCTGTCAGCTACTTGCGGTATGTTATTCTCCAAAATCTCTAAATAACGAAATGCGTTTACAGAGCGATTAATAAGAACTGTTAATTTTGTTCGACCACCCGTAAATATTCCTCCCCACACTATTACAGAACCACCTCCAAACAGAATTCGATCTAAGGAACAGTTTTCTTCGTATCTCTCTCCTGTTCGATGCCACACACGAATCCGATTGTCTTCAGGATGAAGTGCAATCTTTGATTCATCCGCAAGTAAACAATGTGACCATTCGAGTAAATCCCATTTAACATGTTCATCGGCAAAAATCAAACGAGACCGTCTATGTTGTTGCTGCACTGAAACAGTATTTTGATATCTGCCTCATGCTCTTGATAAAGTACTTTGTTTAATATGCAACCTTTCAGCCACAATTCTTTGTGATAAGCCACTTTCTAGCACACCGATTGCTCGCATAAGTTCGTTTGCATTATATCTGGGCATTTTGACAATATTTTAAAGCGTTTTTAAGTAACAATAACAAACCCACAAAACAAAACGTTGAATAAACTATTGAACATTGTGGGTGACCAGAAGACAATCGATGCGTTTTTGTTTCAAAGCCCCCTTTACTTATTTTAAAAATTTACAACCAAAAATCATACAATTATGTAGGTGTTTAGAAAAATCTCTATAGTTTTAAAGCAAAATTGGGGCTATTATTTAACATGATAAGCATAATTTTGGGTTTGGCTCTTTAACTTAGAAATGAGAGAAATTAAATTGGGGGTAAAAAATACGTGTGTTTAAATCACCCTGTATATTGACGTGAATTGTGTTTTATGTCAAACATTCTGCCAAAGAATAAAGTCTAATAATGTACCTTTAAAACAAAAAAAGTTTATTTAAATCGCTTGTAGGAATCAGAAATACAAATATTACTAAAATTTTGTAGTTTCAAGTTTCCATGAGTATAGTTAAGATAATTTAAAATAGAATAAAGAGATCGTGATTTACTTATTTCGTACTATAAAGTTTGCGGCTAACCATTGGCGCAAGAATTCTCCTCCCTTCTCCGCTACATAATTCAAAGTCCATCGTCCAATTTTTATTATTTTCCACAGTCAAATTCCCTCTGTTTTTCTGCCGTTGCTGCTGCTCTCGGTCAGCGCGAGGGACTTTTCCAATGCGATCCGGCATAATCATATTTCCATCCAATTCCGGTTGGCTCTTCATTTTCCATCTCCCATCCCATTAAGGCCTCGCTAATGCCTCCCGTGATATTTTACAAGTTTTTTAATCAGTAACCGACTGTTTTGTGCATTATAGCTTCCTATCGTATTGCTTCATACTTTTTAGTGTGATGTGATTTTTCTTTTCGCTTTTAATATCAATAGAGTTTTTTGATGTCACGAATATGTATTTGAAAATTTGTATGAACTCTTAAAAACCTTTGATATTTCTGTATTCAGTTGTTAGGTAAAGAAATTGGTTTTTTGCTCTTCAATTTTCCATCTCCCATCCTATTAAGGCATCGCTAATGTCTCCCGTGATATTTTACCAGTTATTTAATCAGTAACCATGGTTTTTTATATTATAGCTTCCTACAGTGTTGCTTAATATACTTTGAATGGAATGATGTCATTTTTTTTACCGACTTCATAAAAAGGGGAGGTTATCCATTTGACCTTACGTATTTTTTATGTTTGTACATCGATTACACCGCGATGGTTTGAGCAACTGAAATGAAATGTTCAGTGAATATTTAGGATCTTATCGGACTGATCCCATAGTAAGCATATTTAAAAAAATGGTGGAATAAAGCCAATATAAATTGCGTTCACCATATATATATATATATATTTTTTTTTTTTGTAGAATGTTTCTTGAATCTTTCTTTATATACATTTTTTTGGAAAGCAAATTTCTTGGGATGAGGTTCATAGAAGGAATAAAACAAAATTATTTCATATCCTTGTTTTTTTTTAAATTCGTACGTTTCGGCTATTTTTTTAGCCTTTATCAATGTGTGTACATTAAAAAAATGAATAAAAATATGAACAAGTGCTAAAAATCATGGATTAACATTTTTCCATTCGTGAAGGACTAAGAATCAATCATTACTGATAATGACAACAAATTAGATTTAGTATTTAGAAGTTTTTAAAGACTATAAGAAAAAATAATATCAAAACATGAAAACTTCTAAAAAAGTCAGTGGTGTTGCTAAACACTGCAAAATTACAAGCTACAAATCAGCCCAGAGATTTTCCTAGGATATAAGAAGATAAGTTTTTACTTCCCTAGTAAAAGATAAGTATTGTAATCGTGAAAAAATCACCCTCCGATATTTTTTCAGATCTTCACGTATCAGGGTCCCTAAATGTCGAAAAAAATTGTTTTCTCAATTCTGTCCGTATGCCGCTCTGTCTGTTCGCCGCATAACTAAAAGCGTTGACTTTTTCCTTCAATCAACCCTAAAAGATTACTTACTCGATTGACTTTTTGGTCTAAAAAATATTTACAAAATCTATTTTTTTTGCACTTCCTGTAGTAGTCAGTAAAGCTTGCTGTCCTCTACCCGTATGCCAAGTTTTAGATCGATTGCATTAGCAGTTTCCTAATGAAATGCAAAAAACATCTGACTGGCTGTTCTTCTTCCCCCACCACTTTTTCTTATATTGTCAGGTAGACCTTTATGGCTACTACCTACAATTTTAATGCATCTAATTTATATAAATAAAACTTTTCCTATTTCCTATTTTTAACCACCCTCACCATACTGTAACACCTAGTATATTGTTGGGAGTTTCAGTACGTCAGTAGAGTTCACTGTCCTCTATCCGGTTTAGTTATTGTTTTTATTCTATTAATCTGTAGAATAATATCTACTTACTTACTATGCGTTAAAAATATTATAAAAAAGACATTGGTATCGAAAAACTATAGTTTTAATCAACATATTCACTATTTAACAAAAAAGTTTAAAAAAGATTTCTTGAAAACAAATAGGTTTAAAACCATTTTCAGTGTACACAAAAACAGAAGGCTTCGTTAATAAGATATCGTTTTTAAAATAAATTATGTACAATTTTTTATTTTGTGTGTTTTATAACTGCTTATTAAATTTATTTTGAAACCTAAACTACCAACTTACTTATTTATGGATATTTAATATATATTAAAATTTACCTTGGCCTTATTCTTTCATAGATCTATAAAAACTCAAACCACTGTGTACATGCATAACTACTACGTATACACTAATCTTTTCATATAAATAAATTAAACTTGGTTAAACGTTACTCACAAAATATACAGATATAAAAAGAAAAAATAAAAATATTTCTAGTATATATCTGATTTCTCCGCCCAGCTAATGGGGTTCAATTAAACACGTTTACGAATTAATATTCCAAGAGTGCGGTATCTGATTGGTTGTTAATCTGTGACAAAAGTATTAAAAATGGGACAGATTTTGCAACAACTTAGATTAGCAAAGGTATGTAAGAGATATCCCATATTGGTAGCCAATATCCAGCAAAGATGAAGTCTTTCTAAGGTAATTTCAAGTAAGTAAGTAACAGTAAATGATAAATACAAGGTTTCTCCTCGGCAAGTAAACTACCGGTGTTATTAAAAATAGGAGCTGTCAAATATATTTGCCATCATTTCTGTAGGATATTCGTGCCTATATTTGATTGGATGCATTGTATATGCATCCGAATCGTACTAATAATGATATCATAATTATTTTTAATCTGATTATGTTAAAGAGAATAACTGAATAAATACCAAGATTTCATTAGTGCCTTAAAAGGGTGCGGCTCGGAACGGCCTTAAGAACTATGCATTATAATTTGTACTGCCCGAGTATTTTGTTGTGCAAATAGGAATTTCTCTATAATAAGGCAAAAAAAACTGAAAAAGCGCGCATTGAAATGCTTTCTGATTATATATGTTAATTCTTTATTAGCTGCGTTAATTATCGTAAACAGACTAATTAAAATACTTAAGATTTATAATGCATAAAAAATTGAAATGGTACAATTGGTTATAAAGTTGAACAATTCGAAATCGTTCATAGCAAAATTAATATTAGTCAAAACATTATAATAGCCATACGTGAAAATATTTAAATGAATCACAAACATTTGCAAATTAAAATTTTCTTGGTAAACTCACTATAAAATAGTGCAGTGCCGGCTCGTGGATTTAAGAACGGGTGAAACGCAGCGTAGCTATGTGCGTAGCCCCGCAGGTAAAAATAGCGCCGCAGACGAAACATTTTCGGGGTGCCACGCCCAAAATGGTTGTATTTTTTACCTTTTTATGAGGTTAATTATCCATAGCTTTGGAACGTTTTTTAATACTTAGGAGAAATAATATGAATTTATAAGATTTTAAATATTTTTTTGTTCCTTAAAAACAGTTGTGTAGCTATATCTTTAAGCTAATTTCGATTCGACTCGATCGACGCAAAACTGCTTCCGCCTCCGATGATCTGAACGCTCTAATTTACATTAATTCTACAACAAGCGCCTGCAGCCTGCAGCAGAAGTTTTATGCCGGTCCCATCTCTATTTGGCTTACGGATATTTACTATTGTGTTGCCATAGTAACTGCCGTAAACAAATCTAAGCGCGAAAGCCGGCATACGGGGAGAGTCTGATGCGGAATTTGTTTTCCTGCTGATTGTGATTCCTCAACGAGTCGCTCTTATGAAAAGATGTTCAGCGCGCTACGTTTTTAAGTCATTATTATTTTTTTAGCACTAGTTTTCATAGAAAATAATGGTATTATAAACTAAATAATGTGAATTTATATAAAACATACTTATAAAATGCTTAATATTTTAAAAATATTTTTATTTTTAAGTAAATTGATTGGAAAATGTAGGTGAAGTGGCGCTTCACCCGCGTCCCCTGGCGAGCCGCCATTGAAATAGTGTTTTTAATTACGCAACATTTAGTAAAAACTGGAAATATCTTCTATTCACATTATACTTTTTATAAATTTATGAAAATTAGGTTTAGCATGGGCCCTTATGGACTCCTAAAACACAAAAAAAGATTTTTGTGTTCACACCGCGATATCTTGGAAGATGTTAGTGATATGAAAAAAACTTGTTTTTATTAAAATGTAGAGCAAGGTTTTTCTTTCTGATAGAGGCTGCTGCATATGTTTAGGAAAAACAGTAAACAGTAAGTTATGAGTATGTTATTTTATATCAAAATTTGTCGTCTTGCCGCTCGATCACTGGCAGCGTTAATGCTTGAAGCTTTTTATGTGAATGAAATCGTCGCTGGCATTTCCTTTCGCTTCTTTATTTTCCCCAGCGCGAACAGGGTGGTAGCAGGCGTTTGTACTGAGCATATATCAGCTTGGACTGGGCTATTTCCATACTTGAATTACGTTACCAGTCGTAATTAGGGATGACCATTAAAAAAATATATCCATACATCAAAGCATTTGATATATCGAAACTATCTATACATATATGCGGTATATCGCAAGAAAAATATCGGCATATTTTTTATCGAGTGATTAATGCGCAAATGTAACTGCCATTACATTCCTTGCGCCATTTGCGGGGTTTAATTTAGGGTTTTGGCTATTTGGTTTTACTTTTGTCTATAAGCTGAAAAAATTATCTATTTTTACATGCTTTTTTAATTTTGCTTTGTTTTCCGCAGCTTTTTTTCTTTTAGCTGCTCCCGATTGGGCTTGTAATTCATTTTATAACAACTATAACGCTGAATACTAACAAAACAAATTATAAAGTCAGTATCACTACGTTAATATTAATAATTAATAAAAGCATTGCAGCCAGTACCGGATTAATTATTTTCGCCCAAACGTATTTAAGGGCTCCAAGCTCGTGGGAATAAGTGACAACCAAAAAAAAGTCCTGTTTTACATATAGCCGAAACTTATCCTCTGCTTTAATATAAAAATATGTAAAAACTACCTACCTTACTAATAAAATAAAACAAGGAAAATTATATAAACGATTTTTGTGGCAGCGAGGTGACGGGCCCTCTTTTCAACTGGCCCTAGGCCCGGACCTAATGAGTAATGCGGCACATTCCAAAAAAGCAAATAGCAAATAACTTAAAATAAACTATCGGTAAGAAAATTACTTAAAAAAAAACTATCAGTTCAGTAAGTATTTTGCATCGAAGATGATGGGCGAACCCTATTCCCTGTAGAAATTTAGTTCGATCAATCTTTACCGACGTAAAGCGCACCGCCGGCCGCGGTCGCGACAAAAATGAATCTGCTGGCGTAAGCAAGTAAAAATAAAAGTCTGTTTGCCTTTTTGGTGCTAGTTAAGGTCTATACACACGGTGCTACGGTTTTTGTCGCCTATCGATAAAAGTTGCCTAGTTTTGTAAATGTAATTTCCTTACTTAAATGTGCGCTTTTATAAATCGATAGTTTTTAGTTCTATAGATAGTTTTTTCTGTAGCCCTTAATCGGGCCGCTGCGCCGGGCCCTCAAAGGCTCAGGCCCTGGCATAACCGTACCACTCGCACCATTGTAGTTACGCCACTGGGCGCGAGGTTTAGAGAAACTGAAAATCAAAATAATCTTTGCGGAAACCAGGCTCTTCTGTTACTTTTAGTTATAAAAACTAGAAGTATATTGTTCTCTACTAAGTACTAGTTAATCGTTTTCATTATTATTATGTTTTCAGTAAAAACAGTAAAAAAGCAATAGATATAATATATTTTCTCCTATAAGAACACTTTATATATTATACTTATATGTATTGCTACAAGTTAAACAAACATCGATTTAGCAAATTAACAGGGGGGGGGGTTATTACAAAGAAATTTTAAGGTTAGATTTTTATTCTTACTTTTAACTTAAACATATATGGTAATTATTGTTTTGGCAGATTTTCAATAACTTTTTACATTTTTCTCGAAATTTTAAGACTATTCTAGGGCATTTCAATGGAAATTTCCCACGACTTACTTTTCCGGGAAAAGATGCCAAAATGTCAATTATGTCACCGTTCATGTTATTTGTTTGCTTTCGTTGCGATATATATTGATATATGGCAACAATATATCGATATAAATATATCGATTTGTATTAAAAAATATATTGATATATTTCATATATCGGTATACTGTTGCCATTTCTAGCCGTAAGCAGTATTTATTTATTGATTCTTGGTGCAGGTAGTGCACCAACATTGTCTTCGGGCTCACTATCAAACTAATATTTGATTAAAGAGTTTAAATCCTCAACCCGAGATGCTAGATGTTTCGAAGTATGGCTGGACAATTGAAGAAAAGACCATAACACCTGTTTTTACAAATACTGCCAACATTTCCAAAAAATATAAACAAGTCTTTTAAGAACATGCAAGTGTAAAAACGGTAGGTATTTCTTTTTTATTATGATATGGTTCTTTTCCTAAATGTTGGCATTTTTTTTAGATTGTGTTAGTAAGCTATGTTCTTGCAAGAAGAATAATGTGGAATGCATATTGTCGTGTGCATGTCTAGAGACAAAGACGTGCAAGAACAGTTTAGCATACAAAAAATGAAGGCCCAGGAAAATTTAGTTAACGTAGTTACATGGAGAAGAGGAAAATATTGATTCCAGTAATTAATTAGAGAGTATGTTAATATCTATTTATTTTTTACAATGTATACATAAACCTACCTTTTCCTACATAGGGTAATTCCGGGAGAGATAAACCACTGCCTGAGATGGACCAGTCTCCTAATTCTAACGGCAGGCGTTAGAGGGAGCGAATTTCAATGCTATCGCGCGCCGAAACAAGCGTCAGTCGTGGTTGAACAGCCGTAACCGTAGTACCCGTTTTTTGTCGGTTGATATTATATTTTTAAGTTTTAACAAGTGGTGAAAATTTCTGTACCTGATTTTCAGGTAGCGATTTTGTCTAAATGAGAGTATTAATTGGCAATTTCTTGTTAAATATTTGAAGCCTGGTATCTATTCTAACTAGTGTGCGTAGTATAAACATCGAAATACAATTAGATTTTTTGTTTTGGAGTGGTCCATGTATACCCGAAATTTGGGATAGATGAACCGGTTTGAATTGAATTATTTTTTTTAGAATGCCTACAAAATACCAAAGAAAGCTTAGTGCAGAAAGAGCTATGTGGTCGGAAGATGACCTTAAAAACGCCATAGAGGCAATAAATTCAAACACAATGGGGGTTAACGCCGCCGCCAAGCATTTTAACATCCCTAAAGCTACTTTACTTAGGCGAAAAAAGTCTGGAAATTTAAACAGGGTCATTGGGCCCTTCGTCCACTCTAGGGGAGGAAAACGAGGCAAAATTAGTAGCCCATATTAAAAAACTTCAAAAGTTTGGTTTTACTCCCACCCGAAATGACGTACGGCAAATGGCTTTTGCTCTCGCTGAGCAGTTGAAGTTGAAGCACCGTTTTGATGCATCTACTAGGATGGCAGGCTATGACTGGTTGCACCTTTTTCTAGGTCGCCATTCAGATTTAAGCATAAGAGTTGCTGAAGGTGTCTCAATAAACCGTTCAACTGCACTGTGTCGTGACACTGTGAACATTTACTTTGAACTGTTGGAAAGTATTCTCAACGATAATCAACTCTTTGATAAACCATGTAATATTTTTAATGTTGACGAAACTGGATTACAACTCAATAATAAGGCAGGACAAATCATAGCAGCTAAAGGCAGCAAAGCGGTGACGTCGATTACATCGGGAGAGAGAGGTGAGACAATAAGTGTGATAGCTTGTTGCAATGGCGAAGGTACATTTCTCCCACCTTACTGTATTTTTAAAGGGAAAAACATAAAGGAGGAATTTTCATCGGGCATGCCAACAGGCTCTGTTGTTCGCATGTCCCAAAAACCTGCTTATGTGAACACAGACATATTTTTTAACTGGCTGGAAGAACACTTCATTCCTAGAAAACCGTTGGGTAAAGTGCTCTTAATTTTAGATGGGCGCACATCCCATTGCAATCTTTGCGAAATGCTTGAATTTGCCGAAGAAAATGGAATAATTATGTTGTGTCTTCCACCTCACACCACCCACTATCTACAGCCTCTTGATAGGGCTGTATTTAAGTCGCTGAAAACACATTACTACGCAGCTTGCAACAATTTTTTAAAAATAAATCCCAGCAGAAAAATTGGGTGGCTTCAGTTCGGTCAACTATTGGCAGAATCATGGGCAAAAGCAGCTATAGCAAAAAATGCAATATCCGGTTTTAAGGCAACTGGAATTATTCCCTTTTCACCTGAAGCCATGCCGGAGTATGCCTTTTTATCTGAGGAGGTTAATAAAGCAGCCCAGCAAGTAACCAATGCCAGAGACAATGAGGTTAATTATTTCATATTTAATGTGATTTAAATTATTAACCCTTCTTTATTTTCAGATGGTAACAAACATCACTAAAGAAAATATACAAATTTCGACAACTGACATCACCGATGATGTTCAAAAATCAGAGCCGAAAAATAAGGTAACTATTGTTCATAGAAAATTTTGTTTCAGGCCAGCAAGATATAACTGCTGGAATTATGGATATTATTAGTCCAATCCCAAAAATCACTGAAACTGTAGTTAATGTGAAGAAGCGAGATCGTGCACTCGCTTAAGTCCTTACGTCGCCTGAAAATATTGAGCTGAGAAAAACTTAAATTCAATGATAAAAAAAACACTGAAAACATCGACGAAAAGAAACAGAAGCGCTAACCAGTACTTCTGAATCAGAAGGCGAAATATCTTTACATGACGATAGTGATAGCTTACAAGAATGGGAAGAAAACAATTGCGCTGGTTGTGTAGAAAATTACAGTGTTACAAAGAAGACCCATGACTGGATAAAGTGCATTATATGCACCCGATGGCTTCACGAGTCGTGCCTAAAATATGTGTGATAGGTGTGGCAATAAAGCTTCTACTGTTTGTTAAAACCATATGAACCTGTTATTTATAATATTATTAGGTACTAGTGAGGTTACTTTTTATACTTTTTTATTATGGTCCATCTCACCCTGTGTGGTTCATCTACCCCAGCTATGGTGGTTCAACTAACCCCCAGATTCAAGGGGAGTTGGACCATATATCGATTTTTTTGTTTACTTTTTTGTAGAAAAATGCGTTTCATTTTTGAGTTTATATTTCTGTTTAAGTTTAAAGTAAGTTGTCTGATTTGTCATAAGATTTTTTTTCAATTGAATAAAGCTATTTTTCCATAGAAAATAACCAAAATAAAAAAAGGGGTTCATCTCTCCCGGAATTACCCTATATGAATAATTTATTTTCACTCATTTCCTGAATCTCAGTACAGCTCTATATAAATTCCGGCAAATAAACTTGTATAAATACGGAATTGTGCGTTCGGCAGTTCTCGAAACATTCGATAAATTAACATATCGGAGTGACCCGATGTTGCAATCTCAAGTGTTCATAAGTATCGCGATTCCGAATCGACGGGACTTGGAATGATTGAGATTTTCAAATATTGATATTAGGGCAAATATATTTAATTATTTAGTTTACTATTTATTTTAAAAATACAGGGATTTTCGATCAGACAGAGAAAACTCGGCCCTATATTTTTGTTAAGAGTCATTTTATTCGTATTGTTAATATTTTTCAAGATATCCCGGGGTGAACACAAAAATCATTGAGAAACAATTAAAATTCTAATTTTCATACATTTATAAAAAATATAATTTGTGTACAAAAAAATGTTAATTTTTACTGAATTACCTAATTAAAAGCACTATCTTATGATGCGCTTAACTAGAAAATTTGAATTTGTGCCCTTACGGATCCGACGATTAACCTTACGGATAGCTTATGAAAATACTTAAATAAATTACAAGCGTTCTCTATAAACGTACGGAGAAGTGCGAATGCATGTTTCAGTATTTGGAAAACGTCGACGGAAACTCAGACTCCGCGCCCAGTAATACAGGGCGTGGAATTACTAAGGCAAGCACGATTTAATGTAATTTAATGTAACGGTCCATTATATTAGACCTCAGGTTTTCTTGGTCTGTTCAAACAGAATAACAATATACTCCACGCTTTTATTTTTAACTGACTTCAAAAAAGGAGGAGGTTCTCAATTCGTACCCATATATTTTTTATATATGTATAGGGTGTCCTATTTTCGATAGTATTGCAGGGTATCTCAGTTATTATTGAAGATAGAAGGATGCTGTTTTCGCGGCACTCAGAAAAAAAATTGCGTGGTCTTCTTCGTTTTTGAAATACAGAACGAAATTGAAAATTTGCACTTTCCAAGCACCCTTCAAATCTTAGTTATAATACAAGCTATTGAAAAAGTAAAAACAAAATTTTTGTAGAGTTTTTTACTTAGAACGCAATGGGGTAGTTAGTTTTTAGGGTGCTCAGATATTGAGTTACAGACAAAACTTATTTTTTTTTAATAGAATACCCTGTCTATTTCGTCGAATAAAACAAACTAACATGCCCTATTTCTCGTAATCTTCATATATTAACAATCAGTTTCCTACATATATTCAAAATGAAGACAATAATAGTTGTTATTAGAAGCTTTTGTTTTCTACTGCGTACTTTATTGTTATTATTTTGTTAATAATTCCAAATTGTCAGCATATTATGTAAAATAAATATGAGGTGAAACAAATAATTAATTATCTCCTTAAAACCTGGCCGAAAATATGATGTCATCTTTTATTTGAGACCAACATTTATTGTGGATTTAAGATATGAAAATTTAATTAAGAGGCTACTAAATTTATTTATTAATTTATTAATTATTATTAATATTTTATATAAAATACATAATATATCGAAATGATATTAATGACAGAAATCTTCTAGGCAACCTTATACAGGGTGTGTAAAAAGTCTAGAAATGGCTTATAACCTCCCTGATTTGTTGGCCGATCTAAACCAAATTTAGCACAGTAATGTAAGAGGATATTATACATCCAATGACGGTACAGGCGTTGTTTTTCAGAAAATGTAATAAATTTAATTTTTTAATGGAATACCTTGTATTTTTTTTATTTTTTCATTTTACAGTAAACTTATATTAAATAATACTTTTGCTATAACGTATCTTATCCCTAATATCAATAGTTTTTGAAATGTTTTTCCCTTAACTGCTTGACAGTGAGCTAGTTAAAAATAAAAGTTTCGAATTGCGTTGTAAATCATCTCTGGTGTTATTAATTCCATTTCATCCAGTATTAGACGCTATAATTCAGCCAGATCTTGAGGTTTGGTTGCATAAACATTATTATTTTAATGTCTTTATAAAAAATTGTCATTTGGCGCCAAATCAGGGGACCTAGGGGGTCACTTGATAGGGCCTTTTCTTTCAGTCCACCTGTACGGAAATGTATTATTTAAAAATTCTCGCACGTTTACTCCAAAATGCGGTGGAGCTCCTTCCTGTTGGAAGTATTTAATTGCATAATTCGGACCCATTACGTTTTGGATAGCAGGCACTACTTGATTTTCCAAGAGCTGAAAGTAAAGCTGTGATATTAATTTTCCTTCAATAAAAATGTATCGATCTTGTGGATACCAACGAGCCCAGCCGATATATTCAGTTTTTCAGGACGTTGAATGTGACATTCCCTCATCCAATGCAGTTGTGTCTATTGACTTTACCGTTTAACATAAATGTTGCTTCATCCAAAAAGATTATCCGTTCAAAATCGCCGCTAAATGAATTTTGAAACGATGATTTTTACGTTTTCTTAATACATTATGCACATATTTGAAGCAGACATCAACTACTTGAGAAGATTTTCCTAAAGAGGAAGAAAGAATTACTAAACGTTGTAAAATATCTAAACTTTTCTCTTCATTTGTTGATATATTAGGTCGCCCTGATGGTTGCTTATCTACACAATTTCGAGGTCTCTTGAAATCATCGGACAGTTTTAAAATGGTGGGTTTTGAAAAGGGATTTCGGTTTGAAAATGTGTTATTAAATACATTTTGAATTTCTTCGTAAGACCTGACCCGATCGCCATACCCTCTCTTAATAAGAATAGTAATTCTTTTCCTTTTGGTTAAATCATTTTTGAATTGACACTTTTTGTGACGTTTCGATCTGGTATCTCATTAGCAATAATGGTAATAATTCAAATGTGCATAATTGCATATGGTGTCCTAACATCCTAAAAGACTGTTGATATTAAGGATAAGACATGTCATACACTACTGTGCCAAGTTTGGTTTACATCTACAGACAGTTCATACACACTGTTTTTTACTCATATAGTATTAAATCACTTTCTCTACACCACTACTCCATATCGCTCCTGAATGCACGTATTTTTTCACTCAACTCGCACATATTATCAGCATTACTACAACTGTGGTATCATCGGCATACATAGCTATGTGATCGCCTCTCACATGCTCTGGCAAGTCGTTTGTATACAAAATAAACAATAACGGTCCGAGAACGGATCCCTGCGGGACAATTAATACTGACTGGCCTCGGTTCAGAAAATAACCACCGTATTTTATCACCAAATCTCTCTCAGTCATGTAGAAATCAATCCATTTCAATAATAAACCCCGAATGCCCATGTTATAAAGCTTGCAAATCTACCTGAGAAAAATCCGTGTTGGCATGCATTAAGCACTTTTAGCGAACCTGCTAAATCAACCAATTTATTACAACCTTTTCTAACACCTTTGAAAACACACTCATTAGCGATAATCTATAGTTTTCGATATTATTAGGATCATTTTTTTTTGTGAACGGGAACAACATTAGAAGTTTACAATATCTTTGGGAACTCAAGGTTTTCGAGATCACTGCAATTTCTGTTAATTATTTACTCTGTAACATTAAAAAAATAAATGAGCTTTACATTGCACATTTTTAATTTTATTATTTTCAAAATAAAAATACATACTTTAAAGTTGCTGTCCTATTCGACCCTAAATCAGCATGTGCTGTGCTGCCATCTCTATGACAACGATCGAACTTGTAACTTTGCAAAGTAAGTTATCTTTTGAAATTCAAAACACCCCTTGACAGAGCTTAAAAATGAATTTTCGTATACTATCTACATTTCCTTTCGATAAAGGCACCTCCTTTTTTTTTAAATCGCTTAATAAACCCAGAAGAACAAAGAAAAAAAATGTATTAGTTCTTGAATCCTAGTGGCCGACTTGCCGAACAAACTCATGAAAACAGCATTTTAAATAACAAATGCAAAATTTTGAGGATGTATTTGGTCACGATCAAATTCTGTTTCAGTGAACACCATCAATACCATTAGTAGTTTTTTGTTTCATGCTATAAGGCAATTTGTACTTCGTAAAATATACAAAAAAATACGTTCTTTATTTATAACAATAACTGAAGTATGACCGTTTCGTTCCACACATAATTATTAAGTAATATGTATGTATAAAATGTATTAGCTTTTAATTTCCTTAATAAAAGGATGGATTCATTACAAGGGAAGTTTCAGTTAAAATTTTATACAGATTGGTTTTACACAATTACCAGGAAAATCCCTTGCTATGAGTACTTCCTGTTATCAAGAGAAGTGAAAGGCAGCAAAATTAATTAGACGAGGAAAGTTAATATAGACATAATATAATAATAGATAATTAATATCTACTTTTGAGTGTGTAAAAAATTACTTGTATATGAACCACTATTTTTTGGGAGAATAGCGATAAGGTATTACGTAAAATTGCTCGATTTTGCTACCGGCTAATAGATGGCAGAACCTGCATTTATGCATTTATAGAGCGATATTTTTATTATGTTTTTCTACTTATTAATGGTTTTCTTTCTTTCATATATTATTTTGGCGAAAATATTCAAGTGAAATAAAAGCTTGAAGAAATGCATTGTTTATTAATGGTAAGTGGGCAAGTTTAGTTTAGCACATAATTATTTAATTTAGTAGTTAGCTTTTTTTTTATTCATAATAGTAAGGCTTTATTACTAGTTATAATAACAGGGAAGATTCTTCTGAACCCTATTTACAATGGAAGAGATCCAAGTTATGTGTTTTTTTTTAATTTTTAAAATTTTATTCAAGTCAAAAACCACTCTCAGTTGGGTGCTCTCAGGTGCCTAAACGGTACACGTTTTCGACAAGAATAAAAGAGATTCTGAAAGAGCATAAATGTGAGTAAGAATTCCTATAAGGTGTTAGTTTTAAAAAGTTTAAAGAGATTAGGATTATCGCAGCGTGTTTGAAATAATTGAATTTTTAATTTTTTTTTCTGATCTTTTTCTTGACGCTTGCTAAAAATTATTTTTAAATCAAAAATAATAAAGAGGCAAGAAACTACAAAACTATATTTAAAGTTTAGAACTAAATGTTTCACGAAGAAAATTACTTTTCTGTAAAATTTTTCGTTTGGGAATTTTGCCTGCAAGTGTCTATTATAATTTAGCCGTATCCTTTGAAGTTCTGGTATATTTTTTTTTCGAAGAGTAGATCGATGTCTCAGGGTTCTCCAAAAAAAACCGACCCTAATAGATAAAAACTGAAAAAGTTACCATTTTTTGAAAATTGACCTAAAAATCAAACGATGCCTTTACTTTGAAGACGAATATAACTAAAGTTATTTACTCTTTTCACACAAAAGCAAGGCATATTCAGAAACTTTAATCTACTTTCTACAACATTTTAATTTACTGTTTGTGTCTAAGATGTACCAAAATGTTAGAAAGCCTAACTTGAAGAAAATTTGCACATTATTTGTATGTTTTTCTCATACTTTCAAAAACTCGAAAGCAACCAGTCGCTTTTGATAAAACGTAGGTATTACCGCTGACAGATGTAAATGGGTATACATTTAACTTAATTTGATTTCATTTTAGGGCTTCAAAACTAATTGCTTGGGTAATTTGAGATTGGATATTTTTAAGCCACAAATTGGGGCACAATAGTTTCCTCAATGTAGTAAGATCTGCTTAAGAAAATTGGTTGTCATTTTCTATGTATGGTATATGCCGATATTCGTTTCAAATAAGTACTACTCGTGTCTGATATTTATAAACAAATAATATGTAGACCCGTTGAGGTGCGGAGAGTTGGTTATTATTTAGATAGTATCTGTAATGGTATTGAATTGAATTTACGTATATTTACATATACTTAATCTGAGGAGCATTTATTTTGCTCCGCTAGGAAATGGTTTTGCTCCGGCTCATAGATGGCGCACCCAGTATCTAATCGCTGTGCCATTTTTTTCTTCAACCAATTTACTTTTGACTACGACACACTCGTCTATTCAACTCTGAACCAATGGACTTTAGATTAATTGAATGGGATGTTTATCAAAAATGTACAATTCTTGTACAATCATTAACTATTTGCACCTCAAAATTTTATTTCCAACGCGAAGCAGTGAATATTAAATAGAAATTAAATACATGTGTGTTTAGGAAAATATAACTTCAGTCAATTTATGCAAAAGCGAGATCCATTTGCATATTAACAAGATGCGAATTTAAACGTCCGAACAATGAAAAATTGCTAAATAACAGTTTTACATTAAAAAGCAAGAGTTACTTTTATAAAAACTAATTTCCTTAAAAAGTTAATCGCATGCAATCCGTCCTAAGTTGCCCGACACAAGTCGCGTATGCGAGACTTGCGAGAAGGACAATTTACATTTATATTAACAAAATATTATGCTAAAATTTTAATATATCTGAAACTATAATTAATACTTTCGAGTGTGCGAAAACGGTAAAAAATGGGAACGCTATTTAAATGCAGGCAGCTATAAAATGTGATTTATTTAACTACCTCATTTTGCAGGCAGCGAAAAAAATTAAGGAGTAAGCAACTTTATTATTAATATTTAAAAGGAGGGTGGAGCCTAGACAGCTACCATTAAAATTGCCCATTACGGCTTGCACTGAACGCAGCTAATGAATAATCTAATTGGTGCTGCTTGAAGACATTTGTTTTTCTTGACCCTATTATGCACACATGAACAGTGTTTTTCAGATTAACTCTCTTTTATGCCAAGTGGGCGTCTTCGTACATGCAAAATTACTAGTTTAAAGACTTTTTTTGTATAATTTTTACTAGTCCTTTTATTGGTCTAGCGTGGATGATTGATTAATATTTTTAAATCGGAGTGAATTTAAAATCTTCGTTCTGCTGCTGTACATATATCACTTAATATCTGCTGTATGGGAGATGGGCGACGTTGGTCATCGATAGAAACCTCATTAGTCTAGGTAACGAGCTTAATGTTTAGCCAAGCCCTCGGATTATAGCCCCAGGAAAATACAAATATTGTATGTTATATATTCATTATTTTTACCCCTCACCCCCTGGAAATAGTTCTTGAAGACGGTTCCAGAAAAAATTTTAAAATTTGGTACGTTTTTAGGGGTTTTGAAAATAAACTCTAATTTATCAAGAGAATTTTAGATTATTAAGTGTACAGAAGGAGTATCAAAAATGAGCTGTGCTAAATTATTAACATTTGCTGGAGTTTTATTTGACTTTTAAATTTCACCAGGTCTAAATTTAAGAATAAACCTCAAAAATATTCGGGCAATTCCATCTATACATTTATTTCTGTTCTTTATGTTTTTTCAGACATGCTACACCGAGAAACATTAAATTACGTGATAATTATATATTTTGCGCTTGCACATTGTTTGGTTAAACAATTTGTATTAATATGCTTATTATTATTATTATTATCGAAATTGACAATCAATTTCTCAACAAATATTGGGTTTTAAGCCCATTCCGGATGCATGCATCAAAAGGAGTGGGCTGGTTTCTATTAGTTCTATGTGAATTTTCTCACTATGTGACAAGTACTGAGCAGGGCTGCCTTCTAGGTGTCGATGAAGGTGTTAGTATGCAGTCCTATAGGCTTCAGGTTCTGTTCTAGTATTTTTAGAACTAGCACAGTTGATGATGCTATATCTCGATGGCCAGCTCCGCATATTTGCCAGTGCCATTTGAGCCATCTGTTCTTGTTTGTCTGGGTCTGAAAGTTACTTTAGGATGATGTTGTCCCTTGCGAGATTAAGTGGAGTACGGGTTAGGGTCACTAACCTGTGGCTTGTGCCGGGAGTGCGAGTTGATCAAGCCAATAAGGGATCTGCCACCTTCTCTGCGTGGTAAGGTCATTCAGAGAGTTGATGACCTTGGGTGGTGTGACTCGTACTTGGTCAACAATTAGGCGAGTAGTTCGTTGTATTTCCTCTAGCTCCGTGTCAGTCCATTTTAATATTCAGAAACTCTAGATCAGCACGGGCACAGCATAGGTGCTAATTGCTGTAATGAAATTTCCAGTATTCAGTTCTCTCTTCAGAAGAGCTCGCACTCTTTGTTGGGTTCCACATACAGAAGGTGGGGTATAGTTCGGAAATGATCTCTATTGGCTTTGATATTGAATCCATGTCCTGTATTGTTGAACAACGTGGAGAGGGGATTCATCGCTAAGCAGAACCAAAGTGGGCTAACGAGTCTCGTTGGTAAATTCCCCTATTAATGTGTATCTTATCGGTGATAAGAGATTCATCGCCATTATAGATCCTCAGGTTCGTTTCCCACTGGTGCTTGATAGTTGCTAGGAAATTGATGATCATAGGATGAATTTTTGTATATTCCTAGTACGTTTATGAGCCAGGAATATGATACACTCATACGTCTTTTTATAATCTATAAAAGCAGTGTGTTTGTTGCGTTGTTTTTTCTGTAGTACCACAGAGTCGATGATAAGTTATCCTTTGCATCCTTGATGGTCTCGAATCCATCCTTTCTGTTCCTCGGCTAGAAGGTTTTGACTGTCAATATGGTGATAGATACGATTTGCAATGCATCCTGTTAAGGATCTTGTACATGATGGGCAAACAGGTGATGGGCCTGTACTGGGACGGGTCTTCTGTCCTATTGCTTTTGGGTAGCATAGTTGTAGTGCCTAGCATTAGAAATGCGGGGGTTGTCTCCGGGTGATGCATTATTTTGCTAAAATGACGGGCCATAGCTTCATGGAGGACTTCAAATTTCTTATACCAGAAATTGTGAATATGGTCAACTCCTGGCGAGTGACTTCCAGTTGCTTCTTCCCTTGATAAATCTCCTAACTTCCTCCTTGGTGGTAGAGTCAAATTTCATTTGTGGTGTTTGAATTTGATCACGTTGAGATTGTACCCATGGTGTGATCTTTAGTGTAATTGATATTTCGATAGAACTGTCTTTGATTGATGTTTCCACAAACCAGTTCTGTCGTTTTCTTTTTGAGCATTTGTTGTATCGCTGCAGACGTTTCGCTTTTGCTTTTAGTTTTTGCTTTAGTGTATTTTGATGCTCATCTAGCATTTATTGATGGTTGAGATAGGAGGATTTTGTACCTATCTTGTTAAATATCTTCGTAATGCGTATCTTAAGTATGCTGGAAGGGTGTTCATTCTGCCGAAATTCTATGAATCCTCCCAGTTTCTGTCTCAAATCGTCAATTGTCTTCTCAAGTCTTTTCTGCCATATGGGTTTTTGTTGGTGTGTGGCTTTGCCTGTTTTCCTCTGAGAATACACTTTGTTGTTTATGGCATCTAAGGATGGCGACGGCAGAGCAGTATATGAGTATGGTGTTGAAAATCTTGAGGATGCTGTGAGTCTCGCGACTAATTCTAAGTTTCGGGAGCTTAGGTCTTTGAGTCAGATCTAAACCGTTAAACTCAGCAAACTCAGGTTCAGCCAGAAGTTTATTCCGGATAATTTCTCGCTGTTGGTCAGCAATGCGTTGCTCGGTGTGTTCTGAAGATTCGGATATTTCCGAAGGAAAGCACTATGTAGGTCGGTTCGATAGGTGATTAAGGTTAAAGGTTATTATTATGGTTATTATTGTTATTCTTAAAATATATTTAGGCACAAAAACGAACTCTAAATGTATAATTACAAAAATATAAGAAAGATATTTTGTTTTCCAAATGATGTTATAGAAATAATCCAAAGTTTGTTCATTTTTGCAATGCGAGGTTTTAGTAAAACAAATCCGAATTATTTTATTGATGCAGTAATATCCTTAGACAGAAATGGAAAGATGCAGGCGCTAGTTATGGATAGTTATATATTATAATATATTATATTATATAACGAAATATATATAAAATAATTCAGATATAATCCTCAAGTTCGGTTATTTATCTGAATTACATTTTGGTCACTTATTATATTTAATACCTCAAATATTTACAAAAAAGCGGCAAAAAGGCAGTAAATTAAGCACACATTTTACTAAATACTACTGATTTCCAGAACTAAATATCAAAAAATTTATAATTCATATGTGTTAAGGACTAATTCCGAGTTGGTGTGTGAGACGTTAGATATGAACCTGCGTGTGCTGTTACGCACGTGAGTTATGAATAATTCCTTGGATCTGCTAATAGATGTGCAATAAGCTATGTTATATATGAAAATACGTCAAGCGACTAAGCGGCCGCTTACACCGCTTGATAGATAAAACGGCACTGTAAACAGCCCAGAATTAGATCTCTGGTACTACCAATGCCAACGGCACAAGTCAGATTTATCACCGAAACATTTGCTGTAAGCTTAGCCCCTGCACACCCACGGGATTCTGATATTTACGAAACAAGCAACCAAGTCGAAACCGTTAATAAGGAGGCTCATTAAAAAACTGAAGTTGTAATTATGAATGATGAAAAACATCGACATAAATATTGTTTCCTGATCCAAACGACTCTCTAAACGAAGTAGTAGCATTTTATAGGTACGAGAAGGACATAAATCTGATCTGATCTGGGTGTTCTTCTTCAGTCGATCCATATAAAACGTACAATCGAAGATTTAAATAAGTATAACCAATTAAAAAAATTATTTGGTGACTAGTTTTAATCTTTGAATTTTTTATTATAAATGTATAACCACAAAAATATAAAAACAACGAGAATACTTTTTATCGATTTTTATAAGGTGCAAATAAGCAAATTATTTCTTTAATATCATTAAATTTTTTTTAGACCCCAAAGGTTAAGTTTATTTCTGCACCAATAGATTATGCTCTTCCTTAAAAATTTTTCAATGTGTTTTTTAGATAAAAATCCATTTTGAACTGCCCCATGAGATAAAATAGATCCCAAGAATGCATTTTAAATTTTTTTTGTTTTTTAAACTAAACTTTTTTTTAAATTCATACCTATAAGTAAGCTTTAATCTTTTGGTTTCTATCTTTTTTTTTAAAGTTTGATTTAAGAAATAAAAAAATTTAGACATAAAAATTAAAAAGTAAGTAAAAAAATTTTTTAAAGAATCGTATGTACAAATTTGAAATTTATTTAATGTATCACTTCCCTGAAAACACTTTTTCAATTCGGTGTTCATACTAAGATTATACATTAACCCATTCACCTTTTATGAGATCTCCAACTTCCCTTTCGTCTTCTTCTAACTCCTCGGTTGTTCTTCTTTCCTGCCTTTTGTTGCTCCACTTGTTTGTCCATCCTCTTGATTGATTTTGTATCCTCTTCTTAGTTAGATTCATTTTCTCTTTAAAAATCAAATTGCTAATGATTACTGTCATCATCGTGGGATTTTTCGTTCTAAGAGCAACGCTATGACCTAGCGAAACTCTCAAGTTTCTGCTATTTTTAAAATTTAAATTATCTCAGTCATAACACCTTCCTTTCAAAAAATGCGCGAGGCTATCATTTAGCGAAACAATCTTGATTTTCCTGGTAGTCAAAAAGCGATAAAGTTTTAAGGAACCCTGGCTCTATTTAAAAGAAACAAGCCTAATTTATTGAAAACCTGATGATATAGTCTACTCGAAATTACTGCCTTCTTTAATTCTGTTTAGATTTAAAAAAAATGTATCAAATGGCCGGTTGGTAATATTTGCTTTAATCAACTTTTTTTCTAAAATTACACTCTAGTTATTCCTGAGCGATCTAAAAAAGGCAATTTCTGATCGTTGCGTTAGACGCTTTTAGTTTCCAGGTAAAAAAGAAAATGACATATTTTCCAGACATGTCTTAATTAAGGCCGGAGGCAAATAACATCTACAATTATTGTCTCTGATGTGAACTCTTCTCCCGGTAAAACGTCTAACATACGGCAGAAAAAAACAAAGTATGGCAATCCATCCTGATTTGCTTCTGTTGTACTTTGTTTCCTTAGGTCTTGTGTGTTACGAAAAGTGGAAGAAGTTCTCCCGACGTAGTTGCAGCAACATTATCGTTACCTCTCAACTTTACTTTGGCTTGTCACGAATTCCGGATATTTATACCCAGATTAAGTAACTTAAGATCATCTGAAAAGTAGCACTCGTTGTGATTGGAAGACATCAAAGTAGGTGTTTATTATTTCAGGTTTTTAATCTGCTGGTTAATTTAATTTTCTTTTAACGTTCTGGCACATCCCCTGTAAAAGCTGATTATTGTGCTAGTTGACAAAACTTTTGAATTCACAAAGTCAAGTTTTCAAAATGGCGTAAAATGTTTTATTTTTACTCGTCAATCTTAGATATATTAACAAAAAATAACATTTATATAAATATAACCAGTGGTTAAAAATTCTAAGGCTACAGCTATAGTATATTTCAAGAAGAAAGAGAGTTGTAAAATACTTAGTTTTTATTTTTTTCACGAATAACTTCTCAACTGCCGGTTTATGCCGCCACAACTTTTAGCTTGTCCATTGCCTCGAAGTGAACTTATTTTTCTTTATCTGTGAGTAGACCATAAAGGCCGAAGGCCTAAATACTAGATTCCGTGGTACTTTGAGTGAAGACAAGGACAGTTTTTTGATGGACTTAAAGATTTGCAGATTAGAAGGTCAAAAGCCATTTGCACACATTCCATAATCAGGATATTCTGGGAATAAAGGAGCGAACAAAGTGGTGTCCTTGGACTTGTCAGTTGGACAGCAAAAAGTTGCATGTGGGTCGATGCTCGTGTCACCCTGGCAAGAATTCCCAAGAGGGGCATAATGGATGATAATTCATCAGAACAGAATCTGTGGTAGCATCTGTGAAACAAAGATAGATCGCCTATAAATCGAAGATGCTTTAGTGCTGCAAGCTTCTTTGTGATGTTTGGATCATCGGTTAAGCGAATAGCTCTTCTTTATACAGAGTCAAGGATATTAAGGATTGCAGTAGAGGCTGCTTTCTCTATAAGGGAACAATACTCATTGTAAAGAATATACAAGTTGGCAGCAGAAAAGTATTTTCGAGCTGGGAAAAGAAAATCCAATTTCTTTGTGGTTGCTGTGGGAATTGAGGTGATGTGATCATGCCGAAGATCTTTCTGAGAGTGACACCAACTAAGAAATCTTTGGCTTCAAGCATCTGATTATTTATTTGAATGATATGGATATGGAGAGATAATCCATGAGATAGTAAACATCATTATATATTAGTGACTTTAAACTGGACAAGGCTCTTTGCTCTCCATTCGTCCATGTTATTGAGGTCCTCAGGCAGGGGTGAAGTCATTACTCTATACATACCATTAATTTCAGTCTTGGAGAGAGGTTCCGGAAATTAAATATTTTGAGTGGAGTGTTCTATTGTCGGTATAGCTGTAAACAGTGGCGGCTCGCGGTTGAAAAAGTAAGTGAAGAGCAAATGAAGCAAGAAAATATCGCAATAATTTTTTTCCAAAATTTTTTTTTATATGTGGAAGGAGTAGAATATTTTTTTACCACTTACCTATATTTTATATACTAAATCAATAACATAACTAATCATAAATCCTCATTAAAAACATCCTCATAAAGACATTCCTTTTGAATTGAAATATTGCCTAGAGAAGTAAGTCTTTTTTGAGATATTGTATTTCTTAAATACGTTTTTACACGTTTGAGGGAAGAAAAACTTTTTCCACTGAAGCACTTGTCGACGGTATTGGTTAAAATATCTTCATTTTCATTAATTTTTTTCACTTGGTCTTGCAGCGATATATTCTAATTACTGTCATTGGCAAAAATAAGACCAAGCTAATTTTGATGTCGTTGACTTTGAAAATATTTTCCCATATAACTGTAACAAATTTTCAAATGGGCCAGTCGGAAAATTTAAACTATATTCGGAAAATTTAGCAGAATCTGCCAAACATAAAAATGTAAGTTTTTCAGAGTCTTAAAAGCTTAGTGTCATTTCCATTAAAATATGGTCCAATGTTTCATAAAAAAGGGTTCTATACTTAGCCCTAATTTCTTCAGGTGAAAGCTTAGCAAGCTCACGTTTGTAATGATTTGTTTCTGTAATAGAATTTGCTTTCTTTTTTTACAGAGCGCCTCACGTCAGCGTTTTATATTGGATATGCAAAAATGAATGTCAAACGATTTTTTTTGAAGAACGCAACTTGAACAATCATTTTCGGCCAACGAGTCTCTGTAATTATTGGCATACGCCTCGTAGATGCAGAGTAAGAGCATACGTTCGTTCGGCTGAGTGATGAAAAAATGAGGGAATATGCTTGCAAAAAAATTCGACATTTACAAATATTTTTAAACTTTGCTTTTTCTTTTTTTTGAAGGCCATTTAGATGGCCAGACATCACACTTACGCCATCGTAACATTGTCCTATTAATTTATGTTTATAGTCAAATTGGTCCAAAATTTGATCCAATAGAGAATATAAATTCTCCGACGTTCTATCGGAGTTGACCTTATAAAATCCTAAGAATCTCTCGACTACTGAACCTTCTGAATTAACGTATCTTAATATTATGGAGCACTGGGAGATTTGCGTAATATCAGTGGTGTCATCCACTTGCACAGAAAAAGACTGTGTTGATTATTTCATTTTTTACATGATCATTTAAATAATCAGAAATGCATTCAATTAAATTCAGTTAATAATTAATTATTTCGTTTTGAATAGTTTTCGAGTCATCAGTAAAAACATTTTTAATTTTTTTGTGATGATCTTTTAGTTCTCGGGAAGTTCTCAATATTAATAAACCTAAAAGCTTTTTAAAATTCCCCCTATATATTAACTCGCTGCTCTCATCATGGCCGCGAAAGACTAACCCTTGTTTTACAAGGTACAAAACTGCGTCAATTACCAAGCACATAAATAGTCTATTTAATCGGACGTTTTCGTTAAAATGTATTTTATATAGTTTAGCATTTCCTTTGAAAGTGTCTTCATGTTTATGTAAAGACCTTCATATATTTAACATACCTGCAAATCCTTCCTTATTCCACACTGAATATTTATTGGAAACTAGTAAACAAGGCCAGGAAACCAATTTTTGTAATATTTGACTACTAAATGACCATTTGTACGCCGAAAACCAGGATGACGATTAAAACTCTGATCTTGTTCCGTCCATCGATTAAATGGAGTTTCCAACAAAATGCAAACCACATCCGTGATCTTATTAAGCAATAGTGTAAATTAATAAACCCGACACCAAATAAAGTTGTAACAACAACCAAACTGCAAATGAACTAACCGGTTGCAGCGAAATCTGCGAAAATAAAAGTAAACAACCACCCCAAACTGGTCGACACGTGGGTGTAGTGTACTGCATTAGCAATTCATCGAGAGCGTTGTATGGCGCTGGTTAACATTAATCTTCTATGCGGTCGACGTCATCGCGAACGCGTTGTCATGGCAACGTAGTAGGAAAATCGTAAACTAAACATAGCACCTCCAGCAAAGTCGAAGCGGTTTGCGCCACTGCTATAGTTGTTATAATAAAGTTCGATAGAAAGTTTTAAAAATGCCGCCAACGGTCAAGTAAAATATTTATTCGAGATGTACAGCTTATTTTTTGGCAATTAGGTGAATAAATGAATGTAAAAATTTAAATTTTAAGAGATATATAATAAATATAGTTAGATGTTTGCTTGTTTATGTTTCCTGGTGAAGTAGTATTTCACCTACTTCACCTGAATAGCCGCCACTGGCTCTGAATAGGACTGCTGGTAGAAATAAGCAGATCATTGATGTGCAGAAGGAATAGGATAGGTGCCAATATTGAACCCTGTGGAATGCTTACGTTGATTTGGTGAAAGTTCGATGAATGGCCGACAACTACTACAGAAATACTTCTGTTGGAGAGAAAACTACTAAGTATAAAGTTTTTGAAAAAAACACAGGCAGGAATTCGATGGACTTATTCCAGTTGTGGGTTACGAAGGTAAGAAGATTTGCTATGGATCTTTGGTAACGGTAGCAGTATTGATGTTGTCGATAAGTTTATAGCTTTCAAGGTAATTTAAAATATCATTGTTGATATACTTCTCCATTGCGTTGCTTATAATTGGGAGGAGGGTTATGGGTCCGTAGTTAGAGGGAAGAATTTTGGAACAAGCTGAGCATGAGCAGATATCCAGCTTTTATAAAAAAAACCCTTATCAAAGGACAATTGAATACGCGTATCTTTTTAACTCTGAAGGTAAGTACGTGCATATTGTATGGCAAAGTTTGTACTGATGATTTTATCATCGAAAGTTAGGGGTGGAATGGAGCTTTTGCTGGAGTTTTAATTAAAATTTTTGGAAAGCGACCAAATTGATTGACTCCCATTTGGCAAAAAATTACTGGGTTTATTATGAGCATATTGGAGGCATTCTTGGCATCATGGATTATGTGATTGTAATGACTTCGTGCCTTTCTGAAGTAGGGTTCTAAAGGAAACTGTTATGAGTATAGATTTTCTCTAGTCTCCTAATGAAGCAGGTTTTTTAAAATTAAGGTTTATTGTTGGGGGGTTTTGAAGTCATGGAATGTGGTACAAATGTGTCTATACCTAATTAGGTTACATCCCAGAGTTGAGAACAAATTTCGGAAGGATCGTTGGAAGAGGAACAAATACCATTTTAATGGAAGAAAGAGCAGAAATCTACTTCTTCTACAACTTCTTGTTGTATGGGACAGGAAACAGTAATGTAAGGAGATGTAATGGGAGAATGATAAGGCTTTGGGTGAGTAGTGATGCAGGGGAAGTAAGTAGGTTCTCTCATGAGGTTGATAGGAGATTGGCTAATTGCGAAGGCCTCTGCTGCTTTACATTGGGGATCGGTTTTAGTAGATCCTAACCATTCTTTATTATGAATGTTAAAGTCGCCAGTGAGAATGATTTCAGAGGAGAGAATTCAAAGATTAGGAAATCCACTTTTGCAAAAAAATATCGAAGAGCTTGTTAAAAGAATTGTCTGAGGGAGAGCGTTAGATACAAGAAATAAATTTAGTGGAAGTTCTGAGGGCTAGTTTGAGCCACATGATATCGGATCGACGAATATGAAAACGTCATTCGCGAAAAAGAAGCGCGACTTTGTAAATGCACTATTAGAGCATTTGAAAGTTAAAGCGGAAACTCTTTCGAAGAAAAAAAAATTATTCAAAATAGCTTTATACCCCATTTTTATTTTTTTCTAATACGCTCCTCATAGAACCACCCCGGAACTATCCAGTGTGCTTATATAAAAAATACATAGAGTCGAATTAAGATATTCCCTCTTTTTTTAAACTTGGTTAAAAATATATCTTAGATTTATTCATGCTTTCTACTTGATACTGATATATTGTTAACGTACAGATTCAGATAATAAGGATTTGAATCGAAATTGCCATAATAGAATATATTTTTGATCAAACCTTATATATTTGTGTTACCGCAACATTTTTTCAATACAATATGATTTTTCTATCAATATTAATGCGACCAATGAAAAACCTGCATTTTAAAAACGGGCGGTCGTAATTTGAATATCCCCTTAATTAATATTTTAGGCAGTTTATTTTATATGCAAAATAAAAAAAAACGACGGGCATATATGAGCATTATTGCAGAGAGCGTTTTTTATATTTTGCATGTAAAATCCATTAATTTTTATTCGGAAAAAACTAAATCTCTTTAATTATTCCATTAATAAAAAACGACGCATTTGGGAGAAATTCTGATATTAAATTGTATTTTACTCTCGGCTATAAAAATTGTACATTGTAAAAATTGTATTGGCAATTCTCCATTTTAATTTAATATTGTTTACAAAATAAATGTCGCATTAAATTTTTATATTTAATTCTAGTTCTTACTTTTACTAAATCTAGTAGGGGCAAGTATACACCATAAAACTGCTTTGCTGCTAACAATTTTGAAATAAACTAGATTAGAAGGTGTTTTTGTGTTACTAACTTGTGTGTTCAAACACAAGAATGTTTAGAAAGGTGATTATAATTAAAAACATATTAAATTTCAGTTAGCAAATTATTTAATTATAAACTATTTTTTAGCAATTCAATATTTATGGTATACTTATGGATTGTTGAGCTCTTTGACAATTTTTCTAAACTTCGTACATGGTTATATTTCATAAATTAACAAAAATTCTCGACCACGTTATAAAACTACTAAACAGCACATGCTTCCTATATGCAATCAAATCTCCGTGAAAGTCACGCTTTGAGTTTTTCTTAGTATTTGTACAAATAAAGTTGCCTATAGAGTTATAAGTTATAAGAAGTAAAGTTTTAAAGAACAATTTATAAAGCCAAAAAATGTATGTTTGAGTGAACCAATGGTATTCAGTTCTTAAGCTTTCAGCGCTTCTGTCTGCCCATGGGCAAAATGAATTTTTGACGACTTAAAAAAATATATATTTACTTATTATTGGCGCTTTCCATGGCATGGACATTTTCGCCGTACTCTAGGCTGTTGTACGTTCTGTGATTTCCATTTCACATTAAAAATATATATATATATATATATATATATATATATATATATATATATATATATATATATATATATATATATATATATATATATATATATATATATATATATATATATATATATATATATATATATATATATATATATATATATATATATATATATATATATATATATATATAGTAGAAATTTTTTTTCACTAGTGGCAAAATTAATACACGAAACCACACCAGAATGACCAACTGGAGCAAAACCAATATTTGCGGTTACCAGCATTCGAAATTTTCGCGGGGCTTGATACTTTATTGCCACGGAGCAGCATATAGCCACCTGTGGCGAAACTCATTACCCAAAAGTAATTAAATCGGAAATAGGAAAAATTAACGCGGCAAGAACTATTTTAAAGTAGTAAAGAAAAATTTGGGATGACCGCTAAAGCAATGAAATTTAGCCAACTATAATAGAGTATCAAGTTCCGCGAAGATTTCGGATGATCTCTTGGTAACCACACAAATGTCGGTTTGGCTCCTGGTGGTGACTGTACTGCTGAAGACGTTAAGTCAGAAACACGTGTCTTTAGTGGTCATCCCAAACAATTTTTTTCTACTATATAATACTTTTTGCCGCGTTAATAATTTCCTACTTTCTATATCTATATATATATATATATATATATATATATATATATATATATATATATATATATATATATATATATATATATATATATATATATATATATATATATATATATATATATATATATATATATATATATATATATATATATATATATATATATATATATATATATATATATATATATATATATATATATATATATATATATATATATATATATATATATATATATATATATATATATATATATATATATATATATATATATATATATATATATATATATATATATATATATATATATATATATATATATATATATATATATATATATATATATATATATATATATATATATATATATATATATATATATATATATATATATATATATATATATATATATATATATATAATTTATAACAATACATCTGTTTTTTTTACCTAACAATCATTCAGACTGAAACAAATATACGTACACACAAACACGGACATAGCATTTTAAAATTTTCTTTTTATTTGCTATTAGTTTATCTCTGTTTTAATATATACTTATAAAACTTAAAAAAAAGTGGAGCTCTTGGTAGCTATTTTGAGGTATTACGATTATCTTAAAGTGTCATTACATTTTGGTAAATTTTTATTAGTGTCGCATATATTCAGTAAAAAAAATCGATAAAATCATTTTACCCGGAACTTCCTTCGTAGCGGATCTCACAACACACATAACACAGTCTTACTTTGTACCGGGTGAGTCAACGATTAAAAAAAGTAAATTTACGTCTAACAGGTACAATATGAAAACAAGCTATTTATGCTATGGGATACATATGTAAATCGCGCTCATTCTAAAAATATATTGAATTATACGGGGTGCGTCAAAAAAGTAGGGCAACTAAAAGTTATATTTTTTTAAATAGGGCCCCTATATTTGACTTGATTTTTAAATTCTACATAAAATTCTAACACTTTTTTGTATAACATGTTATATTGGTAAAATTGATACTTTCTTAAATATTTGGCTTTAAACGAAAAAAAAAATATAAATTTGATGCACTTCTATGATTGGCAATATAACGCCTAGTAGTGCCACTAAAAATAAAATATTTTGCTTCTGCAGAAAACAGGCATGCAATAAAGTACTGTTTTCGTAATATTGAAGGTATTATATACAGGGTGTCCAAATTTAAATGCCCAACTTTAACATATTTAAACCAATTTATTTCAGTTTTTTTTTTTTAAATGGAACCTCCTGTAAATTTTTATTTATTCTTTTTAAGCATAAAAAAATCTACAGCTTTTATTACATATATTGTATATCTATCTTCAATAGTTTTCGAAATATTTTAAAATTCCCTTTTTTTGCGTAATTTAGAAAATTACCAACTCGATCAAAGTAGCCATAGTAGCTGTCAGTAAAACAAAAGTATTTAATATGAATACAATAATTTATTATCTAAAATTAATCCAATGAAAATTTAGATAATATAATAATTTGTTAATAAAATTGCTACAAAAAAAATGATCTAATAATCTTAAGATTTTAACATCAGAATCTACAGTAAGCAAGTCTACAAGAAAATATAAATATCATCCATTTCATATTACATTAAACCAAGAGTTACACGCTGAAGATTTTAAAATCCGTGTTAAGTTTTGTAACCCAATGATAAGGCCATTTCCGAACTTTTTAGATAATATTATGTTTTTGGAATGAATCTTACATTTCAAAGCAAAGGATCCGTGAACTGGCATAATGTTATAAATATTTAAAAATTGTGTTGAAAAAGGGGTCTACTCGTTTAGTTTGCAAATAAGTTATTACACTTCAATGAAGGAATACATTTCAATTTAGATAGTCGAAAACTTATATTAAAAAAAAAAATCGCTTTTAAAAGTTAATCAAATGTTTGTTAACTTTTCATAGTTATATTTTAAAAGATGCTCAAATAAGCGTCCGCCTTCACGAATATACATGTTGAACCTTTTAATAATATCTTGCCTAGTTTTAACTAGATGTCTGGTGATATAGTGGCGCATACATCCCTGTTTCGTTCCTGCATGTTTTCTCTTGCTGTAGGTGCTTGGGCGTAAACACGATCTTTAATATAACCCCACAAGAAAAAATCTAATAGAGTTATATCGCAAGATCTGGGTGGCCATTCGATAAAACCGCTACGACCAATCCATTTTTGATTAAAATTAGTTGTACCTCTCGTATTCAGTGGGAATTTGTTATTGCATAATAATGCATATTATGCCTATTTACAGCTCCATTGCTTCTAAATGTAGCTTCATCGGAAAACATGATATTCGCTAAAAATTCCGGATATGCTTCTATTCGCTTTATCGTTAAGTTGCAAAAGTTAACAAGCCTTCCAAAATCTTCATCGTGCAACTCTTGGTATAATTCCATATGATGTGGATAATATTTATATCTTCTTGTGATCCTGCTTACTGTAGATTGTGATGGCTGAGTTAACTAGCAAGTGGTCGACTACTTAAACTGCGATTTTCTTCTATATGAAGTAGAATTTCGAACTCTTTATCTTGATTTGTAGCAATTTTATTGACAACTGTTCTCTTCGAATATGCCACATTGCCACTAGCATCAAATCTCTCCATGAGATTTTTAAAGGCCAAATTAGAAGCGGCGCGTCGATCCGGATATTTTGCTTCATATAGCTTTTTGGCCAGAAGGCATTTTTTTTAGCTTCACCCAATATATAGACCATATCTATCATTTCATTTTGTGAAAAATTCATTTTAAATTAGATGAGAATACGAAAGACGAAATACAATGCACTAACAACAACACGTTTTTGACATTTCATACATTTAGTTGCCAGTAGCTATAGACTGTTTTTTCCATGGCTACTTTGATTGATCGAGTTGTTGATTTTCTAAATTACGCAAAAAAAGGAAATTTGAAAATATTTCGAAAACTATTGAAGATAGGTATATAATATGTTTAATAAAAGTTGTCGATTTTTTTATTCTTAACAAGACTAAATAAAAATACACAGGGGTCCATTTAAAAAAACTGAAATAAATTGATTTGAAAATGTTAAAGTTGGGCATTTAAATTTGGACACCCTATATGTGATATCTTCAATATTACGAAAGCGGTCTTTTATTCCATGCTTATTTTGTGCAGAAGCAAAATATTTTATTTTTAATGGCACAACTAGGCGTTATATTGCTAATCATAGATGTGCATCAAGTTTTTTTTGCTAAATATTTAGGAAATTATCAATTTTAGCCATATAACATGTTATACAAAAAAGTGTTAGAATGTAGAATTTAAAAATCAAGTCAAATATAGGGGATCCTATTTAAAAAAATGCAACTTTTAGTTGCCCTACTTTTTTGACTCACCCCGTATAATTTAAAATATTTTTAAAATGAGCACGACTTACTTATATGTCCCACAGCATAAACAGTTGGTTTCCAGATTATACCTGTTCGACGTAAATTTACTTTTTCCAATCGTTGACTCACCCTGTACAGAGTCGCTTGTATGAATGGAAACTGTGTATTATTACCTAAAAAGAGGAGACAGCAAGAAATGGTATAAACAAATGTTTTAAGAGTTTAAAAATATATTGGAGTAAAGAAAAACTATTTATACAGGGTTGACCATAAAGTCCTGGCAAAATAAAGTTGCATTTTTTAAATGGAACACACTGTACATTATATGCTCTTCGTATGGGTCTCTTTTTTCTGATTATAAATGTATTTGGTTTGATACATTTATCTCTAAAGACACTCGAGAAATATGAAAAAAACTCTCATAAATAAGTAAACTTTTGTATTTAATACTTTTTGAAATAATCGACTGTTTCAATACATACCAGCGACCCTGCATATAGTTATTTAATAATAACTTTATATACAATATATCATTATTAATATCACTTTTCTAGTTAAAGTGTAAATTTATTTACGAAAAATGTTCTGTTAAAAGGGCTTCGTCTATTTTTGTATCTAAGTACCCTGAACTTACCTTATATGAAAATCTCGCATTTTTACAATTTATTCAATATTTATAAAGTTATTGTGTTCTAAAATTTATATTTCGCGAAGTTCTTTTTGTATTTATTTTCTAGCAGTTTTGCTAAATTTTTATATTGTTTATTATGGATGCGAAAATAAGAATGCATGACAATAAATCTGCTTTACGTAACGTACGTTTTTAATCTCCACAGATGTATTGTCCATATCTGAGTTACCTACATACATACGTACGTTTATACAAACATTTATTAACTTTCCATATCTATTTCAATAAAATCACTGCGTCCATACTCCAGTATACTATTTTTTATTTCTTTTTATTTGCTATTCTGTTTTTTTTAATATTTGAATTATATTTTTATTGTTTGTTAGTTTATTTTAATATTCTATAAAAAATCGGTTATGACGTTTATTATTTTCTTCATAAAAATAAAGTCTTTATTGTAGGAAATGGATTTTAAGCAAATTTTTAAACCAGTTTGTTTTGCCATATAGAATTGACAAAATTTTACCAGTTCATGGCTGTTTCAATCTTGGATTTTTCCAAAAATGTCAACTGAGTAGGGGGAGTAGGTATTTAATACTAATATATTAAACATTTAATTACGCCGCCATGTTGTTTCCCAATATTGGTTCCTCACCAAAATTTTATCAGTTTATCCCTATGTCACATTTGATTTATGGACAACATTTGAAGCAAATTGAAATCAAACAGACAGATCGACCGACGGAATTGAGAAAATTTCTTTTTTTTTTGGCCTTGAGCTTAGCTCATTTAGCCACGAGAGGCAAAATTTCTTTTACATCTAGGTTATATTTTTATATTTTGCAAATTTTATTATGTATTAATGTTTTCAAGCGTCACGCTTATCTAACCTAAAAAGTTATTTATCCAGGGTGCAGTTAGCTTAAACAAGAATGCAAAATTTCCAGTACCTTCTTTGTTCCGAAACATTTGATATAAACTGACATAACCCTATATTTTTAAAATTGGCAATGCTCTATGGAAAAAAATAGGATGGCCTATTCAAAAAATGTAAGTGTTTTTTTTTAAACAAAAATTTAAAAAAATACTGTTTGTTGAATATTTAGTATATGATTCCATTTCAAAATTTCAAAAGCGATAATATACGAATTATAAATGAATTCGGTTGTGACAAAAACCTACATATTTGGCTCCAAAAGCAAGATTTGTATTTTAAAAAATAATAAAGTTAGAGACAAAGTAACAAACCATTGTATGCTGGTGTTAAAATATACAGACAGAATCCTGAAGCATCGCTGGAAAACTTTACGTCAGAGAGCTAATAAAAAGTTACAGCTTATTAGATATATAAGAAAATCTAATTTTGTCAAAAAAATAATATCTCAAAAACCATTAAAAGTTTTTAAACATTTTTCTAATTTCACCAAGAATTAAGTTGATCTAGTAATTAGAAAATAAAAATCGTTTTTGTAAATTTTTGGAACAAATAAAATACTGGACTTTTGAACAGTCTTTTAACACCCTGTATAAATAACTTTTTAGCTTAAGTAAGGTTTAGGCCTAAAATCATTAATATAAAATAAAATTTGCAAGAGATAGCTGAAAACCGTTCCTGAATATTTTTACCAATTTATTGTTGAATTGTTTTTTCAAGTTCCCTCGTGCCACGTATTTATTAACTTTACCAAGCAAGGGCCTAAACTAGCCTAGAATTGGGAGACTTAAGGATCCCCGTTTCGACAGTATAGGAATTTAATTTTAGTTTTGATAAACGTCACAAAATATGACTGTTTGTTTTAATGTAATACAGTTGTTAATAAAAATTGGAATTTTAGTATTATGAAACAAAAATTATTGTATTGTGGAATACAGCTACACTTTGTATAATTTTATTTTTACTAATACGTATATTAACTTCTAGTCAAAAATATTTTCAACAACTGACTTATTTGACTGCATATTGAAATAAAGAAAAGTAAAAATTTTGCGCAAAAAAAGGAAAATGCGAAATTTCAACATTGACACCCTGTTGATCAGAAACTAGTCGCAGGATTGAATTGTCGCCAGAGAGCTTTTGTTCAAGAAGTGGAGAACAACAACAAACCAAAATTTCAGAGAAATAGACTGAAAGCCATTTTCCATAAGAAATGTGCGGGTCACTAATGGCTTAAATCAAGTAGAACTGAGAGTCTTAAGGATCCCCGTGTCGGCAATCTAAGAGGAATAACGGAGTAAATGCGACGCCCCAGCCGAAATCAGCATAATAAAACATCGAAAATTCCATAATTTTGAATAACAATAATTACAAAGGCGCGATAATTGCCGAGATAGACCGCGCACCGCTCTTTAATTTATTCCGGGGCTAATTTAAACTTGTATTTGACTTGTGCATAACAGCCATTCGAAGAAACCCCCATTAACACCACCTCCAACCCGAACCCCCATACACTTAGAGGGGGCTGTTTTTATTATCGATTCTGATCGCTTTGTTTATTAGTTCTTTCCTGTTGTAGAGTTTAATTTGTAGTTTATTATTTTTTAGACAGGGTGTCTCAAACAAATTTGTCATGAAGCAACATGGTTGGGTAGTGGTATATAGAATTTCCCAATTTAAAATAAGAAATTTGATATTTGTAAGGAAGTTTCGAATTATATCTGGTTTTTAGGTTTTCATGACTTTTTTTTTCAGTGAAGTTGAAAAAAAACTTTGGAAAATATTTCCATCCATTCTCAATGCAGTTTAGATCAGGTGACCTTGGTGGAAGACAAAGTTTATTAATTATCTGCGTTTTAGGCGCAGCACGTCTCAAAAGACAAAATTGTACCCAACAGCTCCTGGATTGATAAGTATGAGGTTTTTGAATTATATGCTGATAATAGACTTGTCTAGTCATGTTATTTTCACAAACAGGTTCATCGGTACGTGCTATCAGACTTGCTCCCAGATCATTACGGTTGGTTCTCTAAAAAGGGAAACAACTGGCGCATCACGTCTATCAGAATATCTTCCAAATGCAAACACGTCTAGAAATCTAAGCTTAGTAAATGTATATACTATGGGCCTCCAGAACTTAGTTTTAATTGTCTGCAATTAAGGAACACGTTTTAAGTTTTCTTGTTTTTTGGGGCGAACCGGTATTTGCATGGACATTAGGGAAATCTTCTGGTGATAATGAATGAAAACTATTTGCGACTCTTCCTTAAGGCAGCGTGTCGCATCGGGAAGACTGCCCTGTGCTTCTGCGCTTATTTCCTTATTTCTGTGTATTTAAAATGCATAATAAGAAAATCTACTTTGAAATATTATTTTTCTTTTGAAAATTGCAAATTTTAGAGGCTCCACAAGACACCTCCCTGATCTAACTTAACCCTAACCTAAGCTACTAAAAGCTATTTGGTCGCAATGTAACTCTAAACATCGATGTAAATGAAGCATAAAAGAATATGACTAAAATAAGTTCCAACAGTTTTGAATCATCCGAAAATGTTTGCTAGGCAGCTGCGCGTCTTTAGCTCTTATTTCCTTTGCACTTAATGTTTATATAAAATACCCCAACGATTTCTAGTGAACGATAGGAATAAAAATAGCAAATAATCTTACTATAACAGCAAATTTATTCTATTCACGTGTCTCAGTTTATACTTATAAATATCCAATGCATCTATTTTGCCAAAAAGAGAAAAACTCTAAATATGAAAGAGAATATGAAGTGAAAGTATTTTTATATGTAGATATATCCATATGACAGGAAACTATTTTTATTATGTATTAAAGTATTTAAAATATTAAAATTGTCAAAATTGGCTAAAAGTTTTGGACAGTTACAGATGCTAGATGCCTCAATGAACTATTTATGGCGTCAAATTTAAAAGCAAATTTTAAATAAATTGAACATTTAATATGTATTTTAAATCAGTAATAAAAATATCTTTTAAATCTTTATTATTTTTTGAATTGTGTATTAATGTTAGAATATTAATACTAAACTTATACTCAATATTTGCACTGATAAAAATTTAAAACAAAAGGAAATATATATATATATATATATATATATATATATATATATATATATATATATATATATATATATATATATATATATATATATATATATATATATATATATATATATATATATATATATATATATTTAAAGCGTTTACATATAAGTAACTAGCATATTAGCACGTTGTTGTAAGTACACCAAATTTTATTGCAACTTTGTTCATTAACCCTTTAAGCGGCAAAAGACCTTTTTTATAAATTTCCTTAATACTCGGAAGTTAAAATCTGTGAATCGTTAGAAACTCATGCATAGCTTTGGCGTTTCAAAATAATGCTTGGGAGGGCAGAATTTTGAAAAAATATGGTAGGGAATTATTATTTTAAAGAATCATTTGACCAATTTTTTTCATGGAAGAATTTCCAACTAAAAAAGTACACTTTTTATATTACCAACAAAAGGATAATTTATTTTAAAAACATATTTGCAAATACAAGATTCTTCGCTTTCGTTAACTTGGGCAGGAGATCTAGTGGATGTGGAGGGTCCTTGGTCCATGTCTGATAAACGAAACTGGCATATATAATTAAACATTTGTAATGAAGCTAATAAGAAAGTCTCACCAAGAGTGG
The DNA here is from genome assembly GCA_030620095.1 of Kuschelorhynchus macadamiae. NCBI lineage: Eukaryota > Metazoa > Arthropoda > Insecta > Coleoptera > Curculionidae > Kuschelorhynchus > Kuschelorhynchus macadamiae. Next base: position 126,926 of record JAUTXW010003658.1, on the reverse strand, counting down.
TTTTAGAAAAAAGTTCTGGGGGGTAATTTTTATAAAAACGACCAGAGCATTGTGTAAGCAAATACATTATTTTTATTAAAAATAAAAAGTTATCATAATACTAATAGTAATAATGGACGTCCAATACAGAGTGTTTTAATTACCATTTTGTTTTAAGGTAAAACTTACTAAATTTTTCTACCCTGCATTATCCCCCTTTTACCCCTTAAACCGCGCTTAGGGCTCACTCTAAAGTAATACTTTTTTCAAAAAATACTATCAAACATTCACTAAAGCAGAGTAGTATCAAATAATGCTTGAATGAACAGTTACTTGGTAAAGCCTGTTTGAACAAATATCCAAAGAACAAGTTTGCCGAAAACCTTCAACAATTAATTTTTCCCGACATCTAAAGAATGGTAACTAGAAAGGAGAGATCCATATCATATTATTGACAAATTACTATTTTTAAACATTATTTCTAATACTACAAAAAACAATTCCGTTTTTTTAATTTATTGCCTTGATTTTCGTATACATCTGCCTCTAATACATTGAGAGTTAGAAACGGCGAACGCACCTCTATGTATTCTTTGGAAAAAATACTACCTAACCAATGAAAAATATACTACACACATTAAATGAAAAAGATAGATAACATCAACAAAAATATTTTATAAGCAAAAAATAAAGTATAACAAAAAGTTAACGTAAATCCCAATATAATTTTTTTTTGCTTATGAAGTATCTTTGTTGATGTGATACACAACATCATGGGCAGATTCATTTAATGCATATCTATATAGTTCTTTTAAATTAAGAAATTAATTCAAAGTTCCTTTAAATTAAGCATTATAACTTGTACTTACACCTAATTGGGATTGGGACTCTTAATGCGGAGCCCTTAATTGTGCTTAAATTTCTAATCGCTATTCAGATTCGTTCAAAAAAGTTCTCTTTCGACAGTTGAAAGGGCGTAGGGGTGCGTTTATTTAATATAGACTAACCGAACAATAGACTTTAACAATTGTAATTATTTTGCTTTTTAAATGAGGATGACGGACGTACGTTCGGATTATAATTTTAAATTAATCTTTAAAAGGGTAAAATATTAATATATTTTTGAACAATTAAGAGTAGCTATTACTATTATCAATGAGTAATAGCTACGGGCTTCAACCAATTGCGTTATGTGCAATTCCACACACGCTAACCAATCACAATCGTCGATTCCTTTAGACTGAGAAGTGCGTTTATTTTTGAACGAAAGAAGATGAGAAACAACGGGGACAGTGTCTGGCTTTCCTAAAAACAACTAACTCATATCGATCACAATAAGGATATGTTCATTAATAATAACAAAAAGGCTGGCCATCTCAAGTGGTTAAAGCAGAATTTTGATTTAAATTTAAATGTATATGTCTCGGAAACCAGGAAAGATATTTTTAAGCGTTTTTGAAGGTATTGGAGCGCTTTTTTTGTAGAATACGGTAAAGGTTTAGCAACTTTTGCAACTCCAGTAGTTTTGCTATACCGGGTGGTTTTAAAAAAAAATGCATTTTTCATAAAATTTTATTTTAGTGGCTATCATTGAAAAAGTTAATAAATTTTTATTTTATTTTTCTTCTTCTCATATCTTTTCTTGAAATTATTCAGTGCTCCGATCTTGTGAAGTAAAGATCCCCGAAGCGAAACTTCGGAAAATCCCTTTTGACACGATCTAATCCCAAGAACCATCATTTCTTAATTAACCACAGCCGTGAAAGCTTCTGTTTTGGATGTACAATGATTCGCTTCAAGTGCTTGACTATCTGAGAATATTTTTATCGTTTTTATGTGTTATTTGTTGGTCCTGCAACATTCTAGCACACAATTCGATAGCATGAACTTCTGCTTGGAATATTGAGGTGTTATTGTCCAGGCTTACTGACAGAGCAACCTTCGGCATGACCCCCTTGATTCCAGCTCCTAAAGGTGTACTTTATTGGTTTTGGAGCCGTCTGTGAATAGGTACAGCTCTCTTTTTAGTAGATCAGATTTATTCTGATCCCACTCCTCTCTCCCTGCGAAGATCACGGAGTAGGGTTGTTGTGCACTAACAGTTTTTGGTAGCAGGGCTAATGACATTCCCAACATGTAATGGCTTTTCACAACTTTCAGCATGTTAGATGATTCCATGCGACTCGTACTATACACCATGCTGTTGGTGACATGGTGGTCTGTTGTCCTCATTGTTTCCCCTTCCACAAATATATGGAGTGGTGGAAGTTTCAAAAGGAGTTCCATGGCCGCTGTCGGAGTGAAGCGAATTGCTCCCGTAATTGACAAGCAAGCCTGTCTCTGCAGTTCACTCAGTTTGGCTTGTGCAACACTTTGTTGTCCCTTGCTTCACCAGGCTACGGAACCATAGGCTATCGTTGGTCTTATGTCCGTTAGGTACAGCATATATAGTAGTTTTGGTCTCATACCCCATAACCTTCCACAGGGACAGTTTAGCTTTCTGAGTTATTTTATTCAGATGAGCATTCCAGTTCAGCGTTTTATCCAGGATAATTCCTAAATATTTCACTTCAGCTGAAAATGGTATCACCTGTCCCCGTAAGGAAGATGGTCGAAGTCTCTCCAGATTCCTTTTCTTTGTGAAGGGGACTAGAACCATTTTATTAAGGTTGGTAGACATCTCTTCCCTCTCACATCATGTTAGTGTGGTGTTCAGTACTTCCTGAAGAGTTGCTGAGATTTCGTCTTTAGCCTTTGCTTTTACTATGATGACTAGACCATCGGCATATGCCTGCAGATCAACCTCCCACAGCCGAAACACAGCCAGCAGATTGTCCACCAGTAGTGACCACAGCAAGGGCGATAACACTTCTCTCTGTGGACATCCTCTAGCAGCTCTAAAGCTAACTGTCTCATCCTGTAGAGATGTTGTTATTTTTCTGTTTTTAAACATTGCCTGTATCCAGCCACATTTAATAACACTCTTTCAGTAATTGCATCATAGAGTGATCCCGAAAGGGCGTTGTTAAATGTTCCCTCGCTATCTAAGAATGCAGCGACTGCAATCTCCTTTTTTTCCAGAGAGTTGTTTATGCTCTCAACATTAGACCCATCCTCACGTACGCCTCACACGCCTCAATATTTACAGCAATAATCAACCCACGTATTCTCTAACACCAGAAACAAATACAAGCTTCCTAAAGATTGCCTGTTGGCTATAAACAATGTCCCACCCCCATAAAGGTTCCTCCACCATCGCCCAGTAATTTTTAGCACTTAATCTTTCACTAGTGGACTATTCGACGGACCAATGGGCGCAAGAGCAAAGAAGACCCAGAACACAAATAGCATTTAGTTTACACTTGAAAACGATTGGAGATATTACTATTCGAAACGTTGTGAAACTTAAATAATAAAGACAATGCAAGTTCGACAGAACGAGTTTTGTCTACCACCTTCAAACAAATGTTAGTATCATCCGCATAGATACATGTTTTACAAATTTCTCCTATTCTGTTTATTTCCTTGAGATTATTTAAATTTAAAACAAACAATATTTGCTCTCTTACACCTCCCTGTGGTATTCCACGGGTGCTTTGTTTGCTAATTGAAAATACTTTATCATTTCCCTTTCATATCACCATCTTCTGTTCTCTTTTAGAGAGGTGTGATTTAATCCACTCTAGACCCGTTTCTCAAATGCCATATAGAGAGAGTTTTATAAAAAGGATTGGATCCATTTGTGTGTCATATGCATTGGATAAATCGAGGAACAGATCAGAGATCAGAGATATATCACCATTATCAATTTTTTCCAAGACATTTGTCATAAATTGAAATATTGCTGTTTGTGTAGATTTGTTTTTTGTAAATCCATGTTGGCTATTATTTAAAAGATTATTTTCACTGATAAACTTCATAATTCTGCAACATAAGACGCGCTCAAATATCTTGGAAAATGACAAAAGCAAAAACTTATGGGACGATTATTTTCAAGTTTCCTCTCCCATATTCAAAATTGGTACAATCAGTGCCTGCTTCACTTGATCTGGAAATATTCTAAACTCAATAGAATTATTAATTATATAAAATAGAGGCCCTAAAATCACAGAAATTACATATTTCAATATGTTGTTAGAGATATCGTTATTTCCACAGCTCAACTTCAGTAAGAGCATGGTTTATTGTGATGAAGGCTATTATATGAATTTAATTTTTTTTTAATTTCACGTTTTTGTATTTTGTGCTTGTGTAGACCAATTATTTTATAAGTATATATTATTGTTTTTGTCGTATCGTAAACACAGTTTTAATTTCAATATTGAGAGTTGACGCAGGATACGTTACGCTCCAAGATCCCCGATCATGTCATTTAACTCGTTGCAAGCGCTATTTAGCGCCATTATTATACACGTGAAAAATCTCATTTGTCATAAATCTACCCGGCAGAACATTATATATTATAAGCCCCCAAAAAAACTCGATTAAAACCTCATGCCACGGCCGCGTCCGCGATTTTTAATTAAAAGGGTTACAAACCCATAATAAGCCGTTTTTGCACGAGCAGAAACATCCATCACTGTCCCCCCGCCTCTCCCCCACCCCCTTGGAAAAAATAATATAAAATTTAATTATAGGCTACTTAAAATTAATGGGTGCACAGCGGCCGAATTAACATAAGACGATTTGCATTTAGATTACGCTTACACCATTATGATGAAAATAATTCCAGAGTGATCATTGTGGTTTTTATAAAGTGGAAAGGGTAGGTATATTTTATCTTGTCACCTTATTAAGGGAAAAACTCTGTGTTTTAATTGGGGCGTCTAAAAAATGTGAGAAAATGATGAGGGTATTACTTTCGCTGTTCGCTTCCCCTTCAGACTGTTGCGTTGTATTTTCACTGCAGCATTATATCAGAATCAAAATTTTGTCCATAGCCACCTAAAGATTTAATAGCGTAACCATATACTAAGTACACAAAGGATTCATAACGGCTACAGCAAATGCATTGAGTATTGTGACTAGGGTTGGGCGTTTTCTCGTTATATCGATACTTATCGATAGATCAGCAAAAGTGCCTATAGGTGAGCAATAATTTAGGTATCCGATGATATCGATATGTAGCCGAGAACATCGATAGTTATGGATAAACGCCAAACGCCTTTGTCGCAAATATATCATTTTGTAGTAGCAAATACCCAGGTAGCAACGAACTATCGATAGGTAGCGTTCTTTTTATTTTTTAGCAAGTCCAACGTTTTATAATTTTAGCCGGAATATTGTAGTTAGTAGCGCTTAAAATTTAAATGTTTCAGATTCTTTAATGACACTTTTTATTCCTATACGACTAAAACCTGTGACTGACTTAATAAACAAAATTACTTAAATGTTTAAATTATTTATGCAACGGCAAATACTGCTCGTTTTTTGGAGCCTTTCACCTACTTGAAAATACAAATAAATTTAAGTATAAATTTGAAGATCTATATATATTTGTATGTATTCTAAAGTTCTTTAGTTCACGTAATCTACGTCGTTCTAAATGGATTTCTCTTAAATTCAAAAAATTAGAACTAAACAACAGATAGTTTTTGTTTTTACTTAGATCATAAAAAGGAAGTATTGAATCGTGAAAAAATCATCCTCCGAGATTTTTTCAGATCTTTACTTTTCAAGGTCTCTAGATGACGAAAAATATATTTTCTCGATTCCGTCGGTCTGTCTGTCGGTTTGTCAAAAATTAAAGGTCATATGGGGATGACCTGGTAACATTTTGGTAAAAATCAAATATGACAAAACGAAATGGCGGCCTAGTGAAATGTTAAAAAAAATATTACTAAGAAAGTGCTTATTCAATTTATCTCAAATTTTACACAAAAATCAAGTACTATGTAAGAATTAATTTTGGTACGAATCCAAGATGGCGGAACAAAATGGCGACTTAATAAACTAAATATTTTTGAAATCAGGATCTTATTAATGTAGCGTGTTACATTTGAAAAAATACATGCCATATAATAATTTTAACATTGTCAAGACAGTTTTTTGAAATCTGAAATGAAATATCTAAAAGATAATAGACAAAAAACCTTACAGCTTTTGTATTTAAAGTTTTTTTAAACATAATTACATCTGTAGGTGGCTGTCAAAATATAATGAATCACCCTGTACCTAATACATTTCTAGATTCAAGGCGGAAGTGTAGACAAATTTCATAAATCATGCCCTATACGTAAGCTCAGCTGTTTCTGAAACATTGAAGTTTAAAGTTGAATACTTTGAGCTCTTTTATATGCTGCAAAACCTAAACAGTTTGAATCTTGGTTTTTAATTATCTATCGCTTAAAATCAACTTCCGGTTAAGCTCGAAATTCAAGATTTTCAATTTCCGGTTTAGCTGGAAATAAAGATCACGTGATAGGTAATTGAAAACTAAGATTAAAAAGTGCCAATCGTTTTGCTTTAATTCAAAGCATTTAAGTTTTAAACTTCAAACGTCCATATTTCAGAAACAATTGAATTTAGGTATACAACGTGATACATTAAATGTGCTTATATTTTCCCGTAGAATCCCAAAATATTATACTATACACGGTATTACATTTAAAAAAATTGCCTTTACCCGGAACTTCCCTCGTTATGATTTTTTTTCGTTTGTTAAAAATAGTGAAGTTTGACCCAATTTAATTCAGTGCATAGTCACAGAATATATGTGTTACGTTTACACATACCTCCATTTTTTACGTCATTTGGAATTCGTCTCAGTTTTTTTTATTTTCACATTTAATTTTTCTGCAAAATTTAAAGTGAATTGAACAAGATTTTTTCAAGTTGATTTTTTAAAATTATGTTTCGCTATCTAGAATTCGTACCACAACTTTACCACTTTATCTCTATATCACACTTAATTCATGCACAAAAACTGAAATTAATTTAATGAGTAATATTTTCAGGCTGATTTTTTAAATATTTCATTGCACCGCTATTTTGTTTTGCTATCTTGGATTCTTATCAAAATGTTTCCAGTTCATTCCCATATAACACTTGATATTTGTGTAAAATTTGAGGTAAATTGAAAAAATGTTTTTTCCATTGGATTTTTACCAAAATATTACCAGGTCATCCCCATAAGACCCTTAATTTTTGACTAAAATTGAAAACAATCTGGTAAGTAGTTTTTAATCTATGCCGCGAACTGACAGACAGACAGACCGACAGACGGAGCGACGAAATTCATAAAACATATTTTTTGGCATCTAGGAACGATGAAACGAGAAGATATGTAAAATCTGAAAGGATGATTTTTCCACTATTACGAACATTTTATTTGGTCGTCATTTTGGTCCGCCATCTTGAATTAGTAACACAGTGTTACTAGTTGATCCCTATACGATAATTAGTTATGGCGCACAATTTGAAATCAATCCTATAAGTAGTTTTTTCAAGATGAATTTTTATATACTTTATTACGCCGCCATTTTGTTCGGCCATCTTGGATTCGTACCAAAATCTTGATAGTTGATTCCAGTATAATACTTGATGGTTTTGCAAAATTGAGATAAATTCGATAAGTAGTTTTTTATTAATATTTTTTTTAACTTTTCACCAGGCCGCCATTTTGTTTTGCCATATTGGATTTTTACCAAAATATTACCAGGTCATCCACATATGACGAAGTAGTCTTTAAGCTATGCCGAGAACTGATAGACAGACAGGCCGACAGACGGACCGACGAAATTGATAAAATATATATTTTGGCATTTAGGGATGCTAAAACGTGAAGATATGTAAAACCTGAGAAGCAGATTTTTTCACGATTACAAACTTTTTATTTGGCCTCCATTTTGTTCGGCCATATTTAATTAGTACCACAATTTTAGTAGTTGATCCCTATACCACAATTAGTTATGGCACACAATTTGAAATCAATCCATTAAGCAGTTGTTCAGGCTGAATTTTTAAATATTTTATTAAACCGTCATTTTGTTTGAAAATTTGAAGTCGACCGGGTAACTGACGGAATTGAGAAAACATGTTTTTCGGCATCTAGTGACCCTGAAATGTGAAGATCTGAAAAATCTCGGAGGGTAATTTTTTCACGATTTTTCCCTTTTACGAGGGAAATAAAACTATAAATTAAACCCTACAACTTTTGCACTTAACATTTTGTTCTACAACGTAAAGCAAAAAAGTTGGTAGTACTTTTCAAATGGTCACCCGGTACTTGCTCCGTATTTCCATGAATTTTCAGGAGTTAAAAAACATTTAGTGGTCTAATTATTATTATTAAAGTTTATAAGTACTGGTATCTTTTAAGAGCTGATTCATTTTTGTGTCATAATCAGTAGTATTCATTATAACGGTTTTACTGCATTTATCTGGTTTAAGTATGGTTATTTTAGGATTATCTTTAATGAATTGCCTTGTTTTATTATGTTGTTTCTATATTCGTTTTTGAAAATTGGTAATTTTATTTTTTTTTTTGTTTAATTTTTATTTTATGATTGGTAATTATATTTACCAATATTTATAAACTTTTAAAGAATGCCCCAACTAACATCTTTCAAAACAAAAATAATACTTTTGTAAAAAAACTCTTATACAAAAATCTATTAATTGACGCGGAAGCTAAAAATTTGTCAGTTCATAACGCAGCCACGCCTAAAATATATGGCCTACCCAAATTGCATAAGCCTAACATTCCCCTCAGGCCTATAGTTTCATGTATTCAATCTCCTTTCTACAAGCTCTCAAAGTATTTGTCAAAATGTTTGTCAAATATCACAGGTAAAAACACTTATTACATAAAAGACTCATTTACATTAAACATTTTCTAGATACATTAACAATACCACATATACCACCAAATTCAAAGTTAATATCACTAGATGTAATTTCTTTGTATACTAATATACCAAATGAACTCATAGTTAATGCTATAAAAGGCAAATGGAATATTTAAAAAAAAAATTACAACTCTAACTCAGCTTGAATTCTTAGAAGCCTTACATCTTATAATATCAAATAATTATTTTCAATACAAAGACCAATTTTATCAACAACTTGATGGATGTGCTATAGGCTCACCTATTTCCTCTACAATCCCACATATAGTTATTGAATACCTAAAAAAGGAAGTTCTATTACTTTTTTAATAGATATGTGGATGATTGTTTAGCATCAGTTCCTGAAAATAAAATAGAAGAACTACTTTTCGCATTCAATAATTTCCATCCGAAACTTCAGTTCAGTCTTGAAGTTGAAATAGAAAACAAAATAAATTTTTTCGATCTTACCTGAAAATTAAATCTCACGTCAGTGACTGGTCAAAATTGATAGAAACAAAATGTTAGAACATTTGCAATTTGAAAAGTCTATCGGTTTGATTCGATGTTTGTAAACTTGCTTTTCTCTCCTTTGTGTCCATCCTGTATCCCGCGTTGTATAAAAAACTTCAAAAAATTACGTGGGGCTTGGTGAGCTTTTTCTTCTCGCTATTGACTTTTAGAATCCAAACAGCAGATTTAATTCTATTAACACATTTTAAATTAAGCAATGTCATTATCATTACTAAAATTATTATTTTTATTAATATCATTATTCTTGGAATTATAAATGATAGTATAATTAAATTTTATAATATGCTCCTATCATTCAGACATACGGAATCATATTTTTGAACGGCACACAATCGCTTTCAAAGCAGAAAATTTATTATATCTAATTAATGAGGCAAAGGCTCTACGAGTACATACGGCGAATGGCATAATTGGCTGCACATTCAAATGGTCAATAATAAATCCTCATAATACACAGTCGAAATGTATTATTTATTAATGACCAAATCAGAAATCGTTCGTGTGTCTGGAACAGCATCTGGCAACGTCGCAATTTATATGCCATCTTGGATGTTTATGAGACCTGCAGCTGACTGATGTGAGGCCAGGATTCGAGCGGGACATCGCGTGGAACTGAATGGTTGATAAGTCGCTATTAACCAAGGTAGCTAATTTATTTCATTAGCATATAGACAATTATTATATTATTGACAGTAATAATAAAAACAGTAATAAAAATAATATTCACATGCAGGGCTAAAAAATCTCGTTAGAGCTACAAAGAACTTTGCTAGTGACATAGGAATGGAGTTTGGATTAGACAAGTGCAAGACAAATAATATCGTCAAATGCAAAATGCATCCCTGCGAAGATCACCGGGTTCTGCAACGGACGGGGAAAGGTAGCTCATTTGCAATGGACAAAAATGAATGAAGCTTCTACAAAAAAATGTCAGAAAGTGTCAGAGCCATCTTGAAAACGGACCTATTAACAAAAAATACGATCATAGCCACCAACTTCGTAGCGATACAGGTTGTCTCATACAGTTTTGGAGGTATTCATTGAACGCAATCTGACCTAGGAGAAGCTAACAGAATATTGGGAGTCTTTTATACAAGACGCCGCTCTCACCATCCTAGGGTAATAAAAAGCAAACGCAAGTATTTCAATAGGAAAGCAAACAATTCAAATCTGTACACAGCGATAAAATCTATAAAACAACAATAACCACATGACTTAAAAATATCTAAATTTTCTTTATAATTTTCGTTTTATTTAATATATTTTGGTAAAAACTTGTGAAAATATACTTATTAGATACCAAATAAGCACGAAAATTTTATGTTTATCTATCTAATAAAACGGCTAAAAACTGCCATTTAATTTGAAAATGTATTTTTGTGTTTGTTTTTTTTTTAAATATTGGTTCATTATTCTCACCCAAATGACACTAAAAGACTATTTATTGAATAAGTAATTCGATTTAATCTCTTAATTTTAAGAAAATCAGGTTTTGTCCGAATTTGGTTTTTTTAATTTAAGAAAAATCAAATAGTTACAAAATCTTATGTTTAACCAAAGAAAAGAGTTTTAATAACAAATAGGTTATAATTAATTTTTAAATATAATAAAATTAATTCTATTTAATAATAAAATATTAATAATTTTATTTCTTTATTTTTTTTGTTTAAAAATATGTACCTAAGTTCTTATAACTTTTCATTTTTGATTTTTTCTCTACATTTAATTATACAAATAAATGTTTAAAAACGTAAATAAATTTAGTCCGAAATCATATGAGTTTTTTATTTTATAAATAAGTTTTAGTGCCTTTTTGTAGAAAATAAAAAACCTACATGTAAAAAATGAAACAAAATAGTACGATTGAATTTTCAAACTGAATTCGTGTTCTATTAAATACAAAAACTGAAAATTTGGCGTGCTAATACTGCTAATTGGTGACCATAAAAAGTATCTATTTCCATTCTTTTTTCCCCTATTTTTTATAAAAATTCATTTAACACAAGTAAAATTTTGAAGAAAATCTAAAAATTCTTTGTGGCATTTTTTTTCTAGGTTGTTGTACACAGATCTATGAAACTAATGCAGTTTAATGGAAATTTGAAAAGTAAGAAATTTCCCTTTTTAGTTCAGATGTGACCAACAGAAACTGCTATATTTACGCTTTTGTTAAAAAAACGATCAAACATGCCATTCTTCTAGAAAATTAAGTATAACAGGGAGGAGGGTGCAGACCTTTATTAAAAAAAACATACGTGCCTGCTGCGATATATCGACAAAACTTTCATGATATGGGGTAAAGATGACAAAGAAATTAAAAATTTCCTAGGTCATTTAAATAGAATTGGCGCAACAACAAAGTTCACTATTAGGTCAGGAAAAAAAAACTAACATTGTTTTTGACATGCTGTTAGGAAAATGACAGTGCGAGTTGTTGACAGTTCAGGCTGAATTTTATACCGATCTCTAAAATAAACGTGAGTATTTCATCGAGTTCATTTTCGTTTAATTGGAACTCACATAATGACGTTTTTCGCTTGACGAGTCAAGCTGTCATCTACTTTTCCCATCACGCATCCACCTCCTCAGAACTCAGAACTTTGGACTCGCAAATATATCTTGCCATTAACCATCGTTATTAACTTCTATTTCAGGACTGGTAAATTCAAAAACGTTTAATATATATATATATATATATATATATATATATATATATATATATATATATATATATATATATATTTGGTTGGGTAATCATGACAACTAGTTAGAACAAAACGTGCTAAATCTAGTAGGGATGTAGTCAAAATTTAGATTGGGACCTTGATTAAAACACTTTTTTGCTTTGCCAAGTTTTCGGCAACTATTTATTGCTTTCCTCCAGACAGCCTAAAAAGTTCGTAGAATACAACGTATTGTAGAATATAAGTAAAATTAATAAGACTAACTACTTGGTTTTTATTCCTGAAGAAACATCACTGAAAAACATTGAATAGAATTGTAATTTTATGTATATTACTTCACTACTGGTATTATACTTATTTCTACATTAATTATATACAGTCGGCTCAACTCGACAGCTGATGATAACATTCGAAATATCTAAAGATTTTTTATAAAAATTCATTCAAGTAAACTTGTGAAGAAAATCCAAAAATTCTTTGTGGCAGTTTTTTTTTGTTTTGTAGGTTTTTGGACATAGATCTATTAAACCAATGCAGTTTATCAGAAATTTGAAACCGAAATTTCCCTTTTTGGTTCAGATGGGACCAACAGAAACTGCTATATTTACGGTTTTGTTAAAAACACGACCAAAACATACAAAATAAAACAATTTTGTATATAAAAAAAATAATGAAAAAACTCCATTTTACAACGTGATTTTTGTCCAGTTCTACAAAATGGGTGACATACTCTGCACGTTAGCGTCGAACAACTAAAAATTTATAAAATTAACAAGTAATCTTGTATTCAATAAGAGATAATCATGTAGGAATATGTATAATATCATTAGTGAAGTATGGAGTAGTACACATAAAATTATAATTCTATTGAATGTTTCACAGTGATGTTTCTTCAGGAATAAAAATCAACTAGTAAGTCTTATTAATGTTACTTATATTCTATAATACATTGTATTCTACCAACTTCTTAGGCTCTCTTGAGGAAGGCAATAAATAGTTGCCAAAATTGCCAACAAAGTGTTTTAATCAAGGTCACAGTCTAAATTTTGGCTACATCTCCACTAGATTTAGCACGTTTTATATATATATATATATATATATATATATATATATATATATATATATATACTCCTGTTATTGTAATTATAAATAAACTAATATATTTTTTGACGTCATTTTGGCATTTCATTTTGCTAATTTCCACACTATATTTTTTTATTGTAGTGTTAGTACTGATGAACAAATTGAACTGTCAAAAAGGTGTTTATCTTTTCTCGTTTACGGCAGAATTAAAGTCACAGGGTCAATATTTTGCGAACATACCCGGAAACTTCATCGACCTATTATGGAAAAACAATAATTGGCAAAAATCGGAAAATTTGGTACTATAACATTGTCGAAAAGGGTCATTCAGCTAAAAACACCCTGTTATTAATTTAGTTTTGGGTTTTTCGTAAAATTCTAGACATATTTCACATATAATGTTCTAAATCTGAGGCTCACTTTTTTGACATTTGTATTATTTTGTGTCCAAAATTACGCTTGCAGGTCGAAAAAGATCTACCAATTTTTCCTATACGGAACCTTTAAATGCTGTTCTTGGGTAAGTTTTTTTGTAGACAAATAACAATTTAGCAGATTTTGTGTGCAATATTGATAATCATTGGTATAGGAAGTTCAAAAAATATTATAAAATATTAAAATAAAAAAACTCTAAAAAATTTTTTGTTTTTTAATGGAAACCACCTATTTTGATAATCTCGTCTTATTTAGCATTAAAAATTAAGATAACTTAATTTTTGTACGTATGATGGACCGCCGAAATAACCGTCCTATTTAGTCTGTATGTAGGGAAGAACAACTTACAATTACTATATCTTTATATATATATTAATTGAAAAGAAACAAATTGTTCAGTTTGCTGTAGCTGAACACCAGCATACCACTGGTGATATTATAAATGTAAAAGAAAAATTGCAAAGCTCTGAGAATGGAAAAGCGATAAAATTAAAAGTGTTCAGAACCTAATTTCGAACTTATTAGATTGTTTAGTGTCGATCATGTCAGATGACAGGGAAGACAGTTTAAAAATAAATCTGTTTTAACTTTTATATCAGAGTAACTAAAATTAGGTTCAATAAAAAAGCAATATATCGTTATACAAACAATACTATGATTTTAGCTTCAATTCTTCAAACAATAAGTCGGCATGCTTATAAATACTTAAGGCACCACCACTGGTCCCCTTTTTAACCCAAAAGCCCTTCAAAGGTTTTAAAAATATACCTCTTTGGTAATGCTAGAACGGCGCGATACTTATGGCAAAGTACGCGGCCGGCATGGGCTGCAAGTCTGGGCAAGCTCAATACGTAACCTACATATGATGACGTCACACGCGAGTGCCCGGTCCTGGGGTCCTTGTTATTTCGGTGTTGTTGATAAAGCCCGCCTGAATTTCTTCGATCCCATTCAGTGTTCAGATCTCGTGGAGTAAAGATCCCAGAAAATGCCTTGTGCGATCGAAGGCGAAACGTCGGATAGTAATTCCAATTTTACACGGTCTAATCCCAAGAACCATGATTTCTTACTTGACCAAAGCTGTCAAAGTTTCTATACTATTTTCAGTAATGAAATACCCATTCTCTAGCGACCTCTACTGGGCTACTCTAAGTTTATCAAGCGCCGAGACTTGAAGGTGGGGTTTCACGCAGCACGCCGCATAGCCGCAACGCAATCTAATGGATAGTTTCAGAAATACGGGGTGTTAAAGTAATGAATTTGCCAATTTTTATTTTTTTACATCTCTTCAATGTTCTTATGTTTTTCCTCGTAAAAGGCTTTAGCAATTTTAAGGATGACTATAGTCGTCCTTCAAAGTTTACCAAAAAACCTTTTCATAGAGTGTTCATAAAAACCGTGGTTGCACGACAATTTGGAATAACCCATAAAATACGTTTTTTACATATTATTTCGTATTTATTTTATATATTTTGTAAACAAACGGTCGGATTTAAATATAATTTTAATATGTTAGGACATTTGATGAAGGCAAATAAAAACAGGGGCTTTCGCACAATACAAAGCCGAAGAATTTTTTTCTAGCTATACTATGAATGGCTCTGCTTGTATAAATATAGTCAAAAGCAGTGTTATCGTGCGAGTCATACGATTTATTAACGACAAACTTTTTAAGTTTGTTTTTCTTTTATTAGGTGTAATCATATCCTCCGCATAAAATCCGGAAGATGAATTAGATAGACCAATGATATTTTCATACGAAAAAAGAGGATAAACATATAAATACCAGCAGTTGCAAAAATCTTTGAGCGATGTCCCTTCAAAGTCAGATTGACAAGTCAGTGAGCAATAGAAAACAATTTTCAGGTTTTTTGCAACCACAAGCGAAAAAAATGGTATTAAATCTAATAAAATATTACGAAAATGAAAATTCAACGGTCAATATCCAGGAGACAGTAGCAAATTGTGTATGAAAAAAAGCATAATTTACTACCGAAGAAGATTAACAAATGTACACGAAAAAAGCCTAAGACAGAAGACTTAAGTGACAATGTAAAAATGGATGTTCGTAATGCAATTTACGATTTATACACATCAAAAACTAATATAACCTTTCAAGGTTTAAAAGAAGCTTTAAAAAATCGAGGCATATTGGAAACTGAACTAAAATCGTTGACAAAATTAATAAAAATGTTGAGTTTTCGATATAAAAAGGACTGTAATCGAAGATTTTTATTTGAGTTGCCACATATAGAAAGTCAACGTATCCAGTTTTTAAAGAAATACACGGAAAATGTTAATTCAAAATTTATAAAATGGTATTTTTAGACGAGACTTGGATATTTTCTAATGAAAGTGGTTCGAAATCTTGGCAGGACGAGTCTGTAAAGTGTCAAGAGAAAAAAGGGATGTGGGACGGAAAAACGGTTCATCATTTTGCATGCAGGTTCTTCAACAGGATTTCTCCCAGGTGCAAGTTTACTGTTTTCTTCAACATCTAAAAGTATGGAGTACCATGAAATTACGAACTGTGAACTGTTTGAAAAGTGGTTAAAAAAACAACTGATTCCAAATTTAGATGCTCCATCTTTAATCATTCTGGACAATACATCTTATCATTCAAGAATCTTAAATAAACATCCTACTTCATCCTAGAAGAGTGCTGGCTAATAAAACAAAATCAAAATCCTTTACCCAATATGCTGAAACTAGAACTTATTCAATGGCTAAATCTATTAAAAAACCAACAATATAAGCCGTAGATGAAATATTATGGGAAAATGGACATGAGCTTTTACGACTGCCGCCATACCATTGCCAGTTTAACACAATAGAATTAATATGGGCTGGGGCAAAATCATATTTCGAAAAACACGTGATCGATAGTCTTACATCAGATGAAGGGAAAATTGTTTGGCAAGATTCATTAAATTATATTATGCCGGAGTACTGGAAGAAATCTGTGGAACATACCAATGATCATTGCGCCATTTGAGGACGACTCAGAAGATGAGGACTTTTTAAGTGATAATGATATTTTTTAGTCTATAATATTAAAAAGTTTCTGAAGGATTATATCAGTCTTTGACGTGTATAAATCACAAATTGCATTATGAATATCAATTTTTGCATTGTAACTTAAGTCTTTTGCCTTTGGATATTTTTCGTGTACATTTGTTAATCTCCTTCGAAAGTAAATTATATTTTTTTCACGCACAAGTTTCTGTACATTCCTTATACCGATTCTCAGAGCTTTTGCCACTGGCTCCTGGATATTAGCCAGTGAAGTTTAATTTAAAATTTTTTTGCTAGATTTAACACAATTTTTTGCTTACTTTTTTAGTACATTTGTCATTTTGTAGGCAATAAATAAATAATTATAGAATACTTGTTCCAATTTTAAAGTGTGTTTAAAGTAAGTAATTTTTTTTATTAATTATAAGACAACATTTGATATATAAAAATCGGTCAAATCGCTTTACCAGAAACTCGGGGGGCTAACGAAAAATACAGGCTATATATATTGATTGATTGATTGAAATTTGAAGAAATCGGATAAGTAGTTTTTTACCTATGCCGCGAACAGACATACTGACGGTCAGACATACCTACAGACAGACGAAATTGAGAAAACATGTTTTCCGGCATCTAGGGACCCTTGAACGTAAAGATCTGAAAATATTTCACGAGGAAAGTAATAACTAATTATCTTGTATTTCTAACAAAAGTGTATAATATTTTTGCAAAATTAATTTTTTTTGTTATCACAATACAAAAAAAAACAAGTTTTCTTTGCACAGAGGTGGCCCGCATTTAAATAAATGACACTGTATAAGTGGTTAGATTTTTAGGTTAAGCGGTTTTGGTGATTGTTAAAAAATCCCACTTTCATTAAGTGGCTGTATAAACAGAAAATATCCTGATTGTTCCACTGATTCGAACCGCCTTCCGACTTTATTAAGGCGCTTGTCATTTTGTCTATTTTTGTTTTTGCCAACCAAAAAATTTTAACCAAATACATATTTAGGGAATTTTCTTATTTAGTTCCTCGGCATTTAATATAAAAAAATATATATGTGGCTATCTTAATAATATTGCTTAATATGATAAAAAAAAACTATTTTCTTTCTCACAGTATATTTGTAAATAGCCCATTGAGATTTAATAGCTCGATTAAAGAATCACACAACATTTTGGTATTCACTGTGTTTTTTGATTTGATTCATAATAATGGTGACCTTTGGACCCGCACGGTAAGACCGCATTCGACTATACCAGGTATATGTTGTTTTATAAAGACTCTTTTAAACTATATAAAAACCTTTTGACATTAGTATTTCTAATTTTTCAAAGCTAATTTAAAGTAATTTGTACAAAGTATTTATAGAAATGGTGGCTGCGTGAAGAACCACTTAAAACCATTTTTTAAGCAAATTTTTGCAGTCATTTTACATATTTTGTAAAGCAACAGTGGGATTTTAATATAATTTAAGCTAATATTAGAGATAGTATACGATAAAAATGCATTTTTTTTATTTAAAAATAAAAGTTGATGGATCATATTTTTATCTAAGCTTTTTTGTAATAAAACACTAGGGAAATTTTATGTATTCTCCGAAACATTTCTGATTCACCTCGTGTTACATTTTCTAAACCGTAATTGAAATGTTATTAATTGTTTTGGTCCGCCTAAATATTAGCTATTATTGTTTCAATATTAAAAAAAAGATTCTTGGACCTATTTTCTTAACTTTTGGCATCTTAAAGTTGTGCTTGGTTATTTTTTATAGTTTTGGGGTATTTGATTGTCGATAGAGGTTACAGGGATGGCGTACCTTTGTTTACTTATCTTGGAGTCGACCACAAAATGCCTGGTTTACTGTCCGTGGGCAAAGAACTAGAGAGAAAGCAGATTCCAGAATTATTACTAAACAAATATTGATTTTTGAAGCCCTCCATGGATCAGTCAACCCCTCCAGAGATAATATTAGATGCAGGGAATAGAAACAAAAATATTTAAGCCTTCAGTTCAAAAAAAAAATACTATTTTGTTAGATAAGTTTTCTCTATTGTTTCGTATTTTTACATTCAGTTTGAAGTGACGTACATTAAAAAATAACAAGTTGTCTTAGATTAATTAAGTTTGTTTTAAAAATGTTTATATTTATATAATGCGGATTATTTTCTATTTGCTGTACTTTACTGAAATTGAGGCAAACTCTAATAGTCTTGAAAATATGAATGTCTGACTTTAGGTAGGGTAAAGGGAGGAGAGATGGACCACATTTTGAACAACTCAATATAACTTCTTTATTTAACAAAACAAAATTAGGAAAAAATTCTGAAATATAAAGAAACTAATTTCCTTTCCCTTAGCTTAAATAAAGTATGCAAGAAAGAACAAAAATAGTATATAAAAAATAAAAACGTTTTGCAAACAGTGGCCCATCTGTCCTCCATAGAGGAGGAGAGACGGACCATCTACTGGAGGAGAGATGGATCCTAGCGATTTGTCTTCTTCTTCAGTGTTATCTTGCTACCGCATTCCTGGCACAGGTTCACGAATGAGGTGCATCCATCGTGCAACCAACGGTGACATGCCACGCACTGCAACCAGTCGTCCTTCCGTGTGGTTACACGGTAGTCTTCCTTGCAACCTACGCATTCGTTCTCATAATCACTAAGTCTGTCTTCTTCGGATGACGAATCGTTCAGCAATATCTCCGAAGAATCTGATGATTCAAATGACTGTACGCGAACTTTTCTTATTTGTACTTTTGCAGAATTTCTCTTCTTGGCAGTTTTCGTGGCGTGTTTCTTTAATTCTACTTCCTTTCTTTGATTTATATATTCAGGGGTTGTTATAACTCCTATTATTTGCCTTCTAGCTCTTTTTGCTGCTTGATGAACGACAGGAACTGGAGAGATTTCATCCAATGCCTTTCCTGGTGTAACAATTTTAACAGTAGTTCTTTTTAATGGTGTAGTCTTGTTACACTGAGTTCCAGATGGCCCTGGTTGTGGTTCTATATCTCTTGGCTGGGAAGAAACTGTTTTCACTAATGTCGAAATTGGATTTAAAACTTCATTTCTTGGTTCACACTGGATAATTTGTTGATTGTCCTCTCCTTGTTGAACAGTTGTTTGATGAATCGTTTCTTCGGCCAAAAACGCATAATCTGGTATAACTCCCTCATTAAAAGGCGCAATTCCCGTGGATCTAAAGGCTGACATACCATTTTGTGCTGTTGCAGCTCGCCCCCATGCTTCGCCCAATAGTTTTCCGAACTGCATTCTGTTTAGTTTTCGGTTGGGAGTGCTCCTCATAAAATTTCGGCAGGATTCATAATAATACCCCTTCAGCGACTTAAAAAAGGCGCGGTCGAGTGGTTGAAGGTAGTGGGTTGTATGCGGAGGTAAGCAAAAGAGAATGATGCCACTCCTTTCAGCGAATTCCAACATTTCAACATTCGTGGTGTGGAACGTATGACCATCAACTATTAACAAACACGTTCCAGCTGGTTTTTTTGGGTAAAAATGATTTTGGAGCCAATCTAAAAAGATAGTCGAATTTACATAAGCTGACTTTTCGCTCATTACTATACGAGATCCCGGGGGCATTCCATCCTTCCACGCCTCTTTTTGGTTCTTGCCCTTGAAAACACAGAATGGAGGCAAAAACATACCTTCAGCATTGCAGCACGACAATACAGTGATTGTTTCGCCCTTTTCGCCCGGACTTACTGTAGCAACACATTTTGACCCTTTCTGAGCTAGAACTTCCCCAGCTCTAGTATTGAGCTGAAGTCCTGTTTCGTCGGCATTAAATATATGACCAGGTTTATCGTGCAGTGAGTGCTTAATTAAAAGTTGTTCAAGTTTGGTAAAATAATTGTGAATAGTTTCTCTCGACATTCCTGCAACTCGCGCGATGCTAGTGTTCTCTGCTTTTCGAACTGCAATGTCAGGGCGTCGTCTTAAAAAAGATTGCAGCCATTTGATTCCAGCTTTGCCTAAAAATTACCTATTCAGATTTCGATCAGAAATAGAATAATAATATACGCCTACCTTCCTTTTCATCGAATTTTGTTTTTATTCCAAGTCGCTTTGCCAGGTTGAATGCCATTTGCCTCACCTCGCCTCTAGTGGGTGCAAAGCCATTTGTCTGAAGTTTCTTTATGTGAACCGCCAGCTTTTCTTCAACTGTAGCACCTAGCACTGAATCAGGACCAAGGCTATCCCTTTTCGTCAACTGGTTTTTCTGAAGTCGCCGCTTTAACGTAGTTTTTGGAATGTTAAAATTCCTAGCGGCTTCATTTACACCCATTTCCTGAGAAACAACTGCAGTTATAGCATGGTCTAAGTTATCTGAGGTCCATTCGCCTCTAGGAGGTACATTTCGCTTGCGTGTGTAAACATTTGGCATGATTCTAAAATTAATAACGCAAATTAAGCCCAGGCCCATCTCTCCTCCTAATATCTGGTCCATCTCTCCTCACCTTGGAGGAGAGACGGACCAGTGTGCTTCTCTTCTCTGGCGCGCCACAGATGCACAAATTCAGGTTATGGTAACAGTTAAAGAAATAACTAATTGAAATATCCACAAATGCTTTTGAAAAATTCACCTGAATATTTCGAAACTTGTTAGACAAAACAATAAAGTGAAATTTTAAGCACTAATCGAAATAAAATATGTCGTAAACAATAAAAAATATCTGATGAAAACACATGTCAGCCGTCTCACATGGATCACTCGATGCAACTGCCAAGGTTAGGCGTAGTAAAGCACGCACTGTTGCCGTATTTGCCGCAAAAATCGCAGTGGTCCGTCTCTCCTCCCGGTCCATCTCTCCTCCCTTTACCCTAATTTCTTTAAATTGTCTTAAAATATTTTATCTGTAGTGACGAAAATCTCTAAATGTAAGTGAGTGTTAGGTGTACTTTTTCAACAGTGTCAAAAGTATTTTGTTAAACTATTTACGTAACAATATTATTATAATAATATGTAATATTGGTAAAATCTTATATTTTTATATTATATTACATATAATTATTTGTAACATTATTATTATTATTTCACTTATATTTATTATATTCGTAATATATTACAATTTTTTTTTTGTATAGATTTCTCATAAAATAAATAAAGGCAGATATCAGTGGATAGATCCTGATAAATTAAGTTGGAGAAATACTGATTGTTTCTATGAATACTCTATAGAAAGAATTTCTGGTTAGCTTTGAAGGATGTCTATCTATAATCATCCTTAAAATTGCTAAAATCTTTTACAAGAAAGATCATAAAACTAGAAAAAACATAAGAAAATTGAAAAGATGTAAAAAAGTTGGCAAATTCATAACTTTAACAACTTGTATTTCTGAATCTATCCATTAGAAATCATATCAGAACGTTGAGTTCTCCAATATATCAAATTTTCAAAAAAAATAGCCGAAAGCTATTTTCCATAAGCGGTGTGAGGGGCTCGTTGAAGGCAAGTGGATAGGTAGGTTTTAATACCCATATTTTAAACAAAAGTATTAACATTTGTATTAGGCCACCATTTTATATCGCCGTATTAGATTTTCATCAGAATGTTAGCCTATATCACGATTGATTTTCTAGCAAAATCTGATGATACGAATTTATTAAATAGTTTTTTCTGATTTTTTAGTATATTTTATTAAAAACCAAATTAGGTATTAACAATTCATCTCCATACGCCCTTTTATTTAATCGGCAGCAAACAAACAGACCGACAGGAAAACGGAAATGTGAGAACAGGTTTTTTTTGGCATCTAGGAACACTGCAATGTGAAGATTTGGAAACATCTCAGAGGATTTTTTTTCACTACTTCCCTTTTACGGTGAATGTAAAAATAAAAAGAATATATTATAAGCTGCAAGGCTTAAGATTCCGAATCGCTTTATTTTTTCATTCATAAATAGGCTGATATTTTAAATTAAATTTAAAATGCCCTTAATTACATCGGACAAAAAAGTTCTTTAATATGCAAGGCAATATAGCGGTAATCCATCTCCATAATTAAATACAATACCGATGTAAATTTTAATATTTTGCAAACAAAATTTAAAAATTTCATTTCGGCATTAAGACTCCAATTTAAAAATGGCCATTTTGTCGCCTAATCCCCGGCACTGTATAATGCGGAGACAACCCTTTTTTCTTGTGCCGAACAATTAGTATTTTTAATATCATTTAAATCAGTTTTATGCAAATGGGAGGTGTTACCGCAAGACTGATTTTTATAACTTCCTCCGAGATGATTACAACGTAATATTTTTTTCACGAGTTCATTATCGTATATGTCTCATAAGTTTTTGAATAACGTTCCATTACAATTTATATGCATGGAATAGCGCTGAATCAAGTTGTCTTCGAAAACAAAAGTTAAAAACTCACATTCAGAGTGACATCTCAGTTTTATCTAAGGTGGCCATATATTTTGTACGGTAATGCTGGACATAATAAGAAAAACGCCAAAGTTGACCCCTCTCCGGGGTTGTAAATGTTATTTAAAATAAGTTTATTTTATAAAAGAAATAAAATACATACATTACATTATTTATGCTTATCAATTTTAGGATGCCTTTTTATATCGGGTCTTCCTCTAGCTGGCAAGGAAAATTAATTTAAAGATGTTGTGCAATATACTCGGATGTCCAGGGACATTATTGAGAACCGTGATTCTACCACTACTAAAAAGAAGAAACAATATATTCTACCTACTTATGTTTCAAAAATCTATGATAAAGTTACGATTTTTTATTCAAATCTGTATTGAAGATTGTAAAAATACAGTACTATTTTCAGTTTTTATTTTTAATACAAAAAAAATCGACATTTAAGGCATTGTTAAAGCACTCTCATCTTAAACTCAAAATTGTAAAATCCTGTGTTTCTTCTTTAGAATTTAGTGGCTTCTGCTGGTAAAATATAGTAACAGCGCGACCCACATATGCAGACTGCATACAACAACGGCTTCAGCCAATTACAACAGAGATTGTCCAATGTGCGTCTTATTGATTCGTCGTTTATTTCCGCGGAGTATAAATAATTTTTCCTGAATGTTCAGAGTGAGCTTCCTGGCCAAGTAGTAGGTACTCAGCTTTGGATTTAACGAATGTGTGTTCGGATTCCCGTTTAGACGGATGACTTTTTCTAGTTTTTTTTCTAACAAAACTTATTAGAAATGCGTATTAAGTTGGGTACAAACGGTTAACTTCCTCCTTGAACAGCAAAGTGTATATACAAAAAAAAGTTTTCTTGGCAATCATAAGGCAGTGAATTACATAGTGGAAACTATGCCGTCAAACTAATATTCTCGGTTGTAACATGAGTATAAAAGTTCAATACCTCGACAACCACCTAGATTGCTTTCCAAAAAACCTAGGTAGCTACAGTAAAGAATAGGGAGAAAAATTCCATCAGGATATTGAACCAACGAAAGATCGATATCAAGGGCGATGGGATAGCAACATGATGGCCGACTACTGGCAGAGTCTTGCGAGTCTGTCCAAGTAAACTCCATGCTAGAAAGTCATGTAAAAGAAAAATTGTAAGTTATAAGTACTGAATGTACGAGGGCCTTTCAACAATGACTAGGACTGAAATTTTTAGGGCCCAATGCAACGAGCTACATACCGCAGAAAATATCATCCATGTAGGCTTCTTTCATTTTGCGAAATGTCAGTTGTCATAAATTATTTATTTGATTTTGACGCTGCTCTAAAGTTGAGATATTGTTACCGCGCC
Organism: Kuschelorhynchus macadamiae; assembly: GCA_030620095.1. NCBI lineage: Eukaryota > Metazoa > Arthropoda > Insecta > Coleoptera > Curculionidae > Kuschelorhynchus > Kuschelorhynchus macadamiae. The sequence continues at coordinate 102,608 of JAUTXW010003658.1, read as the reverse complement.
TCTAAGAATCGTGATGGATGAATTAAAAGAACAAAGATATGCGATCAAATTTTGTGTTCGTCTTAAAAAATCAGCAACGGAAACTTTTTCGATGATTATTACGGCTTTTGGGGAATTGTCTATGGCAAAAAAATGCTTGTTTGTGATGGCATAAAGAGTTTAGTAATGACAGGGAACGTTGTGAGTTGCAAGGCGGTCCAGGTGCTCCTATTGTGGCACTAACTAAGGAAACCATCAATACCGGAACAGTAATTATTCGCACAGATTGACGTCTGACTATCCCACAACTCTCAAATATTCTTAACATATCTGTTGGAAGTGTTTTTACTCTTCTACACAAGCATTTAAACATGTCTAGAGTTTGTGCTCGCTATATTCCGCGTATACTGACAAAAGATCAAAAAGCGAATAGGGTAGCGGTTTGTGAATACTGAAAACAATGCGTTGAAGAAGAAGGCGAAGATGGTGGAAGACGATTATTACTGCGGATGGAACTTGGGTGTATTGTTATGATCCGGAGATGAAGCAACAGAGTACGCAGTGGGTAGAAAAAGAAGGATCACCTCCAAAGAAAGCACGTGAGCATAAATCTGCCGCTAAAGCTATGGTCATAACATTTTTTGATCACAAACGCATGGTGTATACGCACATGGTCCCACCTGGTAGTACAGTAACTGCCAGTAATTATAAAGAAGTTTTGTTTCAGTCGATGAAGGATCACATCCCCAAAAAACGACCTGAGCTCATTGGAAAGTGGAAACTTCATCATGATAACGAATATAGTGACACATATCAGGTCTGTACCGCATCCTCCATATAGTCCTGATATAGCCCCATGCGACTTCTATCTGTTTTCTCAAGCAAAAAAGACTTCAAAGGACGACGATTTCAAACAGAATTGGATGATGTTTCCGCCATGTCTTTGAACAATGGCAGCACCGTTGGGATAAGGTTAATGCATTACAGGGGGACTATATAGCGCGTGATAAAAGTATTATTTAAGATTAATGAATAAAGTTTTGTTAGTACTAGTCCTAATCTTTGTTGAAAGACCCTCGTATGTATAACTACTTTTTGAAATAAATACTTGAATCTGTATTTTTTTTTAATTAGTAGTCGGAGGCAATAGAAATAGTAATAACGTGAAAAGTACATACGTAAAAAAGTAAAACTATATATATTTACATATATATATATATATATATATATATATATATATATATATATATATATATATATATATATATATATATATATATATATATATACACTCACTCGGGGCCGAAGGTTATATCTGCGCAGGCGTTGGTCGTTATTTATGTTTTCCGGATGGTGCTGTTGTTGTTGCGCTAATTGCGCTTGAGTTTTTGCGATTTTAGATTTGTCGATTATTGTCTTCCATACTGTTGGTAGTTTTAATGATTCGTCCCTTTTATTCAAATCACCTTGTTTTTCAATTTCTATGGCTTCTCGGATTATTCTGGTCTTATAATGTTCTATATTGGCAATCTCCCTACAGCCATGGAAATTTATTTTATGGCCGGTTTCCTGATGATGTAGGAATAAAGTTGCAAAACTGTTCTTTTCAGAACGACAGTAGTGAACGGATGTACACCCGGAATGAAAACACATTATATATATATATATATATATATATATATATATATATATAAATATTTATATATATATATATATATATATAAATATATATATATATATATATATATATATATATATATATATATATATATATATATATTTATATACATATATATAAATATATATATATTATATATATATATATATATATATATATATATATATATATATATATATATATATATATATATATATATATATATATATATATCTTCCGTCATTCGGACGCCCGAAATGTCATATTGCACGGGCATTCGAAGCCCATTGCCACCTTCGGGCTTTCTAAATACAAACGTGTATAAAGCTTTCCTACGTTCACACCAAAGTTAAAAAATACTGTACCTAATTTTTTGCTTGGGCTTCATATCTACATGTTACTCTCTAAAAACACACGCGCCAGGGTTCACGGTATCGTACTGTAGTTAGAGCTCTATTCGTTGTGTGTAAATGATATACAACTCTTTATAGGTTCTACGGGTTTGAAAAGCCCGATTAAATACGACGACTTTAGCCGTACCGACGACAGGCAGCGTCGCAGAAAATTTGGATTATAATTTTAATAAGAAGATTAGACATTTGTGTATTATGGTTATGAATTCGAAGTGGGAATTCGTGGCCCGGGCTTCAAAAAAACGCGCGAAAACGAATTTAGTGAATATTAGTGGCATAGAGGAGATAACAAATTGTGGCTGGAATATTTTTATATTAATGAAACCTTCAAAGCGGATTTTAGAACTTGCTTTAGGCACTTGTATGAACGTTAAAAAATGTACAGCGAAATGGTTTTGGTTAATTGTTAGGCGGTAGGGAAAATAATACTAGCATATCTTGGGCTAGACAAAATAAATCCTACAAGATCCTCATTTTGATCTTTGTCACATTCTTATTAGGTTAATATCATTATCTTTTTAATCAAATTCACATTCAACTATTTTCTACGGATTAATATTTAGAAAATTTGTTCAGAAAAATATAGAAAATGTATTTAATTAGAAAAATATTAAAAGGTGTATCGCACGGCAGTATGTTAAAAGCATACACCCCATAAATTTCATACCACATAAAAACAAAGCAAACCAATCAAAAACCAGAACATAAGTCAACAGAAATGCATGGAAATAAAAACGACCTTAAAATGTTAAGTATAACTTTAAAAAAATAATCCTAGTTTTTTTCTTCAGTGTCAATCTTGTGCTAGGCAATTTGAAAGGTCTGCACAAAAGATCGTAATTGACAGCTAAGTAAAATGTTTCCGTATTTAGTATAGTTAAAAGGAGTTATTTGTAGTGAAAAATAACATATATGAAAAAACTTTGCTGGCCTTTAAAACTGCCACCACAAAAATTGTATTTTTTGTAATTTTAGTGTTGAAATCCATTTGTTTGTATGTCTTGATAACCCTGTATATCTGACCTAAAGTTTATTACTGTCTTAACTATTTTTTTCTATAAGCACCAACTTTAATCAGAAATAAAAATTTCTTAACGTATACCTACTTAATAAAGTTTTCCATACGTTGCATACTTTTTTGGACACACTTGGCATATAGTTGGGAAGCATTAGTCCCGCCTGTGCACTAGCAGAGTATATTCTAAGCATTAACAGGATAAATATATATATAAAAAAAAGATCATCTGCTTTTAAGCAGATTTAGCAATGACACATGAGGCCAGCTTTCGAGCTAATATCAAATTGTATTTAGTGTCCAAATTTTGTATTTACTTTAATACAGGGTGTTTTTTTGCTTGGTGTCAAAAAATGTAGGACATAATTTTTGGCTTACGTTAAGGCTAGAAGTTCATATTAACTTGTGCTTGCAAGGCATTCGTTTTTGAGATAGGGAGTGTTAATATTTTAATTTTTTTAGTTTTTATTATATAACATTTGATGTACTCATCTGTATGCTGTGAATAATGCCTACAGAGTGGCTATGAAACATTTCAGAACACTTTATAGGACATTACTTTTTCCCAGGGTGCGACTCCTTTTACCTCACAGGAATTTTTACTACAGTGCCACTAACCATTTTTACTATAAATGAAAATTCCTTATTATGTTCTATAACTTCTTGGTCTTTTACATTAATTTAATTTTTTGAACTGTTTAGAACTTATTAATAGAAATGTATATTTATGCTTGGTCATGACACACATGGCTCGTGGAAAATGGGAAAAAATGGTCAAATTGTAATTTTGTAAATAGGAAACAAATTTCAATTTGACCAGGTCTAAACCCAAGAACCATGATTTCTTAGTTGACTCCAGCCGTGAGAGCTTTCGTACTAAATGGATGGTTCCTTTGATTCTTGTGAAGTCTCTGATTTCTTGAAAACATTAGAAAACATTTGTTAGGGGATGGGTGATGTATCCTTGTAGACAAGTCTAAATCATTAAATCATTCATTCATAACTAAGATGGAAGATCTCATTTCACAATATTTAAGTTTTATCTAGTAAATATTACAACCTTTTAGATCTATTTTACATTATAAAAGAACAGGTATTGTCAACACATTTAATGCATTTTTTAAATTTTAAATCAAAACCTTCATTAGAATGACGCCATAAATGCTCCACTGATTGGGAACTTTAAATCTTTTTGAACAATTGGTTCCAATTACCCCTGTAATCCGATTGTTATAAATAGTACTTGAAAGCAGTTAGTTTTAATGTGTTAGTAACTATATAGATTTAAATAATGTTGCACTATTAAAACTTTACATTTTTTATAGCAGTGAGTGGTAAAAACATTTTCGTGTATTATATAATCATATTGTTAAAAATAGTACTTGACAGCAGTTAGTACTTTAAATATGTAAATCACTACACATTTTTTTAATATTTTAATTTTTATATCCAAAGAATTAGTTTTATTTTCTTTTGTTAGTTAGTAATAATTACGACCCTTAAATGTGCAATAATTTTTAACAGATAAACTATAAGTTCTTAAACATTTACTTTCAGACCCAGGGTTTTTAGATATAGAGGTAACCACAATGTATAAAACTTTATATTATTTCATTAATTGGTGATTAATTCAAACGCCACATACCATCAAATCAAAATAAAACAAATGGTAAAGTACCACAACAAAAACAAAAACATTTTCTTACAATAATAATCTGATTGATAATCACAATACAATACTTTGAAATATAATACTTAAAATTGTGGTAAATATAATAAAACCATTTTTCTATTAACGCATAGAAAATATTAGTCTATTACAAAAATTACTTCTTCAGTTTTTCGAATTACCCTATTCACAGTTAAAAATGTTTATTAATATTCTTCATGAATAAAAAATAAGTATGATAACTGTTAAGAATAAATAAAAATGCTTGTATTGCTTGAGCATATTGGCAACGCAGCTAGGCTTCATATAATTCAACAAGTATATACATTTTTACACAGCGGGCTTCTTATTTTCTAAAAACGTATGGAATTCATAAAACCTGGAAAATATAATGATTTCTGTATATCAAGAAAAATTACCCCTTTGCCTTTGCTTACAATAACTGTAAGATTTAAATTGTTTTTCAGTAAAACACAGTTTGATCTAACCAATATTTAGGCCGGGATTCGGGTAGTCTGTGGGACATACTGGGCTTCATATTAGACATGAGATGTGTATATATATATATATATATATATATATATATATATATATATATATATATATATGTACCCTCTCCCAAAAACCAGGTCTGATAGATGAAACCTGATGGCTATTTTGGATTCTACGCTCAAAAATTACCCAGAAACAGTTGAAACATCGTTGGCACCAAAATGGCTGTTAACCTGTGTCATTTTTAAAAAATGATCCTTTACTCAAAAACCGTTGAATATGGGAATTAAACGTAACTTAAGAAACATCTTTAGAATAATTAGTAGAATCGGATTTAATGCAGGGAGTTTCATTTAAAAAATAAAAGTTCCTATCACTTTTTGAAAAACGATAAACCTGCCAATATAGCAATGTTACCCGCGGCTTCGTCGCATTTGCATACATGCCTGATCGAAATTTAATTAAAATTTGATGAGCGATTCTCAAGTTGTATCTTATGATGCATCCTGTATAATAGTAATAATTGACAAACGAAATATCGGGTTGTCATAGGATCGAAGTCCCTGAAAGAATCATCGCCTTGACGGAGGACCAGTGGCGAAAATATGCGCCCGGTCGTAAATAACTTCGGTGGTTTCGCCTGCCGCGCCGTTGCACTGCCGAGATCCTGCAACGCAATTAACATAATATATTATGACTAAGCTGGAACTGAAAATTAGTCGGATTGTGCTGACGTGACCCGCTCCGTTCAATCGTAGGCGGCCGACTGCAGAACAGAATACGCCATGGGCGTAACAAGTCTTTTAACAGAAATAAAATAATTAAAAATTATTATCCTAGTAATAGAGACCTCATTCAAGCTTCACTTACATCTACCTATTTGATTTTTCAAGGAACATTTTATGAACAAACCTCAGGGGTATGAATTCTCCGATCACCTGTGGTTGTAAAAATGTTTGTGGGGGCATTTGTAGAAGATGCTTTAACATTCACTCTACTAAAACCAAAACATTGGTCCAGATATGTAGGTGATACTTTTGTTGTTTGTGCGGAAAAAACTCCTCACATTTCTGGATCCCCTTAAACAACAACACCAACATATTAAATTCAAATTGGAAATCACATGCAACAATTCCCTTTTCCTGTACAAAGGAACATTCTGTAAGCAGTAAAAAAATTGCAGCCGAAATTTTAAGCTTTGTAGTCTAGCCTGCTTGATTAGAACGTACCCTCAGTGATATTTTCATTTTTGAAATGTCAAGCAGGCCTTGGTAGGAACGATTTTTTTTTATTTTCTGGTTAGATAAAGTACAGTTTCTGTAAAAGATATCGCAAATTTTTATAAGAAAAAGTTTTTTAGGAATTATAAGAATATGGGGCGCATTCACCACAATGGCCAGAATTGTTATAGAAGAAAAACATATTGGTTTTATGAAAGAAACGAACTTGCTGAAAAAGGTGGCTCAGTGTTTTAAATATGTGGATTAAAATACCATATTGATATTTTTGCCAAACTAGAAAAGCAATTTGCATTTTTAGACCCAAATCAATACTATATTGAATATTGTAACATTCCCGAAAGTTTTCCAAAAAAATTAAATTTCGAAATTTGCTTTTCTTTTTAATTTATTTACTGTTTGTTAACATTTTTTCTCCAGCAGAAATAAAGCAGTGAACTGATTTTTATCTACACAGGAAATTAAAAAATCGTTTTTGTCAAGGCCTACTTGACTTTCCAAAAATGAAACTATGACTGAAATTACTTTATAATCGAGTAGGTCTAGGCTACAAAGCATTAGATTCCTTGTCCACTTATCCTGTGACACACCACTGTATAGAGAACCAGAGATCTAACGCATACAAATAGACAATTAAATACAAATTCCCATCAGCATCTAGCACAAAAGGAATCGGTTATTAGCGGACCACTACTTAGAACCCTTCGAATTTCTGATCAAGATTCTTTAACATCTTAAACAGAGACACTGACCGAAACTCTATGAGGGAATGGCTACTGCACAGAAGAAATTACGTATTCAATTAGAAGATATCCGCTAGACAACGTGAACGATGCGTTAAAAGCAAAAAAACTGTACGATCTGCTGTAGCCGAACACCATCATACTAGTGGATTTATTAAAAATTGTCTTTTTTCTTTTTTTATTATATTATAGTTCTGTATGAAACTACTACAAATCTGATGCTAACCCGGTACCAATCTATTTAGTGCCTTTAAGCTCCTGCTGGTACCTATCTACCTATGTATGTAACAAAAGTGTCCATAATTAATTTGTATTAATTAATGTCTGTCGAAAATCAATTTGTATTAATTAATGTTTCTCTTTGAAGTTGTATCTCGATGATTTTTCATATGTCAAAAGGCCAACATGAAAGAAAAGTTACTAGTACAAAAAATATGAGGTATGCTTGTTTTTTGAGTGCTCATCGGTGATGGTGTAAAAAAGTGAAAAACCATATTTCCTTGTGTGCGCCAGCTTTTAAATATTTCATACGTTTTCTCATACCTTGTTCAGGATTTTTGCCTCAATAAACTGAATGAAGTTCTCGTAGCAGCTTCACTTAATTCAATGGGTGTGTCAGTTTCAGTACAAGAGTTATTTTCCATTTTTAATGAGTAAGAACAAAAAAACGTACGTCAATTTTTTCGCGTGTCAAACTAACAACAATTAAATAATTCCATGGAAATAAAGATGTGCAACATAATCTTTATATATAGAAATATTATTTTTGACTTTTAGTTTTTTTAATATAAATAAATCTCTTATTATAAAGTTTTTAAAACAAATAAATCTCTTATCATAATGTTGGGATGCGCCGTAAAGTAAATAATATTTACGATCGATGGTGGAATATTTCCAGTAGAAATATAACTAGAGCATAAAAAATTTCCTGAAATCTGAAGCCAATTTTTTGATAAGAAATGAGCGCATAGCGCCTTTCCGAGGCCGTAGGGTGAGGAATTTTTTCACTTAGGGCTGAAGACCAAATTATCCATACATTTCCATTAGGAAATATTAGGATAAAGATACTTTTCGGTTAAAAGTAACTAGTTGCCTTGTAACTTTTACTTTTGAAAGTAACTTTTTGCTTCAAAAGTATCTAGAGTTACTTTTGAAGTAACTAGTTACTTTAAAAGTAGCAAGTTACTTTTAAAAGTAACTAAAAACTACTTAATTTCAAAGAAGCTATTATTAAAAACAGGTTAGTCCGAGAAAAAATTGGTTAAAATAAATAGAAAAATTGAAAACTCGAATTTTTTCGGATATCACTGGAAGTTTTCCAAATAATATAAACATTCATTTAACGATATCTCATTGAACACAAATATGCGTAACTTTTTCGTATATTCTGCTCGATGTTGTATCTCTTACGGTTCATAATAATTCTGGAGTGTGTCTTCTTATCTGGGACTAGCTATATATATATATATATATATATATATATATATATATATATATATATATAGCTATATGTTCAATATCCTATACCTATCTTCAACTATTTCGGCAATATTAAGTGTTTTCAAATTTATTTTTATTTTATTTATTTCGAATTTATTATTATTCATGAAAGTGGCTCTGGTTACTGAACTATTTATTTGATTACAAAAATTCGCTACAACACACTCAATACTTATTTACCATTTAGGTCTTCATATTAAGAATGTAAGCAAAAACCATTTTAGCGTTCCTTTTTATTGATATGGAACAAAAAGAGCTAGTTTTGTTTACTTTTGTGTAAAATGTCTGGCCTTTCTCTTTGCAAGACAGTAGTTGTCAGTGTCAGTGTCATAGTCTTTTGAATTTCGTTAACTGCATAATACCTAATATCAGAAAAATGGTTCATTTAACAGAAATGCATAAAATAACAATTCTACAAATGATTGGTTATGGAGATAACACACGAACACAAGTGGAAGTTGCTCGCTTATTTCATGAAAAATTTCCAAATTTGCCGCATATATCCCAAGGGACAATTAGTAAAATAGAAAAGCAGTTTCGCGAGCTTGGACATGTGAGGCAGATAAAAAAAGCAGCTGCCTATTCAATAAATGATGATACTAAATTGGATATTATGCTTGAGTTTGAGGAAAACCCACATATTTCTAGTCGACAAGCCGCCGCAATGTTCGATATTAGCCATTCGTCGATTATTCGAACATTAAAAGAAAATAAAATGCATCCCTATAAAGTGATACCAACTCAGGAGCTCATGGAAGACGATTATGATAGGAGAACTTATTTTTGTGAACAAATGATGGCTATGTTAGATAACAATGTTATTCAATTAGAACATGTTTTGTTTTCGGATGAGTGCACCTTTACACTTCACGGTCATGCAAATCGTCAAAATTGCCGCTATTGGTCTAGGGAAAATCCTCACTGGATCAGCGAAGAACATACTCAATATCCTGAAAAGGTTAATGTTTGGGCAGGAATTGTTAGGGATCATATCATATGTCCCTTTTTCATTGACGGCATTTTGAATGGCGATAATTATTTAGCACTGCTCCAAAATAATGTCGTGCCAACTTTGACAAATTTGTATCCGGATCCAGCAAACCCACAAGTTCCAGCGAATATGATATGGTTTCAGCAAGATGGAGCACCGCCCCATTACCAAATTAATGTCCGGCAGTACCTCAACGGAATATTTCCAAATCGGTGGATAGGGAGACGAGGATCGATAGAATGGCCAGCGCGATCCCCTGATCTGACGCCATTAGACTTTTTCTTATGGGGACATATTAAAAATGTTGTATACAAAACTAAACCCCTCGACTTAGCTGACTTAAGAAGACGAATAACGCTTGCGATTAGATCGGTCATGCCTGAGATGCTAAATAACGTTAGAAGAAATTTCTATTTAAGATTAGGAATTTGCCAAGACGTTCGCGGCGAGCATATTCAACAGTTCCTAAATTAACTTTTTACTTTTGTTTATACATTATGAAGAAATAAATAATTTTATTTTTTTAATCTTAATTTTTGCAATAAATTTGAAAACACTTAATATTGCCGAAATAGTTGAAGATAGGTAAAGGACATTGAACATAAAATATGTTTAGAATCTCCTAAAGAATCCAAAAATTAAATAATATCCGGGGTGTTGCATTTGAAATAAGAAAGTTGGCATTGACCACTGTTACAGGACACACCCTGTATAAAAAGTTTTTATTGGGGAAAATGAGCAACTAAAAATACCAACTCGACGGGTCCAAGCGTTTTTCCGAACACGCCCCCATTTATTTATTATCGAATTTATTCCATTTGGCTGATACACACTGTATATATATATATATATATATATATATATATATATATATATATATATATATATTGTGTTTTCATTCCGGGAGTACATCCGTTCACTACTGTCGTTCTGAAAAGAACAGTTTTGCTGACGTTTCGCCAAAATCACATTTGGCATTTGCGAATATACGACCGAAGCAACCATTTACTCGTACAACAGAGGTAAAACGAAAAACTAGTTCCTTCCGAAGTAAGGGAGTCATTCCAAACTAACTTGACATTAAACTAGATATTTTAACCACGTTACCTTGAAAATAACTTGATACTCTTATATACTTTTGAAAAATAACTAGTTGCCTAGTAACTAGTTATTTTTCAAAAGTAATTAGTTACTTTTAAAGTAACTAGTTACTCTCAAAGTAACTTAGTTGAAATATCTAGTTACTTTTAGAAAGTAACGAAGAACTAGATACTATTTCTCATAAAATAATGAGTATCTACGACTACCTAGTTACATTTCTCAGCAAGTATCTAACTTTAAAGGTAACTAGATACTTTTTTTAAGTAACTTTCACAGCTCTGTATTTTATGCACGTGTTATGTTTTGATAGGGAAATTCCCGAGTTTAAACAAGTTTATTACGTTGTGAAGAAGTTTATTAAGTTATTACAAATTTTCCTAATACAAATTAACCATTAACTAACCTTAGTTCAGTTTATTGATATTATGGTTATAATAGAATATAATTGTTATGGTACTAACTCACAAACTTGCTGGCCATAGCCGCCGTTTGGTGTTGAAATCCTGAAAGCACTGGTGTAGTTTAGATGTCCACATCAGAACTAGGGCCAATGTGTTTTTTTGTGTTGAACAACTCTCCGACTCGCTTGGAAACGGATTTGTTGGATTTTTTTCTAAAGCCATGGATTATTGATTCATGGTGTTTGAGTTTTGAGTGATTTGTGATCTTTTTGCTGTGTCTTCAGCTGAGTCCCTGGTCCAAAAGGATATTGTATTTCTACCTAAGGGACACTGTTGTATCAGACATCGTTAACTAAAAATTGTGGGTTCGGTTTAAAAAAATTGTTTTGTAATTGTGTTCGGAGGTCTTCGAGCCATTATTTTCTTATATAGACGAACTGGACAAAACTCTTGTTTTTTTTTATTCAAAACTCTCGATTTTTTTATGCTGAACTAGTCATTTGATGTCAGCACACTTCTCTGATCGCTCTTGAGCCATTTTCGAGAAAATGTGGTTATATTCAACTCTTCCTGAGATAGGTAACAGAAATGTTTATGTGCGCCAGCTTTTAAATATTTCATACGTTTTCTCATACCTTGTTCGGGATTTTTGCCTCAATAAACTGATATATATATATATATATATATATATATATATATATATATATATATATATATATATATATATATATATATATATATATATATATATATATATATATATATATATATATATATATATATATATATATATATATATATATATATATATATATATATATATATATATATATATATATATATATATATATATATATATATATATATATATATATATATATATATATATATATATATATATATATATATATATATATATATATATATATATATATATATATATATATATATATATATATATATATATATATATATATTTATATATATATATATATATATATATATATATATATATATATATATATATAAATATATATAACTCTTCGTGAGATAGGTAACAGAAATGTTTAAATATACTTTCTGTATTAAAAATCAATACAAAAATTCTAAAAGTGCGGAAATACGTATAATCCAACATTTAAATACAAAGTAATACCTACTATCAATGAAAGTTCCATTATTGTACAGCTCTTTTTGAAAAGGCACCAGAATGTTGCTAGCCTCACCTCCTCTCCATGCCAGCTCTACAGCTGCAATGTGATAAAATTTTCTCTGTAAGCCAACAGGCGTGCCTTTTTTTCCAATAGGATACCTTATATTATTCTTCATGAACATGGACCATTGCACTTTCTTTTCGTTTTTCTGATTGCGTTTGGAGTTTTCTTCTCTTAGAATCTCTTGCTTTCCTGAAACAAATTCAGCCCTCTAACAAGATCGATTCTGCTGCCCCATTTTTCATAGTACCGCTCTTGTAGTTGTTTGTAGTTGTTTGTAGTGTTATTCCACATTACCTTAATAACTGATTCTATTTAGCCTTCACCATTTGCCTTCTTTATATTAAATGACCAGTCTTTTAGCGTGTCCTTTGAAGATTGTACATTTTCGAAAGAGGATTTGGTTGCAAAACTGCTTAAACTGTAGCCAAATGTTTTTTCTGTATATAATGGGGTAGTATGTTGTGCAATTTTATCGTTATCATTTATAGAAAAACTACCGAAACACATAACGACGACAAAACCGCAAAAAGCAGGTACTATATTTACGGTAGCTATTTTGTTTGGCGTTTATAGCAATAGCTAAATAAGCCTACTATTCCACGTTACGTCTATTTTAAAATTTTTAAAGGCGATAGCTTTTCATTGTTATAAAACTGTCAACGCAAAAAAAATGACAATTCTAGAAATTTCCCAAGGATCAAGAAATTTACACTTATTAATTTTCGAAAAATTTTGTGTATAATTTTCGGTTAAATTTGCACAAGGGAAATTTTCTTGTTAATCCAAATAACGTTAAGAAGTTGCATTTTATTATTTTTTCTGGGGCAGTGTTTAAATTTCCTCTCTACGCTACTGTCGTAACCGAATGAGAAGTTCAATTTAAATTTAGTTGCAGGAGCGCCTTCTGTAAATCCATACACGCAATCCAAATCATTAAAACCTGTTTTTTGTTTCTAATGAAGAGTCCGTTTTCATTATTGGCGATCGTTTCATTATAATATTTTAATTATACAATCATGTAATTGCTGCATGGAAAATATCAAAAGCCTCTTAGCAAACAATTCTTAATAAATAATCACGATTCATGGAATAAAAACATACCTATTTATATTTATTTTGGAATGTTTGATCTTTACTAATTAAGATTCCTAAGAAGAAAAGGAAGAAGACTTGCACTATCTTCAACGGCCGATTTTGCTTTTGATCATGGAGGATTAACTTTAAGTAGTCCGACTGAAAGTGATTTTTTTTGACCGAAACCGAATTTCGGTTTTCCTCAAGGAATTCTATTCTATTTTGACACTAGCAATTCGTTACATTTTTGGTTGCAAGTTGTAATGCGATAATTTGTTGAAGTTGTGTTTTTAAATACAATGGGAAACACCAAACAACTTTTTCCTTGATACAATAAGAAAATAGGTAAATAAGCTTTTACCCGGAACTTTCATCGTAACGGAGTTCACCACACACATGTAAAACAGTTTTCTTACACATATACCAGGTATGTCGTCTAAAAGACGTTCATTCCTTTTTTATTTTTTCACTAACTTATAACTAAGATAAGGAGGGTGCTCAACTTTTGTTAAATGACTTATCAACATATCAAAAATTAAATAAAGACCCTACCTACAACTATACAAAATAAAAATACAAAATTAATTAATACGCTTATTAAAGAAGGTCGACAAACAGGAAAAAAAACTTAACAGGGAAATTTATTTTCAACCTAAAATTCACAAAGAGAATATACCGCTTAGACCGATAGTGTGATTTCTGGGATCTCCACTGTATAAGTTAACAAAGTTTTTGACAGATATTATGAATAATATGTTTGTCAAGGACGAAAAGCATGTCCGTAACTCTTTTCAATTCGTGTCTTCTATTAAAAATATCTTTATACCTACTAACTATGAAATAGTTTGACTAGATGTCACATCGCTCTTTACTAACATTCCAACAGATATTGTTATTAATATAGTGGAGAAAAAATGGCATTTAATAGAAGGCAATGTTAAATGTTCAGTAAATATTTTTTTGAATCTTCTCACGTTTGTTTTTGATAATAATTATTTTCAATATAATGACGATTACTATAAACAAACCTTTGGTTTGGGAATGGGTAATTGCTTATCTCCAGCGTGCTCAGACTTAATCATGCAGGACCTTCAGGAATGCTGTATTAAAAAACTTCCTTTTCAGTTACCTTTTTACAAAAAGTACGTTGACGATATTATAACTTCTATCCCTAAAAATGAGTATGACACACTGCTAAATACCTTTAATGCTTATCATAACAAACTGCAATTCACTATTGAAAGGGAACAAAATAATAGAATAGCATTTATTGACGTCCTGGTAACTAAAAATGAGAGAGGGTGTATAGATATAGATATATGAAACAGACTGGTATCACAAACTGACATTTTCAGAACGTTTTCTAAACTATTCATCTGAGCATCCTTTTAGGTAGAAAATTAATATCTACTTAAGCACCGAATACTAACATTATCCTCGGGAAAATACCACTCTTAAAACTTACAATATATCAAAGGTATGCTGCTTAAAAATAATTATCCTCTTTCAATAATCAAAAAGATTCTTTGGGGTAAAAATATCGGAAAGGTGAAAACGATAACAAATAATAATACCACCGATATTTATTGTAAACTTCCGTATATCAACAGGTTATCAGAAAAAATAAGAAATGTTGTTTCGAACCATACTACCAGAGATAATGAGAACATTAAGATAGCACTAAAAAGTGACAATACACTGAAAACCCACTTTTATTCCAAACTTAAAACAAAAACAAAGAAGGAACAAAAATCTAATGTTGTGTATCACATTCCTTGTTTACAATATCAGAAATGTTATATTGTACAAACGGGTAGGTACCTCAAGGACAGGATTAGAGAACATAAAAATGACCAGAATAATTTTCTTATAAAAACTAATCCAACAGCTTTAGCAGAACATAAAACAGATACAAGATAGGGTTTCGATTTTGACAATACATCTGTACTAGATACCCAAACTAACTATAAAAAGAGATTAATCTCAGAAATGATACATATACAACAGAATAAAAATTCATTTAATAAAAAACCGATTTAGAGAATCTCAGTACTGCATATTTCAATATAATTGACAAAATCAAATAACTATATCCGTATGCTAAAATTATTTGCAGGCTATTTACAATACATAAAAAAAGTAAAAAACCGTATTACTATTTTTTTTCCGATAACACGGAAGTATATTTGGTATATTGCTATTCTCAAACAACCGTTGAACGAGCTAGGTTCAATTGTTTTAATTAGTTGTGGTGTTTCATTTTATTGTTGTAACCCATGTATGTGATTTTCACTTTGTTTACCTATGCGTTGTTCGTGTATTTTTTTATATGACTACAAAAGTCAAATCCTTAAAATGTAAGTACATAGTTTTTAATTTTATTGTGCATTGTTTTTCAGTTTAAAAAAGATTAAAATATTTAGTTATGTATTTATCGTAATTTATGTGTTTTTGTATGTAATAAGTTCCAAAAAAAAAATCACTATTTTATGTCAAATTTTCACAATTAATATAGTATTTTTCATAGTCAGTATAGCATTTTTTCTACATTACTATTTATTAATTATCTATTATGTTTTTTAGTGTCCTGAAGATGCAATAATAAATTGCGAAACGTAGACCTTTTTGAATATTTGACTTTTCTTTTTGGATCCCTAACCCAAATTAAAAAACACAGCGAAGAAATAATGATATAACCTGCAAAAGTGTCGAAAATGGGACACCCTGTGCAATAGATTTCTTACTATAAGAAAGATGTTTGTAAAGAGCGATGTCTATCGAATAAGAATTGCAACAGATCTGCGAATTACCTCTTCTCGTTACGAAAATATTGATTTTGAAAAATCTACTAATGTTGTTAATCCATTTCACCTGTCTAGGAGTTTAGATAGACAAAGAAATAATTCTTGAAGATGTTTTCGTTTTTCTTGCAGGCTCAAACTCAGTGCTCAAAATTGAAGGGAGTTTTACAGCTTTTTTGGACAATTTTTTAAAACATTCAAATCAAAGGCCTACGTTTCGACAATGATTAGTTTTATCTTCAGGCTAGATTTTTATTCCCGGTATACGGGAATATTATATGCCGGGAATAAGAACTCTCCAGTTATAATAATCAAGCCCTGAGATGACACTAATCAGTGTCGAAACGTAGGAATGTGATTTGAATGTTTTAATAAATTCTCTAAAAAAGCTGTACAATTTTTTTCAATTGAATTAACACTGTGGCCGAGAAAATTCAGTGCTCAGAGTCTGCTATTTCACATGTAAACAAAACTTGTTCATTTGCAATCACTTTACCGACAAAAAGAAATGAACATCCCTGTCATTCCGACTAATGTAAACAAAGAGAAAACTCAGGCAATAAAGACGTGAAACATTGGCAGACTAAGTGTTAAGAAGACTTGATAGTTAATCCTGGGAATCGTTTGCGAAATAATGAGGGTGATATTTTACCCTGCACAACTCGGTTTAGGGCAGCGCGTTCTGAAAAGGGTTTAAATTAAACGCTTTCCCAACACAAAATTCGGTTAATCGAACAGCAGCTAGAGGGATTGGGGTGATACACTCAAAATACTTGGGTGCGTATTAGTCAATTCGTGTTGTCGGTTCGGTGTTACTGTTTAGTAAAATTTATTAAAAATAACTTTGGATTTATATATTGTTTCTTGAAAAAATAATTAATAAACTCAATAAGAATGTTTTATAAAGAAATCTTATGTTAAAGACTATGATTGTTAAGAAAATCTACCAAAAAAATATCCAACTGAGCGTTCAACCCTAGTTCAATAAAATGATTTTATTATTTGGTCTGTCGAGTTTACAGCATAATAATCGTATCTTGCCAAAAAGTACGTTGGATATGTTATTTTGTTTTCTCAAATTAAGTTTAATCTTATTTTCTTTCAAATTCAATGCGTGTAACATCAAAAGTTCTTCGAGTTTTGGTTAATTAGATGTTATGTAGTTACGAACAATGGCAACAAATTCGTGTCAAAATATGTATCAAAATTTCAAATTTCTCTACGAATTTTTGGGCCTACAACATAGAGTATTTTGAGCAAAATGACTTCGTCTAGTCAAACCAGTAGTGGTTTTGTAAATGTAATCTAATATTTTACCCAAAGTATACATGTATATAGTGATGATTTTTTTAAAGCTGGGCGAGCGCTTTAATATGGCACCTCAGCAAGCATAATTCGCAATAAAAGTTACATAAAATGCTTACCATACCCAAAATAATAAGCTATATATTTTTCATAAGAATTTCTCGCAATTTCATAAATAAGATTTTTTTCTGTTTAGCACTCCTTTACACACATATTTTTTTAGTTTTGGAACGAAAAGTTACAGAGACTATACCTATATACATAATAAGCTCATACCTAACAGATGATTTTAATTTAATTGTGTTTTATTGTGTATTTAGTAATGATTTAATTCTAGTTTTAACGTCAGTCTGTTACCAAATTGTTACAAATTCAGATATAAAAAACATTTTTTTGGTGGTATGTTATTCACTTTTAAAATAATGACTTTGAATACATTTCTAATCTTTTATGGAAATCTAAGTCCTGAAAAACCTGCCTGCACCCGCTTTTTAGTCTAAAAATGTTTTAAATTTTACCAACCAATTTGTTAACATATTTTTTTTAAGAGAGCCCCAAAAATGTCTTAAACAGATAAGCGCCACAACCGGTATTCGATCTTTTCTCCTGATATGTCTCGGTTACGAAGGTGAAATATTATTTATATAACAGTTTTCTGGAACCTTACTTAAGATATTTAATATCAGGACTTCTTTAATCCTACTTCGCAGTATATATTTCAAAAACTGCAAGCGCTATAAAGAAAGCCGTAAAATAATTTTTAGTTTTGATCTTTGTTTCTGCGTATTAAATATTTTATAAAAAAAATACTTCAAATTAAGAAATTTAACAATTTAGAACAAATAAAACTAATTTATTGCATACATGAAAATATAAATGTTCTGGAGCTGACGCGATGATGATCCTCGCACAGGAAAAACATGTCCTTTCATTGCTTCAAACCACGATTTCCATTTATCACCTTTCCTAGGAACGAAGATAACTTTTTATTTTGGCGGGTTTGCCAATGTATTTTTGCAATATTCTACAAAACAAATCTTAATTCTCCTGTCCACATCCTTTTCCATCTTTTTAGAGACAAATGTAAAAATAAATTTAAGAAAAAACTGGATAACTTCAAATTGAGGTTAACAGTTGACGTTACGAAATAATTTCGGTTTTCGGGAAAATGTCGGTTTTCATTTTCACCATCGCCAAAGCATTAGGACTTCTGATGTCAACACGCGAAAATATTTATTTATAAATTGGTTTATTGAAAATAAAATTGTTTTACGTTTGTTCGCTTTTATATCATATTAAAATTAAAAAAAAAATGTATGATTACCAGATGGCCGATTTGGCCAAAAATTCTGGTCAATCGGCAAACTCCCATTTAACTTTTTTGACCTATAAATATGTAATATTTGAATACATTCAGTTGCGTCTTTTGTAATCGCACCGACTGTGACACTTTCTGACAAAATAAGAAATATAATTTTACCTAATAATACAAAGTTCATATCTTTGGATGTACTTTTCCATTTACGTCACTTAAAGAAGTAATTAAACTGGTATATAATATCTTTGTAAGAAATAATATAAATGTAACTATTCAACAGGATATTTTGGAAGTACTTTCGACTTGGGATCAGAATTAATTTGAGTTCGACAATTCCTTTTTCATTTCTAAGCAAACAAAGTTTAACAATCGGTAATCTTTTAAATCCAATATTTGTGGAAATATTGGATTTTTAATTTAAAAATCAAGATATACCAACACACTCAAGCTAAACATTTTCATAGTAGCATAGGTATGTTGACATACTTTACAGGATCACATAGACAACTCAATCAATTTCTTAAATATATCCCTGGTCTACATGAAAACTATAATTTTACTATAGAAAAAAAGAAAACAAAATAAATCAGTTAATTCTATGGATCTAACCATCACTAAATAGAAAATAAACATGATTTTTCTATTTACCTTTAACCATCCTTCACAGATTAAATAGATCATGCTACTCATGCTTTGAAACATAACGATGGATTATGGACGGATATTGGATATTTATTAAAATGTTACCAGGTCATTCCCCTAAAATCCTTAATTTTTGACCAAAATTTGATCAATCGGGTAAAAAGTTTTCTACATGTGCCATGATAGACAGTCACACCCACGAAATTGAGAAAATGTGTTTTTTGTCATCTAGACACCTTAAAACTTGAAGTGATTTTACAGGATTACAATACGTCCCTTTTACGAGGGAAGTAAAAAAGGTAAACATCTATATGAAACAATTACATACACTCGACAAATTTTCTAAAATATTACAAAAAGTGGTCTAAATATTGCATTAAAAAAAACAATATTTTAGGAAAACTTATAAAAAAAACAGTAAAAACAGATAAAAATAGAAAATCAAATATCTTTTAGAATGTGGGTTATGTCCAGAAATATATATATATATATATATATATATATATATATATATATATATATATATAGGTCAAGCAGGCCGAAGTTTTGATAAAAGAATCATAAAAGAAGTTATATAAAATACAAAGTGATTCAAATTATGCATCTCATTCACTGGGTCCTAGGTAATTCTAAAGACAATTTCGAATTTTTCATGTAGAAAACAAATCTATAAAACCTAATTATCTTAAAAGCATGGAAATCAATAAACAAACGCATACAGGTAAACTTTTAAATGATTAGATAGATTCAAAGTGTTTTCCATTATTAAACTTGCAAACAATTATAAAATATTGTAATATTGTCGCAGGAAATTTCCAAAGTTGTTTGAGTATACCAGCATTTATGTCACACAGTGGGGGCATACAAAAGCTAAAAATCATGTAATAAATTAATGATTTTTTTGAAATATTAGTGCGCATGGATTGGTAGAATTTGAAAGTTCAAAAAGTCAATTGAATTATGAAGTAGTTTTTGGAAAAAAATAAGGTAATTTAATTTTCTTCTATAACTTAATAATTGAAAGTTAAACTCCAACAAGAGATAATTATCTACACTCCGTGTCGAATAAACACCGTTTATATAAATGATAACAACTTCAAAGATTTTTTTGAATATTCTCGAGAGCTATGACATGACTTTGGTAAATAAAACACCAAATTAAATAGGAGCATTTAAGTTTAGGGGGCACTAAAGAGTACAAAATGTAATAAGAACTTTAATCCCGGGTGAAAAAGTGCATTTAATATGACGTACAAAGGTTAGTTTGCTGTCGAATGTCACACCTAAATATTCAGTCTTATCACATCTTAAGAGCTTATAACTATTTATGGAATAGTTAAAACACGTTGGATTACTCTTGCATTATGTTTAA
This sequence comes from Kuschelorhynchus macadamiae, assembly GCA_030620095.1. Lineage (NCBI taxonomy): Eukaryota > Metazoa > Arthropoda > Insecta > Coleoptera > Curculionidae > Kuschelorhynchus > Kuschelorhynchus macadamiae. The sequence goes on along the minus strand of JAUTXW010003658.1, from coordinate 81,680 downwards.
ATCACATGTATTACCACCAACTATGTAATACGGAGCCCTGACAACTATATGCTTCAACGATGTACGAAATGTTAAAAAAAAACATATTTATGTTGGTTTTAAATTGTTTTTTTGCCTTCCTGACTGAAAAATTAAGTCACATATTCTTTAACTAACATAAATTCAGATCGTAAATAATAATTATTTTATTTTGCATTAACTAGATAACAAAATCGTAACAAATTTGCTGACAAATAAATATTCAAACATACTTATAATTTAAATCGAACATTAATAAGAGGCAACGTCACTTTTTGCGGCAATAACGGCTTGTATGCGTTTTGGCATGGAATTTACTAAAGTCTTGCAATATTCGGGAGTGACAGAGTGGGACTCTGCGTGATTTTTGCCCTTAATGTCACACCTGTAAGCTGAGGATCGTTACGCAAAGTCTTCTTCATCTAATGACATAAAATTTCCATAACATTCAAGTCGGGGCTTCTCGATGACCACGATAAAACTTTTAAATTATAGTCCCCAAACCATTTTGTTTTGTTATTTTCGCAGTTTGGCACTGTCTTGGTGTAATATGATATTGTTATTTCCAAAACTTTGTTCTGCTGTTGGAATCAAGCTTCTTAATAAAATTTGTTGGTATTTTTCCGCATTTACAGTACCATTAAGTAATGAACTCATATTTACAACTCATACATCCTCATATCATTACCCCCTGGAGAAATTTTACCGTATGCTTTAAACAGTCTTTTTGTACGAATCACTCTTTTTCGAAAATCACCTACGATAAGCTCAAATTTGGATTCGTCGCTGAAGATAACATTACCCCACATTTCTGTTGTCCAAGGTAATTTCGATTTTGCCCAATCCAAAAATTTTTTTCTTCTAAATTGCTCTTAATAACGGTTTTTCCTTGGCCTTTAAAGCAATTTGATAAAAGAACATTATTCATTTTTGTGTTTTACCACGAAACATTACCAATTTACCTTATACAAATTATAATTATAATCCGGACTTATGCATTCTACCTCTACCGCATTCCCTGGAGATATTTAATTTTGCCTCGTTATTCCATTGGGCTTCTATTTCTCGTAAGGTACCCCTTCTGTTAGTTCTGCAAAATTTGACCAGAACACGAGGTTCTCTATCAGTGATTCTACGAGGTCGGCCTGGACTTTTACCACGAACATTAACACTAGCTGTCTCTCCGTATTTTTTAATAATATCCCCGACTGTTGATTTTGCATTAATTAAGTCATTTGAATTTTTTTGCATTGATTTACCTCTGCAGTACAGAGATATTATAATTATATAATAGGAAAACATGGCAGATAAAACCTAAGCTGACAGCTGTTGACTCACGCACACTAGATCTATCAGTATGAGCGTGCATAATATTGATTTTAATGTCAATAAAGATTAGCATACGAATATTTATTTGTCAGCAAATTTGTTGTGTTTTTGTTATTTTGTTACCTATTTTATCCAAAATAAAATAATTATTCCTCACTATCGGACTTTATGTTAGATTAAGAGTATGCGAAATGATTTTTCAGTCAGGAAGACAAAAAAAAAAAGAATTTAAAGCAAATATAAATATGTTTTTTTAACATTTCGTACATCGTCCGAACATATAGTTGTTAGGGCTCGTATAATATGCTGTTGTTTCAATAGAGCACAATCATTAACATTATCAACCCTACAGTTTCAGGTCATCCGGGAAGAAAAGTTTATTATATGTGATAGTCTTAGACAGTTCGTTAATAATTAACAAAAATAGCAGTGAACCAGATGGTGCACCGTATATCTTAGACAGAAAATATATTCCCAGTAGGGAAAATGCTGCTACACATGGCTCTCTGGAAGACCTTTATAAAGTTGCTAAGTATGGCAATCGGTCTATAATTAGCAAGATCCGACGAGTCTCCTTTTTCACTATTAATAAAGATCCTGGCCAACTTGCAGCATAAAGGAAACGTGCATATTTTTACAGCCAAATTAAAATGAAAAGTAAGCGATTTTACCTACTCTTTATATTTAGTTCTATTTCAAGTAAGTAAATTGTTAGTGATGTTATTGCCTGTCTGGATCAAATAACGCCAACTCTTGGTCACTTGGTGTATAAACAGAATGGAAATCCTAAACGAAAGCATTCACTATATTTGCGGGACCTTGAAACTTTTTTAAGGTTTAATGTATTCTACATGTTATTCTTAAGGGAGAACTGCACGCAAAAAGTGAAAAACCAGCCACAAGGTCTAGTCGAGTTGAAAGTAAGATGAAAAGGTACCTACGCATTAAAAAAAACTTCCTGCACGTCCAATCTCAAAAAAATGTGTTATGCATAGGTAATTTAAATTACATTTCGGTTAAAGATGGGTTCAAAAGAGTTCACGCGCTGCAGAAAAATAAAGAAATGAGTACGATTTACCATTTCAAATTTTGCAATTACGTAGACAAAGGATCAGTGTAAGGCGGTAAAGAGCCATTTTGTGGAAAAAAATTATATGCGAACGCATGTTCGTCAAAAAGTGGTTAAAAATGGTCGAAAATGGACAAATCTACTTTTATTTTATAACTCTAGATTTGTTTTTTTCATAAAAATTCGCATTTAGCGCCCAACTATACATATTTCCCTATTAAAATCGCATCGAAGCTAATACATATTTCTTATAGTTTAAACATAATATTGCAGCGGCGGAAGGGTTGCAAATGATCCATATTACTGCGTGCAGTTCTCCCTGAACGTACCGTATTTGGATTGTATTAAAGACCAGAAATAAATTCACTTAGACTCTCTTATTTTCAGGAGTATCATAGCATATGTCTATTTACGTTTTACATTATTTACGATTTTTTTATATTTTTCTCTAGTTTCCTTTAGGGATTTTATATTTTTAGTTCAGTCGAATTGCAGGAATGAGACCTCCTTTTTTTTATTAGACTAAATTAGGGAACAAATTGATCCAGTAAGACCGGCTGTCCTAAAATTGTAAAATTCTTAAATTTTAACAATATATTTTTAAATAAAGCCCGAAAACATTTTTTCAACTTTATTAGTAAACAACATGTAATCGGAGTTAATAAATTGAATTTCAAAAATTAAAATACCAGCGATAGGATTCGGATTTGTGATTCGAAGAAAATGATTAGAATCATTTAATTCGGATACTTTTTTTTATCAAAAAGATTCGTGATTCGAATTTTTTTGGGATGATTCGTCCGAGCTCTGTCACTAGGGAGTTCTAAAACAAATCTGTTAGGAATACAGAATGTTATGTAACACCTTGTCATTTTCTCGAAATTTTCTTAAACGATAATTGTTACAAAAGTAGAATAAGCTATGGAACTAGTGCCACAGTTTAGTCCTTTTTGACATGTAAATTCCCATAAGAAAATTTAAGGTGCGATTTGCAATTTTGGTGCCATTTTAGGGCCTTGTATTTTTACATTAATGTTTAATTAACCTGTTGGCAGAAACGGTTTTTTGTATTTGAAATTTCCCTCAATTCTCCATAAGAAAATTTAAGGTCCGACTTGCAATTTTGGTGTCATTTTAGGACGTGGCAGTGTCGACAGTTGCGAAAACTTAGATTTTTCATCTTCGCGGCTATACACTGAGTAGAAAATGTCACACCTTAAAATGGCATCAACATTGCATATCGCAACTTAAATTTACTTATGGAGATTTACATGTAAAAAAGGTCTAAATTGCGGCACTAGCCCCATAGTTTATTGTATTTTAAAGGAAATTTCAAATAGTAAAATCCGTTTTGGCCAAAAGGTAAATTAGTACTTACTTTTTTATAAACATTAATACAATCCTATGTTTTTGGTGTTGAACATAAGCAAAACCGATTGTGATAGTATAATCCTATAAGCCTCTATGTACAATTAAAATTAAAACATTTAGACCATCTTGACCAAATTTTGACAAAGTGACAAGGTCCTGCATAACACTATCAATAACAGATTTGTTGAAGATGGACTTCGAAACCTACTGATACACAACGCTGAAAACAGCATCTAAATATCTTAGTTCGTATTGAAAATATTAAAACTTGTATGTACAATTTCGTCTGTTCACAGGTTTAGTTTATTATTGAAGAGATCAAAAATACGAGGCATGTTTTTTAAGTAAGTACCGTTTTGCGATTCCGCCGCCGCAGCGCTACGGTCGGCGTTCCGCGCATGCGCGCTGGTTACCTACCTCTCTTGTCTACGCACAGACGCCATTACAGTCTGATTCTTCATTGTATACGTTGTTTATTGAGTGTTTAAGATGCCTCCGACAATCGTGAGTCCCGCCGATTGTGAAGTACGTGCTGTTATACGATTTCTAAGTGCTAAAGGCGTAAAACCAATCGATATTCATCGTGAGATCTGTGAAGTTTACGGACAAAACATTATGAGTGATGGAATGGTAAGGAAATGGGTGAGAGCATTTAAAGATGGCCGCACAAATGTGCATGATGAAGAACGGAGTGGGCGTCCTTCGATCGTTAATGAAGACTTGGTGCAGAAAGTGGACGAAAAGGTGAAAGAGAACAGACGCTTTACAATTTAATTATTGTGCGACTACTTTCCTCAATGTTCTCGTAGTGTTTTGTAACGCATTATGACCGAGAACTTGAATTACCGGAAATTGTGTTCACGTTGGGTTCCGAAAATGTTGACGGATTTGCACAAAACCCAACGTTTAGGCAGTGCATTGACTTTCCTTGAGCGGTACCACAATGAAGGTGAAGTTCTTGCACTTGAAGAAACACCTGGGCGGTAAGCGTCTTCAAGACGATAACGAAGTCAAAACAGTTGTGACACAGTGGTTAACCAGTCAGGCGGCAGAATTTTATGAGGAGGGTATTCAAAAACTGGTGCCACGTTATGATAAGTGCCTCAATATTCACGGAAATTATGTAGAAAAGTAGATTAAGGTACAGGCTTTCATGTAAAAATAAAATTATTGCGATATCTTTGCACGTTTTTTTTAAATTCCAAAACGGTACTTACTTAAAAAACATGCCTCGTAATATATCAAAAATTTGATTTAGGGTCTTTTTACGTCAAACTGGCACCTTTCTTTTAGAAATATCTTTTAAAACGTAAACTTTTCTGGAAATAATAAACTTGAATTTTAACCAAAGTAGATACTTCCTCTTGATGCAACACATATCTACCGAGCTCAATTTGTATACATTTGTAAAAAAATGTGCAGGACTGATAAAACTTAAGAAATCTGCCTATACGTTTCGTTGAAATAATCTGTTTGAATTATTTTACTGTTTCCATAATAACGCATTCTTCGAATGCCTTGTAGAAGTTAATATAAAAATGACAAGACTTATATAATGGGACTTAGGATTTTGCTATAAATAGGAATATTTATGGTTATTTAATTAAACAACAAAAAGTAATAAAAATAACTCTCGCTTGTATCAGCAATTATGTAATCCAATGATAATTGCACTTTATAATGAGGTTGTTTATATATGAGGAAATAATATTAATCTTCCACAAGTCAGAATTACTCAAAATTACCTAAAATTATTCCAATCAAATGGAGATCTTGTGATTTTTTTTGTATTCTGTATCTTGTAATGGAGAGAGTGTAACTGCCACAGCTTTAGCACCTCTAACTCACATTATACTAATTATACGATGTTGAAAGTTTTTTATCCAATTTCCCCAATCCGTTTCCATAATAACGCAGAAACAATATATAAGTATAGAAAATTAAGTTTTGCTAATTCTGTATATGGAGCACCCTGAACAATATATGTTTACTAAAGGAGTATTTTTAAACAAAACAATTTAAAGCAAATAATGGTATCTTATACACCTAAAGGAAATTATTTTTAATCAAAGCTTTTAAAAAAGTATAACAACCCTGTTTATTATATGTTTATACAATGACTGATAGTTTAAACACCAAGAATTAAAGCTTAGTAGGTTTTGACCATGTCAAGTTGGAATTACTCTCCCATGTTTCATTTGGAAATCCACGAGGCAATGGTGAGCTATTCTTGTCCATGAGCACCGTTGCATTTCCTTTATCCGCAGGTAGAATTATAACATCTCCTTTATCTTTGAGGCTCTTCATAACCGTTCTATCTGCGTCTGATAAGCTAGATTTTATGGGTTTAGAGCTGCGAAGTATCTCCTTGGCTTTATACCAAACTAAGTCCGGTTTTTCTTGGTGTAGTTTTCGAAATGCTATCCTCGGTGAATACAGCTCGGGTATATATAACAAAACTCTGCGCACTGGAGCTTATTCTAGGTTTTGATCACCTGCAGTGAAGATCCCTGAAGATGCCTGATGCAATCGCAGGCAAAACATGGTAATTTAATTTCAATTAGTGCATACTATGTTAGTTTAAGCATTATTCAATATTTGAGTTTTCCCCTGAAATCATCTAGCTTCTCAAAAAAATAATTAACTCCGAAAAATTGCGATTTTTATTTGATTTTTTTTAAAAGATATTGGATACCATGGTTTTTATATTTAAAACATTCTGTTAAAAACATGTTTATAACTTAAATGTGTTTTCTTCTAGCTAGAATAATATAAAACTAGTTTTCAGACTATCTGAAGGAGATATAAATTGAGAAAAAAAATTCTATCATCTCTTTAGTAAAGAAACGTTTACTCTAGAAAAAAAACATAGTTGTACTGAAATATATACAGATAATACGTTCGAGGTAATAATAATAAAAGCAAACAAAGAAAAATGCAATTGTTGAACTATACTAACAGTGTTTTACAATTTTTTTCTGTATTAAAAATAATCCACTCCTTAGAGTTAAAAACGTTCAAAACAAGAGAACTATTTTAAACAAAAACAACAAATGCTTTGTTTTTAAAACAGAAACGAAATTTCAACCCTGATGGATGCATCTTTCCCATATCCCGAATAACGCCATTAAAATTATGAACTTTGAACATTTTTGGATTCCTGAGATAATTCTGAATCAGAATGTGGCATTTTAAAAACTTTTTACGCCTACTTGATTTTTATAGCCAATTTTCAAATTGCATCTAGCTAGCCATGACCGGACGCAAATTAATCTAAGGACCTGAAATGATCACAGAATAATACAATCGCTAAATTTTAGTGATTAGTCTGATAGCTAGAAACAAGAGAAGTTGATAAAATCTAATTTTTTTGTCTTACTATTTTTTTTCAAATGGCGACCCTTTTTTGACAAGCACTTTTTGAAGAGAGGATTTTTCTGCGAAACTAACTAACTTTTTTTGCGATTGGATTAAATAAGCTTAAAAATTAAATATTACCAAGAAAAATACTCGATAATCAATTATTTACTTTTAACAAGTGTGCCATGGATATCCATGTTTGATATTAAGTAGGATGTTTAATTGTGACAGTTGGTTGATCAAGATTACTTAAGCTGCATCTATCTATGCGTCATGTCACGTAAAGTCTGCCCAGCCTGTCTCTGTTGACGAAAAGAATGCACGCCTATGCGGAACAGCATTTTGATACAGTTTTCTGCTGCCCGTCTTCAGATATCGTCAACAAATTTAGGCGTGCAAATCTATATCTTTGGCTAACTATAGTCTTGGGCCTAGTGCAGCTGGCTCCTTCGATGTTCCCTATTGAAGAGTTGAGCTCTTCATGGCCCTCTCGAATTAAAACCAGGCCTGTGGAGGCTGTTGGTAATACTATTTCTGGAAACTGTTACCCCGTGAGCTTGATACAGTTGATTTCTAATTCATTGTCGGTTGACAAAGCATTTCGCCGCGTGGTCAGCAGAATGTATAGAATGTATCTGACTTGCCGAGGTATAATTATGCAATGCCGTCCTGGATCACATTCTTTCACATCGCTGGTAGCCCTCTAACATTCTTTTCAGTTTATATAAACTGCTGATGATGCTACCTTGGTTAGCGAAACGCGCGTCCAGAACGTAACAAGTTGTGGTGTAGTGTAGTTAGAACTCTTGTATTTTGATCATTGTGGACATTGTTGAATTGAATCTGTTACATCAATATGCCGCATTCCCGCACTAAATGATGGTTATTCATTTCAAAGATAAAAATAAAATCATTTGAGACACATAAACTTCTGACATTTGTCAAAATTGTCTTATGATATACTAAGCGCTGGACGCTGGTATGGTCATGTTCAATTAAATTTAACTGCTTAATAATAAAAAAAATCAATCCTTAAGTAAATTGATTAAATTTCCCTTCCCTATTGAGATATCAGAAATTGCAGTATCCTTGAACTTTTGCGATGATTATGTTAATATTTTAATTTTTTGCTTTCATCGCACGGTATACATACAAATGTATGAGGGTGAATAATTGAAATAACATCGCAATCCGCTAATGGTTCAATTGGAATCCGCATCTCGATCTGAGTAGTACAGAGCTAGTCCTAGTAATCATCTCGTCTCCCCTCGCTCCTTACCATAGTCAAATCCGCAATAATTCATAAATAGCATCCCCCTCCGCGTCGCCGCCGCTCCATCCCCCCCGTGGCCCCGCCGTAAACCCACCCCTCATCGGCCACCTAAAATACGAAACTGGACATTCGAATCTAATTACAATTCTTGCTCATGCGTGGCCCTGATAACGGAGGGGCGAGGGGGACGCTCGGGGGTGCGACTTACCCCCTTCCCACCCGCACCGCAAAGGGTAAGTCGCGAAACAAGCGAAGAGCGGCCCGCGACGGCGACCGGCAGTTGTTTCAGTCAGTCAGTTGTTTTATCGCGGCTTGCCTATTGAGAGCGTAGCAGGCGACAGAGGCACGGCGATAGTCACATGTTTTTGAATGCACACGCGATGGCGCGAAATTATTTTTGAACAGTTCTTGAACGCGTTTTTACGCATTTTGTTTGGCAAATAATTAAAATACTTTTGAAGAATTCGTATGGGACCGTGTTGTTGCGTTGCTTCGACCCATTCCCTTTTCTAGGACTTCAAAAAAATGTTCTAAAAGTTTAAAAACTATTCTTTCTAGTGTGCTGTTGAAGGAATAAACTGTTGTTGTCTTTTTGACTTTTTCAAGTTGCGGGTTTTGAAAAAAGTGTGTCTGCAGTTTTGTGACTTTTTTAATTACGTATAGAAATAATTATATAGTAAAAAACTATTACTAAACAACCTTAAGACGGTATGATCGAAAAGTGATACAGATCTTACCGCCATAATAGTAAACTGTCAAAAATATCGTAAAAATATACTAAAAATTATCAGGAAATTAAAAAAATAATCTGGAAAGAAAAGGAAACAGTTCAAGAAGATGATTCAAGATTTTTAATGAAGCGATGATGAGCTCCATAATTGTTACATCGTTAACTAATGTTATGGGTATATTGGACAATATATTAAGTATTTAAGCATACTTAAGCGAAGGTTAAATAGATCGAAAAACAGTTCAATTTAACTGAGGCATCGTAATTAAGAATTGTTTAAAATTGATGATAGAAAGAGCGAGATACATATAAGCATCGCGTTTGGACGATAAGTTGTAGATTTTTCGTAAGCGCAATTGTTTTAAGTGAAAAAAAAACTGGTTTAAATCAAGACTGTGACAGAGTCGAAGGAAAAGGGCCTTATTTGTTGAAGAGGAAGAGTTTGAGATCAAAACGGCGGGCTATTTTAGAGACTGGTACGCGGCGGTTCAACACAATAATTTAGGGAATTCAGGTGAGTTTGTTTAGCTGTTAATATGAATTAAGAAAATATTTTTCAAGTCATATTCAAAAGCTATACTTTCAGAGCTGTACCGACTAAAAATATTCAAATTTAGGCTAAACCTAATTTAACGGATGTAGGTTTAATATGACAACAATGAGCCAAATAAGTTTTCCAAATGCCACAAATACAAAATGTAACAGTGACCAAAGTAAAACATAACAGTAACTATCATGGCAACTAGATCTGGTCTAACTCTTAATGAATCTATTCAAATTGCAAATTACTAAAGTTTTTAGTTTTGACATATTCATTAATTTATTTGTATTTAGTATTGGGAAAAATATTAAATAATTAACAGGTGTGTGAACTACGGTAGAGGGGGAGCGAGAGTTAGTCTCCTTTCTCAAAAAAGCATCTGGAGGCCCCTTCCCAAACAACAGAAACTCTAAACCACTTCTAAGTTAAATATCTGTTCTTTAATTGATTTTATTGTCTTAAAACATGTATGAGTATTACGGTTGCATTTTTTTGACATACATATTTAGAAAAATTATGATACATTTAACGAAAACTACTTTTTTTCGTAGTAGCGCGCACTTAAATTTTTATACAGAAATTCAATAAAATACTCTTTAAATTAATTTATATAAATTTTCCATCATTTTGTGTTATGCTGTAAGCACTAATAAGAACCAAAATGCAAAAATACGCATTAATAAATCTCAAGAACATTACTTTGATAGAAAAATAAATAAATATGTAGATACGTTTAACTACTATTTAAAAATATATATGAGAGGATAAATAATATTAAGTAAGGTTATCAGTAGCATTTATGAAAAGAACTCTAAGATTTTATCTATCTCACGGTTGACGAAATTATTAAAAAGACTATTTTATTCTTGTAAATATCTATATACTGTTTAGTAAATTTACATATAAAAATGTTCAGAGTTCTCCAACAAGAAGTGAACAGAATTTTAGACTATCAAAAAGAAATATTAAGAAGAAAACTATTGAACTAAAAAGTAAAGAGTTTCGATAAGAACATTTTTGTTTCTGGTTTTGGAGGAAAACATTTTTTGTTACACTTAAAGTTGTTGACATTTTCTTATTTGTTTTGTGCCATTCAGAGATTTTTATAGATCCCTATTAAGCATTATCAAAAACCTCCACCTTAAATTTAAACGAAGTATTTAACTATCATTCTGAATTAAAAAAGACAAAAATATTTTTCTTTTAATTTAAAAGTTACAGTTTTTTTGGAACCTATTACTATCTGAATCTTTTGGTAATCTTAGGCTTTCTGTGGAATTCTTTGAAAGCCTTGAAAGTCTCTATACACCCGTAGGCGTAGTGTTTCAACCCCTCGTTTTTTATTCCTGATGATTTGGTAGAAATTACTAAGAACTAAGCTTATTAAAGAACATCTCAGAATTATTTTCTATGAAATTACTCAAAAAATTATTTCTTTTCTTTCGAAAAATTGAAAAATATACATTGTGGTAGAAAAAGTTACTAAAATATCATAAAGTAGTAACAAATAAAACAACCAAACATTGATATTGAAAATCCTTAAAGGTTTATAGAAAAACTTACGAGATTTTTCTTTATACGGGTTTCCCCATAATGGACTACCCATTTTAATAGCTCAATAAAATTCTTAAAACTTAATAAAACAAACATTTTATTAAACTTAATTACACTTATCCCAACTTTCAAAAATTACGTACGTCTTTTAAGTGACCGCCATCAACTTCAATGCTTTTTTCAAGATTGATGTGTGATTGATTCGCCGGACTTCTTCAGCAATTCGGACTTTGAGTTCTTGGATGTTTCCTGGACGAGTTGCAAAAACCTTCGCCTTTAAATAGCCTTATAGAAAAAGGTGTGGTGCAGTTAAGTCCTGGAACCTAGAAGGTCAATTTAAATCTCCAAATCGTGAAATGAGTCGCCTATTAAACACTTCTCGCAGAAACTCTTATAGAGTTTCTAGCGGTATGGGCTATTGCTCCATCTTCCTGGAATAATAACCCATTATTTAGTAATCCCTTTCTTTTTAAATTAGTAATTAAAAACATCTCTAGCATATTTACGTGACGCTCGTCAATGTTAGAGGATGGTTATTTACATCTTCAAAAAAATATGGACAGTTAATGCCAAATGATCCTACCTCACAACAAACAATAACTTTTGGATTATGGTGATTGTTTGTAAGGATTTCTTGAGGATTTTCGCTTGACCATTACCTACAATTCTGTTTACTAACTATGTCGTTCAAATAAAAATTGGCCTTGTCACTCATTAAAATATTATGGATGTCTCCTCAACGTAAATTTAAAAATTCTTGGCAAAAAGCTAATCTGGCTTGTTTATCCTGAAAACTAAGATGTTGCATCATTTGGTATTTGTACGGATGGAATTTTAAGTCCTTGTGAAGAATTCGATGTAGGCTCCCTTTTGACTTCTCGTGAACGCAATTCTGACTCGTTCAATAGTTTTAGGAGTTTGAATTGTTCTTCGACGTCCAGGTTTCTTCAAATTTTGCTCAGAACAATTTTCATACCAGTGGTGAATCCGTGACATAAGAGTCTTAAGGTTTGGAGCATGACCCCTATTGTTATTGTTAAATTGACGACGGAATGCACGCCTTACTTCCTCTATTGAGTTACTTCTTATGTAAGTTTCTACACAAGAACCTCGTTGTTGAACTGAATAATCCATAAGGATTAAAATTAACTAAACCTTAAATTATGTATCAAAACCTAATGACAATTAACTAATTTATTAGAAAAATGACGTGTTACGAAAACAATTTTTTCCTAGTTTTGTGACAAGCGCTTACTCGATTAATAACATGCTGATAATGATATACAGAAAAACGTACCGACTTATCTTATGGAATTTATTTCAATATCAAAATGGGTAGTATTATTATGGGGAACCCTGTATATAAAATTAGGAGGTGATGCAATTTCACCTATTAATTGTATAAGAAGTAAATAAGTTATTATCCCATTCATGAGTTTCCTTGCTAGTTTCATTTATTAAGGATTTAAACTTAAAGCGGATATCACTAATTGCAGATCTATCACTATTAAAGCTGATTTTTTTTTAAAAAAAGGTTACAGTTTGTTAGTAATATTGTTAATACAAGATGAATTTCATCACATAGTAGAAAACATTCTTTATTAAAGCATTGCTTTTAAGGCTGTAACATACAGTCCCGTTTTACTATACCCCATTATTTCAGAAATAGTAACCTTTAAGGAAAAACTTTAAATAAAAAAGTGGTGCGGCGTCAATTATATTTTAAAATATGTTATTTTTAAATATACAATATGTGACAAAATGTTCTACACAAAATTCTAAACATATGTTACGTTATAGAATTGTTTGGCAGATTTAAGTAACCTAAAGAAAAAATCGTCAAAAATACATTTTTGGAAACATGATATTATTTACATAAAATAAGAGAAATTTGTTACTTATCAATAGATTTTATCGACATGCTTCAAAAATTACTTTTTTGTGTTGGATGAACAAATATACAGGGTGTTTTGCACATGGTTTCAGGAATCATAACACAACAAAAAGTCGAAAATTTTCGAATGGAACGCCCTTTTTCAGGCAATTTAAGTCAGAGTTCCCTAAAAATATCTTATATTTATTTTTTCGGGTTACCGAAATATTGGTGCAGAAAACTGTGGTATTACTTGTAAAAATAAATTTACAAAAAACAAAATATACAACTACAAACAACAACTAACTGTTGAAAGGAATGAGCAAAATGTCGCTCGTTCTCAACGATGCAGGTTGTAAAAATTTACTTCTATTTCTTCTTCAATTCTGATTTTTAGTTTTTGCATTTCTTGTTCTGTTCTTATAAACTATATCTTTCAATGTACCGCATAGAAAGTAATCCAAGGGTGTAAGGTCGGGAGTACTTGGGGGCCACGCGATATTTCCACGAGGGTCTGTTACTTCTTACTTAATATTTAATGCAATATGACAGGAAGCCCTACTCATCTGCTCTAATAGCGGTTGAACATTTCCCTCAGAAGATTGGAAAACCTCTGACCGTTCAAATAATACTTAATAAATATTTTCTCGAAAAATATCATACCAAATATCAACGCTCTTGAGGTTTTAATACTTTAAATTTTCTCGGATTCTCCCAAGACCAGTAATGTTAAATACGATTAAAAATCCCTGTTGTCGCGAAAATGGCATCGTCAGTCCAACATATCTGTAAATATATCTCATTAAAAAGTATATTCTATAATAGAATGAAATTATAATACATAAATTATTATGAATACTATTATCAAGTTACCGAAGAAATGTCGGTTCATCGTTAGTTGGCAAAAATGTAGGCGCTGATTGAAATTTTCTGGGTCTAAAATTTGTAGTTCTGGACACTTCCATGGCCGGAAATTGTTCAAATTTATTGATCTATGAGTGTGATTGACCTGACCTTTCTGAGTGTTATCATTTTTTGGTTTAGTGCTGTATCTAAGAACTCAATTTTCAGATCTTTTCTAATTTTATTGAAGACTTTCTTGTCAGGAACTCTTCTATCCGAGTATTTTCTTTGATATGATATAAGAGTAAATGCTACCTATCCCTTTATTAAGTTCAATGTAACACTCATAATACTCGTATAATTCCAATCTTTCTTGTTCAGATTACTTTTTGTTTGCCGTATTTATCATTGATAATAAGAACATGAGAGTTTATTTCTTGTCACAATTAAGTATCTGAGCATAGCCTACTTTGCATAATTTAATATATGCGGGTAATCTACTGCATACAGGTGTAATCCTTTATACTTTAATATTTGAAAAACCCAACGCGATAGATTCAGGTTATTCTTAAGAAATCCTACCGTAAATTGGCTGAAAAATTCAAAATCATAAAACCATACAGAGTTTTCCATTTCAAATTTTTGACTTTTTGATGTATTATGATCCCAATTTTGATGCGACGCCGACGTTCGAAACACCGTGTATATATTTCGCATATCCATCATATTAATAATCTATTTCTTCATTTGCCTGACTCTCCCAAACGGGTTGAGATAGAATCAATTCCATAAAGCCAAAAATGCTCAGACTATTGTGCAGAATTCGAAATATAGGGTGCACTATATTTTTTGATTTACGATTATCTTGTCATACAATGTATGTTTGAAAATATTATATTTATGAAATATTATTGACGCCGCACAATTTTTGTATTTAAATTTTTTTCCTAAAACTTATTGTTTTCTATAGACAAAAATTTCTTTTAATTGGGCAATTTTTTTAATGTAGTTTGTAGTTATGTAGGGTGGTTCATTATTCTGAAATTAACTTTAAATTCGATTTCTCGGATGTCATATAATATATGTCTATGAAATGGGTCGCCTTTTGCTGTATATACATTTATCAGGTTTGCTATCTTATTTTCGAAAATATCCGGTCTTTAAAGATAATGGTATATATGAAATCTAATATATTTTAATCCGCAAATCCCGACCCATTTGAAGAAAATGTATTATACAATGTATTAAAAAACCGAAGTTGATATTGATGTTAGCATTTATAACCAAAAAAATCTGTACCTTTTAGACCACCCGGCAGTACCGCCACTGTAGTCTTTGTTTTACTAGGTACAACTTTTGTATATTTGCTTTTTTATATAACATTTTATTCATCTGGATGTCCCCTTTGATTTTTTTCATGGCAAAATATATTTTATTTAAGATTTAGATTTTTAGTGAAAAAAAAAAGAATATCTTTTATATTACAAGAACCTTTTGTTAGCATATATAATTTTATATATACTTTTTATAATTTTATATAAATATCGCTGCATAAGTACTACTTGTACATATATTTTAAATACATCTATAGTAATAAATACAAAACTTTTTGCAAATTTTAGTTTACCTCAATCTTTAGATTCTCACCAATCTATGAATGTACACAGTTTTAAACCAGAAAATTACATTAATATTAAATTTTCCTTAATTTATATAAATTTAAAAAATTCAATGCTGTGTTCCTTTATCCCCGCTTCCATTTTTTTTCTAAAATTACAGTAGTACTACCTTGTATATATGAATCTCCAAATGAATTCATAAAAATTAATCGCCAGAATGGAGTAAAACTGATGATACATAATTTTACGATTACACTCTAGATTAAACTACTAAAAGGTTAATTACGGTTCGTAAAGAAAGTTTAATTTCAAACAAACAAAACAGAAGCGAAAACCGGTTTTTAAATGGCAAAAAATCAAAATAAAACAACACCTATAAATTTGCTTAACGTGAGTTATGATCCGAATTGACTGTTGACTTCCCCGGTATGAACGGCAAAAGCCGGCCGCGGCCGTTCCAAGGGGTTAAATTTTTATCCATTCCTATACTCACCGTAACAAAAATTAGTCAAAGAGTTAAAGGATATTTTGTCAATTTTACGTTCTTTTATATTTAATTATTGGGTTTTTGGGTTAAAGTGAAACAGAAACATGTTGCGTAATTTTACACTAGAATGAAATTAACTGTTTTAACTTATAATAAGCTTACTTTTACATACGCGGACAGAGATGAGTGTTTCAGCACTTATTTTAATGTGAAAAGTTGGCATTGATAGCGCTAGTGTGGAAAATGACTACTATTTAAGTAAAATAGTACTTGTAAAAAATACAATTTAGTTTTTTACCTATTCTAGGCTGTGTTTTTTTTTTAAATGACGATTTTTTTGGATGACGATTTAAACCAAATAGATAAAACGTTAAAAAGACATATGTATGAAAAGAGATATATTTTTAAATTTTGTTATACAGGGTGTCCGGAAATAGGAATGAAAAATTTTAATCGGAGAATATAGAAGGGACCGAGCAAGGGATTTATAAGACTGTAAAAATGTTCGCCAGAAAGTACTTTTTATCTAAAATCTTTCCGCATTTTTTGTTTGCACTTGTTATATTTGTTATATTACACTCGAATATTTTCCTTGGTCATTTAACAATGGAAAAGTTCCAGGGTTACCGTTTTGTTTTTAATTGAAAAAAAAAAACAAAAGCTTAGCTAGAAGTATTTTACAACTAACAATTTGTGCTTCTTTCAATGTCATAAAAACCGGTAAAACTGTATTCATATTCCCAAATACAATCAGCTTAACTTTTAGTTTGTTACGCATAACACATAGAATTTCTCATAATACCCATTTATTGTTCGATTTAATAATATTATTAATTGGGAGTATTAAAAATGGCCTAATAAAACATCAAGTAATACATTTAGTACTGCTAATATTAAAAATGTAAATGTAGCTTTGGTATAGTCATTTTAAATGACGTCACTCAAAGCTTTACCATGACAACACCCACGCGCTTCTTAAATATAAACAATAGCACACAATTTAATTAATTTTATTGTGAATACATTAGTTAAAGTAAAATTTAGTTTCCAGTTATGTTTATAAAATTTACTCGGGAAATACTCAAAGAAAATATAATGCATGCGAAAAAAGTTTTTTTTTCGGAAAAAGTCAAAAAATTGTTTCGCGTGTATTTTCTTTAAATAAAAGCATATGTGGATAAGCTCAATAAGTCGAAAAAAATCCCTCATCGTTCGGATTTGGATTTTTTTGCTTGTTTTATTAAGAAAATAGGTGCTCAACATTTTTTCGATTTTTTCTGAAAATGTTGTTTGCCCTTAAATTGTTATTATATACTGAAAAAAAAGATTTTTTCGTTACGCATTAAGCTTTAACTTTTTATTCACCCTCTGATGTAAAATTTTCTTGCTGAAGAGTCCTTAGGTCTTAATATTTCATCGTCTGTAGGGCTTATAGTACCCAGAAAACATAAGGGGGAACTGCACGCAGTATTATGGATCATTTGCAAGCCTTCCGCCGCGGCAATATTATGTTAAAACTATAAGAGATATGTATTAGCTTCAATTTGATTTCACTAAGGATATATATATATATATATATATATATATATATATATAGTTG
Source organism: Kuschelorhynchus macadamiae (assembly GCA_030620095.1). Lineage (NCBI taxonomy): Eukaryota > Metazoa > Arthropoda > Insecta > Coleoptera > Curculionidae > Kuschelorhynchus > Kuschelorhynchus macadamiae. The sequence continues at coordinate 64,013 of JAUTXW010003658.1, read as the reverse complement.
GGCGCTAAATGTGATTTTTTATGAAAAAATCTAATCTAGAATTATAAAATAGAAGTAGATTTGTCCATTTTCGACTATTTTTCGACCACTTTTTGACGCAAATGCAGTCGCATATAATTTTTTTTCCACAAAATGGCTCTTTACCGCCTTGCATTGATCCATTGTCTACGTAACTGCAAAATTTGAAATAGTAAATCGTACTCGTGTCTTTGTATTTCTGCAGCGCGTGAACCCTTTTGAACCCATTTTTAAACGAAATGTAATTTAAATTGCCTATACGTAACATATTTTTTTTGAGGTCGGACGTGCAGGAAGTTTTTTCTAATACGTAGGTACCTTTTCATCTTACTTTGAACTTGACTAGACCTTGTCGCTAGTTTTTCACTTTTTGCGTGCAGTTCTCCCTTAAATATCGTTTATGTATATTTCAACCCTATGTTGCATAAAATCCACTTTAAATTTAAAAGCTTTCATTTAAGTTTTAAAAAATACTTAGCGTCTTTTCCAGATGGTTTTTTAATTTCTCTCTAACATTGTTATTACCTATTCAAAATGCAGGGCTTGCTTTTAGAGTCAAATATCCCAGTGCATTAACAATGTCTCGCCTTAATCGCCTATAAAGTTCTTTTTTTATTAAATCACAAGCTAAATATTTAAAATATATTTTTGTTTATACATGGTGTCCCAAAAAAGACAAATCATTTTTTTTAAATGGGATATTCTAAATGTTTCCATATTTCCGTAAATCTTACTAGGAACCTATCCTAGGACTGTTCTGGGATTACCGCTAAAACAAAATGGAATTTGTATAACTGTAGACACCTGTTTCTGACTTAAGATTTTCATCAATACAGGCAGCTAGTTGAGAGACGAGTACCAAAACTTGACAAACAAAACCACACAGAGTGACCAATAGGAGCAAAAATGACATTTGTGATTAGCAAGAGAACATCCGAAATTTTCACCGGACTTGATACTCTGTTAGCACGTGGTAGCATAAAGCCTGCTTTGGCGAAACTCTTAACCCAAGAGTAATTAAATCGAAGAAACGTATTGACGAGGCGAGAAATATAGTAGAAAAAGGAATTTTTCTTGCCAGAGATGGCTAAAAACCGAATGTTAATATCTCTTTTCGTTTAAAAAATATTTGTCTTTAAAGTTTAAACATTCGCTTGTCCCGTTTGCGCGGTCCAACAGTTTAGTTTCGTAGGGTACTTATCAGTTAAAGATTAACCTGACGGGGTGATCCCCTATAATGGTACCCCCTCTAACTTTCTTATTATTCAAAATAAATAAAAAATTGGTATGTAGGGTTACAACTGGAACGGCCTGTATATAATTGCATTTTTGGATTATATTAAAAATTCTATTGATATTTTGTATTTGAAATTATCACGTATTTTCAATGGTTTTGGAGAGATTGACAGCTGAAAGTGATACATTTGATACTGTAGAAGACAGTGTCTTTTAATATAGATCAAAAAGTGCAAATCGATTTATTATAACGTGATCCGTTGACATATTTCACAGTTCCCAAAACCCCACGTGAGATTTACAACTTAATTTTATAACACAAAATGTTATAAAAATGTGCCACTTCTCTGAAATGAAAGTTGACGTGAGAATTTTAAATTTCAAATGAAATTTCGTGAGATTTTGAGAGACCACTCCCTCTTACTTTAAGTTCCCTAATGGAGTGATTTGGCAAGCAGAGAAAACGAAACAGCTCCTATAAAATTTATTTGTTTCACTTTAATTTTATTAATTAGAATTTAATTGATTAATAATATTAATATAGGTACAGCAAAAACAACAAGTTTTACCGATAACTAAAGTAACAGCAAAAACAAGTTTTAATTAAATGTAAAATTATTTCAGGGTCACCGTTTTCATCGATACATTTAACGTATGTCCTTCGAAGTTTCTCTATGGCTTCTGTGATCGATTCGGCATAATTTTTATTTACATAATTCGCCTCGGTCCTTATAAGATGCTTTAGATGTTCGATTTAAACTATATGGAATACGTATATTTTGTCCTTTAAGTGATCCCACAAAAACGCATCCATCGGCGTAAGGTTGGGGCTATTCGGTGGCTATTTAATGGTTTTTAACTGCACGAACATTGTGGCGTGGAGCCCCATCTTGTTGAAATACAACGTTTCTAGTATTGTTTAGTTCGATCTAAATAATCCTCTAACTGGTTTTGCAGGAAACTCAAATAATTTTCCCCGTTGAGAATATTATCAAAAAAATATGGCCCAATTACCTTATTATTGAGAATCCCACACCATACGTTGACGGACTGGCGCCCTAGGAACTGAAATTCCCGATAACACTGTGGATTTACTGTTGCCCATTACCGTGTATTTTTCCGACTGAACATGCTTCTGGTCGAAAATGTTGATTCGTCTGTACAAAGCAGTTGACGTAAATAATTGTTGTTGTTATTTAGTAGTTATATTACGACAAAAATTTTGAGCCTAATGTTAAACGCTTTAAATCCAAACTTTTTCAACGTTATCTGAACTTTTCCATAGGATGTATTATGTGGGTCCAGTTTATTTTTTTCAGATATTTTTCGAATTGAGTCTTGAGTCTTTTTCTTTTTAAATCCGAAGTTTCTTTGAACTTTGCGTATAATATATTGAACGTTTGTTTACATGGAACATGCATTCGGATATTATTAGCTCTAAGCTTGTTGCCCAGCCAGATATACGAAATAAAATCTTTTGTCTTTCTCTAAGTAAATAAGGCATAATTTTAAGATCATTAAATTAAATTCATTGCGATTTAAAACTGCCACTTGATAGCCAACAATAATATATAAGTATTATTCTGCCAAATGGTTAATTAGGTTTCTTTTGTTTTCCAAGGCACACTATTGTTTTTTTTAGACTCGTTCTTTTCCAGTGCTCTCTATTTAAGGGATACATTTTTGTTTTAGAACTATAATGTTTCGAAGGAGGTTGAAAATAGTGTAGGTTGTGTTATAGTTTGCAACAAGTGAAAAAGTCCTTGGATTTAAAAGAAAAAGTCGAACAGCAAGAGAATACTGAAGTAAATAATAATATAATATTGCTTTCAGTCGAAGAGAATCCAAATAAATCAGTTCGTAAAATATCTGAAGTATTACAAAAAGTTCTGGACCCCCGTATGTTAATTGAGATAAACATGATTTCTTGATCTGTGCTAAAACTTTAATTTTAGTTTTTTAATTTTTATTCTCTCTTGAATACTCGTAACATAAAAGTTAGAGGGGGTAACATTACAGCCTTCTACAGTGTCAAATTTTTCACTTTCAACTGTCTGTATCTCCAAGTCAGTTGAAGATACTTCAAAATTTTAAATACAAAATATTCATAGAATTTTATGTACAGGGCGTTTCTTTTACAAAATGTAACTTTTTGCTCCACTTATATACTAATAAAGATAAACTTAATTTGTATGTGTATGTAAAAACTAGAGTAGTAACCCTACATACCAATTTTTTAGTTTAGAACTTTAGAAACTTAGAGGAGTTCCTAAAGAGTAGAGAAAAGTTAGAGGAGGGGATCACCCTGTATATATTGTATAGATGTATTTTGTTAATTATCTTAATATACACTTTTCCACTTACAAAAAAGGTTTGATTGTATTTGTATTCCTGTTACTCTATTGCTTCTGTCATCAAATTTAATATACTTAATATACTCATTCAAAACCACCAATTACAATGTACCATTTCGAGGTATGCAAAATGTTATTAAACAAAGCCGCCCCTTTTTAATGTTGTCGGCAAAAATCGTTTCTAAGCAACAATGCGATTATCCGTGGGGCTCTCAGCCGTTACCATCGATCAAGAAATCAGATTATTATCTCTTTATTCTGCCATTAAAGAAATCAACAAAATTAAGAAAATAACGAAGCTCCAATTATACTTCATTAGGTTATTTTGATAATTATTTTCCGAAGGATTTTCGGTGAACCTTAATTATTTACGCTGGATCTTTTTTTTTTAAATTGGGAGTAATTTATGTTAAATTTATGTTGATGAGTATTTTCCTTAAGGTATAAATAAGTTCATTAAAATAATGCAATTATTAGTGGATTACATCGTTAATTTGCCTAAAAATTGCTGCGATAATTGCAGTACAGAATGATACTAGAAGTTATTTTAAAATGTTAATGCTATGGAAATTAACATTACATTCATCTACGCACTTTCTAAATAAGTATCTTGTTTTTAAATATTTATCACAGGGAATATTATTTTTGGTAATTATTTACTTTTTACTCAATCGCTGATTTTAATGATTTTTTGTATATAGGTGGATTTAAGGGTTCTGATCACGAATCGGAAGTCAATTTTTTTTGGTCACATTTCGTTTTGAGTTACTCGTCCCCAAATTTCATAAATATTCTAACCCCAATTTTCCTCTTTTTTAGTCTTCTTTCCTATAAAAAATTATATAATGTGGTAGGTTGTTTTTGTAGACTCAGGACAAAAAACGAAACCTCCATTTATTATAAAACACATACCTATACCAGTTTACAATGAAGTGTTGACTGATACTAAGGTGGCAAACAGTTGAAGGGATTTTATCAGTTCGCATTAATTTTTCCTTTTTACTGTTTTATTTTTACCGATTGTGTGATGAGTGTTTTGTAATTGTTTTATTTTATTTTAACATTTAAGTTATACTGTGATAGCGCTTCACAGTTTTTTAAATTTTTTTTTTGTTTATTATAAACTATCTTATTTAATTCATTTTTTAGTTCTTTATATGCCGCCGCCTGAAAGGAAATATAGCATTTTTATATGTTGTAATTTCTTTTCCAGCCTTGATAAAAGAGGTTTCATTTGTTGTCACGAACCCTCAAAAATAACCTATTACCTTAAAATAATATAAGAACACTATACTGCTAAAAAGATAAAAAAATATTAGTTCTGAAACTAAAAACAATTGTAAAAGACAAAATTTCCTTCTTGATTTCCTTGCCTTATTTAATGTAAAAAACTAGGACTTTGGGAACACTCAAAAACAATCAAACTCCATACTTTTTGACCTATTAACTTTTCTTTCCTGGATTATTATTTTTTGCTTCACGGCACCTCTAAAGAAAAGACATATGAATTCATACAAATTAGAGTAGTTGATAGATTTTAAGTGTGGATGTTTTGTTATATACATATGTGGTGGATCCGTACCAGCAGGAGCACGGAGGCACTATGTAAATTGGTACCGGGTTAGCACCAGGTTACGTCATCAATAAATCCCTAACATAAAAGGCGATCAACACTAACCAACAGCGAAGTACGTCCATGGCGAAGTCGGCATGCCGTTTAAATTCATTCTTGTTCGCCTTTTCTGCTAAGGGCTTCGCACTCCTGCTGGTACCGATCCATCTATGTACGAAACGAAAGTATCCATAATAAATGTGTATTAATTATTGTTTCTTTTTAAACTTGTACCCCGATAGTAATCCATGACATCAAGATGACAACATGAAAAAGCTGTTAATCGAAAAAAATATGAAGTATGGCTGTTTTTCGAGTATTTCCAAATTCTTTAGATAAAAAGGCAAGAAAAACAAAAAGAAAGTTTATTTTACGATTTTTTGTAATGGTTTGTAGCATTTTCATTCAGAACCAGCGAATTTTCGTAATAAAGAAGAAATAAAAAAGTAAACTGGGTTTAGGATGTTTATAACCTTTGAGGATGAATAAATCAAAAACAAAACGTGCCCGAATAAAATTTGACTTTGGATTCGTTATTAGGGTCCCAAAATCCACCTATGTATATATATATATATATATATATATATATATTATTATCCTTTTCCAGCCAAGAAATCTTGAATGGAAGTTTGTGAAGGCACATTTTGTTTTCAGTTTTATCTACGGATATTATATGCTTTCGCGTAAATCCTTATGGGTTGCAGCCTGAACTCTACGGAGCTCCAGTGAGTGGCGCCAAGTGATATGCTTGGCTCGTAGAACTTTTCTATTTTCATAGACTTTTTCGTTCAAATAAAAGATCATCACATCGATGAACTCGTATCTCCCTCGATACAAAGCAATTTATTCTTGTAGGCCGTTTTCATTAATTAAATATTTTTGCTTTGCTATACACACACACACACACACACACACACACATATATATATATATATATATATATATATATATATATATATATATATATATATATAATCAACTGCTCTCAGGTTTTACATATCTACATGAGTTAGCGTCATTAAATGTCAAAAAAATATATTTTATGAATTCCGTTTATCCGTCTGTTGGTTTGTCTGTCTATCAGTTCGCGGCATAGCTTAAAAATTACTTATCAGATTGATTTCAAATTTCCGTCAAAAATTATGGTGATGATCTGGTAATATTTTGGAAAAAATACACTATGCCGGAACAAGATGGCGGCCTAGTGAAACGTTAAAAAATATATTACTAAAAATACTAAATATCCAATTTACCTCAAATTCTGCACAAAAATCAAGTGTTATATGGAAATGAACTGATAACATTTTGGTATGAATTTCATATAGCAAAACAAAATGGCGGTCTAATAAAATATTTAAAAAAATCTACGTGAAAAAAACTACTTATTAGATTAATTTCAAAATTTGTGGGAGCATTAAGTGCGATATAGAGATAAACTGGTAAAGCTGTGGTACCAGTTCAATATGGCTGCCAAATAAAATTTTTAAAAAATTAATGTAAAAAATCTTATTTAGTTGACTTAAATTATATGTGATAGACAGAAAGGGGTACGAATTTAACATGACGTAACAAAACGACGTTGTGTATCAATATAAAAACTACTTATTGAATTTACTTTTAATTGTGCCCACATATCAAGTGTGACATACGTAGAAACTGGTTAAATATTTGTAGGAATCCAATATGATGGAACAAAATGGCGCCCAGTAAACATTTTTGAAAAGACAGTATATGTGTGACTGAACTTAATTGGGTCACAAATCACTATTCCTAATAAAAGGATAGATTCATAACGAAGGAAGTTCTGGGTAAACGTAATTTACCGATTTTTAATTAAAGTAATCAATTATGACGATTTGTTGTGCTTCATCAAAAGTAGAGCTGACATATTTTGACAATCACTCAAAGTGAAGTCAGCACTGATTAGATCAAATTAATAATGCTTTAATTTATGAGCGGTATCAGAATGTCATAATTAATCGTATATCAGTTTATCAGACGAGCAGCGATGAATATAAAATCTTGATGGTGAGCTTCAAGGCTATAATGAATTTTGGATATGATAGCTTTGCAAAACTTTTTAATGTTATTTAAATTTAGGTTTTATAATGTTATATAATATTCCAAAAATTTTGAAGCGGGGTTTTTGAGTCAGTTTGTTCTAAAAACAAAATTTGTTGAATATATCGGCATGAAAACAAATGGTATTTTTTAGACAATTTCAGGAAATAACCATTCTTTTGTATTATAGTAACTAGATTTTATCTTTTAATAATCAGGTTTTTCTGACTAGCCGACGGTTGCCTTATTAGTATGAAACAGCGCATCCAATAGTATTTTATATAACAAATGGCTAAAAAAGTGTTTCTATTACGATATGTGCCATAGCGAGTGCTACAAAGCACCCGAGTAAAAAAACTCAGCTTAGCCATGAGTTAAACACAATATTTTTTATCGCTATTTAAAGTCCATGAAAGTATCAATAATATCCTTTAAATAATGATAATGTTAATAATTTTGAATGCATTTTTTATCCCAAAAAGTGGCTAATGTATGTAGGGGTTTTGTTACTATAGAAACGTAATATTGTGACTGATCATTAGGTGTCAAAACTTTAGAGGTTTAAAGTGTTGCTCGTGTAATAGGCTTGAAAATTGTGGATTTACTGTAAAGTTGTTGCCCGAAGTGTTTAGACCTGTTAAAAAAGTACCAGACGTGCAGTTTGACCATTGGTAATTATCCCTATTGATGTATTTTAAGTGGTGTTTTACGTATTCAAGAGTGGTGTTATTGTAAGCGTAGATTTTAAATAAATGGTAAAATACTTAATAATTTATTGAATTATATAAATTTAGAGCTTTCTGGTAGTGAAGAATACTAAGCAGGGTTTTAATGTAAAATTAGGTAGAGTTTTACTAGCAAAGGCATTTTATTTTAGAAAAAAAATTGGATTCAGGGTATTATTGCCAAATAACACAATGATATAAGTGCTATTTGCTCTAAAACTTTTAAACCTTGCAGAAAAAGTACTTAGGTTAACTTAATTAGTTGAATTCGTTATTAATTATATTTTGTCACAATCAAACATTTTATTTAACATGTAAAATTCAATGATCTTGCTTCACTGAGGTCATTTAGGTCAGTGTAGTCAGCGTGTGTTTAGGTATGGGCTATTTAATTGCCAATTGTCAGGCAGAGTCAAATCAATATTGCCCCTAAGTAAGATTTATCAAAAATGTTTAATTGTGCTTAACTTCCATTATTTTTTTGAGGAAACATACAAAGTAGTTTTACTGCTAAAAGGAGTATTTTTCTTCTATTTTTTATTCATTATTATTTGTTTATATTCGTAAGTACATTATTAAAAAAAATTTTGCATCATTAAACTGGTGAGCTAATAGGTGTTTTCTCAACTCTAGAGTTTTCAAAAATGCACCTTAATCCTTGGCAACTCGGGCGGTCACACAATTTGCATATTTAACAATTCCTATTTCGGGCTTAACAATAATTACGGTCCGATGTTATATAATTCTGCTGTATAGATGCAACAAAAGCTGCCAGACATTTCTTTAGACCTATCCATATGTGCATGAAACTAACCATTATGTTTGAATTTTATCCATAGATTAGATTAGGTTAGTTATACATTTAACTTGTATTAATTTAATTCCTTTACTTTTGAGTGAAACACAAAGACCGATTATACGACTTCTCATAAACAGTCGATGAGGTACACAATACATTCACCATTTTTAATCGATTGTGTCGCCATTTAAATGAAATATTAGCTCGCGCGCAACAAGATTAGGCACGCAGTTGCCAAAAGCGTGAGTTGGGTCTATTTGTTTAGAAATATTTGTACGTGTAATTCAATTCGAAGGTTCGAGACTGCTACATATTGACAACACTAGCGTGAAATAGTTTCGAGCTACGCCGAAATTCGTGATGGTTCCCTACTATAAGAAATAAAGAGCAAAGGTGGGATTTATTTAGGAAGTGCTTTATTTAATATTGGATAGATCATCTGTACGAAATATTATCTGTCCTATATGGTACGTTATAGTTACACAGTAAAACATTTCGACCGGTTAAAAATTATAATTTTACACTCTAGGGTAGGAATATATTTAAATGTATATATATTTTAATATTACCCTGTAAAAAAACTCCACGAAATTCTGTTTCATTTTATTTAGTGTTAATAGTCGTTGTTTACTGTCTCCGGTGTAAATGTACCTACGTGAGTTTCCGCCTTCCTAGTCTATTTCCATTTTTTATCCCTAGTTTTCAGTTCCATTAAATATTATCTGTAATTTTCAGCACAAAAACAAATCAAAATTTTGTAAAATGATTTTTATGAGGATATGGTTAAGCTACATTATTACACAACTTAAATTTCCAATACTAGAATACACTCTGATTTTGGGGTATCTGTACATGGATGGCTATTTTTAACACTAAAATCGGTAAAAATTAACAGAAAATGGTGTAAACATTAATATTATTAATAAAACATATATAAATAAAGTGCAATTATATAAAAAAGCCTGCCCAACAGCGAGAATGGATCCGGAGATCTTCGAGTCCTCAGACAAGCATATTGTCCTGTGCGCTGCCATGGCCATTTCAAAAATTTTGTCGAATCTTATTATCAATGAAAATCATAAATTTCATTCACTCTCGATGTAAGACTCTCACTATTCTTTGTTTATGTATGTTCACAATATTTAAATGTACCTATTAACAATTACCTAATTGTACGATGCAATCTCCTGAAGCCAATAAGTAAAAAATGTTAAGAGTGTCAAATTTATCACTATATTAAGTTCCAAGTAAGAAGAATGTATTGTATAAAAAATCACCCTCCGAGATTTTTTCAGATCTTAACGTTTAAGGATTCCAAGTGCCGACAAACATGTTTTCTCAATTCCGTCAGTCTCTCCGTCTGTCTGTTCGCGGCATAGCTAAAAAACTGTTTATCCGACTACTTCATTTAGGTCAAAAATTGAGGCTCAAAATGGCGGCCTAAACACGGCCTTTGGACAAAGATCAAATGTGAAACGGTATTGAACTGATAAAATTTTGTATATACTCTATGGTAAAACTAAATGGTAGTTTAACTAAATGTATAATAAATTGGTAAAGTTCAATTTTTAAGAATAAATATCTTTTTTCTATGCGGGAAAATAATAACTGTCATAATTGATTTTTTTTAAATTATAATAAATTTACAATAAAAAATATTGAAGTAAAAATAAATTAACAACAAATAATTACAAAATTTAAAAAATGTTGTGGAATATTGAAGCAGTGATATTGTTTAAGTAGGTATGGTGAGTAAATGAATGTTTGGATATGGGTATGTATGTATGTATATCAAGAAAAGTGATACATATTCATATTTATATAATGTTTATAAACTTATTACCAAATAACTATATATATATACACTGTGTTATATGTGTGTGGTGAAATCTGTTACGAGAAACTCGTATACCTATGAGTTGAAACTGGATACACTGGAGCCTCTAGAAATAAATAAACTCAGAGATTTAAAATGTTTATTGAACAATCTTCTAGAACTCAATAATTCACCGCTGGTTAATATTTGTTTACAATATTTTAATTTTATAGCTATTTTCAAATTTTTTCAAATAAAATGTTTATTGAACAATCTTGTAGAACTCAATAATTCACCGCTGGTTAATATTTGTTTACAATATTTTAATTTTATAGCTATTTTCAAATTTTTGTATTACTCTAAACTAACTAAAAGTCCGAACAGTATTTTGTTGATTCGAGACGTTACAATGTACCTGACGTGAACTTCGTCTCCCATTTTAAATTAACTTCAAGAGGTCGTGGGTTCGGAAGGGGTTTAAAAGACACAATTATATTCTGTGCAACGTTTCGTAGATGTATTTCTACTTTATCAAGCACTAAAAGACACAAAGTACATTTAGAAATCAAAATTACAGAAAACAAATAATACTCCTACCTGAAACCTTTTAGCATCCATGCACCCATATTTTTAACTTCATTATACAATAATAAATATAAACTTTGTTTTTTACGTACTTGAATGAGACATAAATTCAAAATATTTGCAAAATAAATAGATGTTATACTTTTTTTACGATCCCATTCAAATTTAAGAGCCTTGACTCTTTATGTCAATGTACGAGTAAATTGAAGCTTTGGGGTTGGTTACAAAGAAATTATAACATGATACAAACAATGACTAATACATATAAAATAATATAGAAAAAAAAAAATACAATACCGAACAAAATAATAAATATCGATATACATTGTAAGTATTTTTCAATTAAAATTCAATAAAAATGAAATTAAAAATCATGTAGTAGGAATAAAAGATTTTCCCATTATATCTAGACATAGAATAGTTTTTGTTTTACATGTTTTTGGTTGCTTTATATTTGTCTAACACATTACTATATATAACACTTAAATTCTGTGTGTCCGATCTTAGATTTATTGTATCATTTAAATAAATGTAAATCATTTCGCCTATATTCCGTTTGTACCAATTAGCCTCTCTATCCAAAATGGTTGTATTGTCGAATTGAAAAATGTGACCAGTGTTAAAACGATGAGACGCTAACGCAGTTTTATCTTTTTTTGTTTGATTATGGTTTTTGCAGTCATTTTTGTGTTGGTTTATTCTGTCGCCCAAATATTGTTTAGTTTGTCCACCAACCAATAAAAAAAAAAAAAAAAAAAAAAAAAAACCAATTGGTTTCGAAAACCCACCAGCTCCGGTAGAGTGTTGAATTTCTACTCAAACAATCCTATTTCTCAGAAAATTGGTACCATCACAGGAATGCTACATAGAGCTATAACCTTTAGTCACCCGTCTTTCCACGATGACAACATAAAAATTATTAAGAATATTTTAAAATTAAATAACTATCCGTCTAATTTTTCAAACATTTGCATCAATAAATTCAAAAAAATCCGAACTGAATCAATCAATCAAAAATCTGACAAGAAGTTTTTTAAGTTTCCCTTTATTAATGGTTTGTCACAAAAAATTGAAAGTTGTTTCAATAAGACTAACGTGAAACTAGCTTTTTACAACTACAAAACAACCAATTTCCTTTATACCAAAATCAAAGATCAAACAGCTTTTAATAAACAGTCCAATGTCATTTACAACATCCCTTGTTCTTGTGGAAAACGGTATATAGGACAAACTAAACAATATTTGGGCGACAGAATAAACCAACACAAAAATGACTGCAAAAACCATAATCAAACAAAAAAAGATAAAACTGCGTTAGCGTCTCATCGTTTTAACACTGGTCACATTTTTCAATTCGACAATACAACCATTTTGGATAGAGAGGCTAATTGGTACAAACGGAATATAGGCGAAATGATTTACATTTATTTAAATGATACAATAAATCTAAGATCGGACACACAGAATTTAAGTGTTATATATAGTAATGTGTTAGACAAATATAAAGCAACCAAAAACATGTAAAACAAAAAGTATTCTATGTCTAGATATAATGGGAAAATCTTTTATTCCTACTACATGATTTTTAATTTCATTTTTATTGAATTTTAATTGAAAAATACTTACAATGTATATCGATATTTATTATTTTGTTCGGTATTGTATTTTTTTTTCTATATTATTTTATATGTATTAGTCATTGTTTGTATCATGTTATAATTTCTTTGTAACCAACCCCAAAGCATCGATTTACCCGTACATTGACATAAAGAGTCAAGGCTCTTAAATTTGAATGGGATCGTAAAAAAAGTATAACATCTATTTATTTTGCAAATATTTTGAATTTATGTCTCATTCAAGTACGTAAAAAACAAAGTTTATATTTATTATTGTATAATGAAGTTAAAAATATGGGTGCATGGATGCTAAAAGGTTTCAGATAGGAGTATTATTTGTTTTCTGTAATTTGTAATTTTGATTTTTAAATGTACTTTGTGTCTTTTAGTGCTTGATAAAGTAGAAATACATCTACGAAACGTTGCACAGAATATAATTGTGTCTTTTAAACCCCTCCCGAACTCACGAACCTCTTGAAGTTACAATGTACGTCACGTTTTTTAAAACAAATATAGTGGAGGTGTTTGAAAAAATCGGTTTTTATTTCGTACATTTTACTTATTATTATTATGGATTTTCACCGACTTTGGTTTGTCAAAATGTATTGTGTATTTTTGCTTCTCTATAGGGAGCAATGGGAACTTTGGTTGGATTATTTGAGACTTTTATGAAGGTTAATATAGTATTAGTAGATAGATTCTAGGATAAATTAAATTGAACGGGCAAACGAAACAAATATAGATGGTTATATGATCGTTCTTCCCAATTTATTTTCTTTACCAAGGGTAAGAAACCTCTTAACCAATTTTCAAGTTTTCTAAACTTGGATTGTAGACAAGTGAAGGACTACGGCAGATGCCAAAACTAAAAATTAGGAAATTAGAGAAGTCTAACTAATAGATTTAGTGATAATTTAAAATGACTAGAAGACTAAGAAGAAATACTTTTTTTATGTGTATACAAAAACTATTATTTTTAAGTAAATGTTTTCATTCTGACTAACACTAGACATTTTTAGTGCTAAAATTTCACAAAGTACTTAAAACAGTAAATAGAAACTTTCAACATTTCACATTAAGTAAATAGAAAGATTATTTTCGACAGTTAGAAATTAGCTATATTTTTTCGACTAGTGTAATCTGAGTTTTTTTGCCAAATGCTGTTGTTAAGAAATTAATGACGATACATTCTAATATCCGTAAAAACGCCGTGTTTTTATTGTTCTGGCTTAAATGTAAAAACAAAAACTTGAAATTACATTTTATTATAGGAACATTTGGTTTAATGAATGTTTAGTAATGAAAGTATCGCGTTTTTATACATTTGCCGATAACCATCTTTGGCCTTAATTATCCTTCTTGGTAATTACAAGTATATTTGATTATATTTAAGAATCGTTGCTGAGAATATTTCGTTGATGTTAGTCGAAGCACAGAGTTCTGTCTTTATAAGAAATGTATTAATTAAATAACGCCTAATTAGCTTGCAACATGCGAAGTGTAACATGTGCAGTAATTTAGAGTAATGCTCGAGAAACTGCGTGTGGGTAATGTACTAACTATTGTGTGTTTTTTACTAATAAAACTTTTATAGTTGTAACAAATATAAGACACTGCAGCTGCAGATACCCTTGAAGAGGACGATATTAGATATGAACGTGAGTCAGGTTTTCAGTATGTTTCGATCTCCAGACTTGGCTCCACTTGATTTCTTTCTTTGGTGATATTTAAAAGAGATTATCATGAACTAAGTGTGCGAGTCTTTTTTCATTTGATCAGTTTGTTAAGGTTATACAGACAATGAGTGATTGTTTAATATTGTAACTTTTTTTGAATTGTAAATTTGGAGTCTGTTATTAGTCGTGATGCTATGTTGACGCGGTTTATTTGCTAACTCTTTGAAAATCTCTCTCGTTTAATTCGATTTTGGGGCTTTTTGAAACATTAACATTTGCTGCAGTCAAATTTTGTTTTTTAAGGCTGTCATAGTCTTATAATTGTCAGACCCCTGTTTGTAAAATGTCAAAACAAATTAACATCTACTAGGAGTTAGCATCTTTAATAAGCTATTCTGAATGAAGCAAAATAAGCAACAAGACAACAACGCCCTACTAATACCCTTGACAGCTGTTATACAGACTGTTAAGGGTTTGACTACAAATATTTTAACATATGATAGTACAGATGATTTTAACAAAAAAATTTTTATATAGCATCGGCCAATTCTAAATCGTTTTTGAGATATCACAGTTTAAAACGTTTAATTTTGGAGAAGGTTTAAATTAAAATCTTGACAACATGGCAACATTCACTTTCTGTTGTACGAGATTAATTTAATCTTTTCAGCTGTGTTTATCAACAAAGAAACATAAAAAAACCTGTAGGTTTGATACGTATTTAATTAATTTACTTTGATTAATTTATTTGGGAAGTATGAATTAATTATTATTTAATAAAAAGGATAGTGGTTTGTTAGTATAATATCGGCGAGTATAAAAAAAGTAGAAATAACCTGTCATTGCAACTAAACCATGATAATTTTTGAGACTATTATTTATTTTTACAATTTTAACCACTCAACCCTAATTAAGTTTGTATACCTATTTTCTAAAAATTAATAAAAAACCTTACCAAGCGCTTTAACTAGAGCTAGGTAGATAATTCACACATTAGGAAAAGTATTCCAAAAACTTAAAGTAAATGCTGAATCCAACATCACAATGGGGTTTTCCTTCACTAGAGCTAAACTATGTCCCTCGTTTTCTGGAGCTATTTGTCTCTGAGGTCCACCATTTATTATGATGAAAGTTTACATATATCCCGCACTTTTTAGAAAAACAAACACACATTTGTATCGTTCGAATGCCGGGAAAGATACACTATCTTTCCGGTATGTTTGGGACGCTAAACGTACATTCTGCTTACATTCTCCATAAATAAGTAGCATGTTTGCGGTTCTTGTGTCGTTAATGAACCCACGTATTTGTAGTTTTTTATTAATTTCAAATGATAGCCAATAGATTAAAAGTGAAAACTCCTCTTATATTTCACTTTTTTACCACTAATCACCGAAAATAATTGTTTAATTCTCTTTCTTCCGATCCTATTTATTTTAAGTTTACTATAATTTGAGGAAGTTCTATGCTTGTGTGCCTTCAAAAATAATTACTAAAAAACAGTTTTGACGAACTTTCATTGGCAAAAAACATAAATAACTTATATTTTTTAAAAGTCTTAAATGTCAAATGCGACAAATGTGGGCAGTGATGGATGGCACGTTGCAGGCAGATTTTTAAACAGTTTGTTTATTTTGGTTAGGTTAGGATTGGTCAAAAATTGTAGGGAATAGAACCGACGTCATATAAGAATTTTTCAATCAAAATGGGTTACACTCTTCTTCTTCTTCTTATTCAACCCATCTCCATCCACTTCTGGACGTAGGTCTCTCCCAGACTTCTCCATTCGTCTCTGGTCTGCGCTGTTCTCAGCCCGTTTCCCCGCTATTGAACTGATGTCATCCACCCATTTTTTTCTGGGGGCGTCCTATGTTCCTCTTGGTATATCTTGGTCTTCATTCCGTTATTCTTCGCGTTCATCTCTCTCTGTACTGCCTAGCCACATGGACTGCCATCTCACAAGCAGGACACACGTATTATAAACTTTGGTTTTTAAGTTTGTAGGGATTGTATGGGTCACACTATCATGTATTAAATTATTTGTAGTCAAACCCCTAACACCCCATATAAGTAAGCACAATAAAGAAGTACAGTTCAGTAAAAATTACTAAAAATATATTTCTCGTATTCTGTTATTCTTTCATATCAATGTATTTTGTACGATAATATAACAGTTTTAAATTTATTTAACATTTTTTATTTTTTAACAATTTTGTAACCTATTGAATTAGTTTTCTTGTTCAAAAATGTGCTTTTTAAGAACTTGCTGTCATCTAATTGAGCTAAAATTTGAGATAGACATAGATGGGGAGCCCGACAAGAGCTAAAATTTGACATACGTTTGTAAGTTCGGTGACAAAGTAATAATATAGTACCATGGAGTAAAAAAATCGCCAATATCTTATGCAGGGTGCGAAAGAAATTTGAAATGTTGGGACACTTTTTATTTTTGATTTTAGCAGGAAAAGTTATTCTTCATATAAAATTTTGCTTGCTCGAAAACCAAGATTGGCCTAAACAAATCGTGAATCTATTATACAGGGTGCGTAAAAAATAATACTAAAAATACAAAATAAAATATATGTAAAAAATATTTTTAAGAACAATATTGAAGTAAAAAATAAAAAATAATACTTTATTAGAACTTTAAGAATTTCCTACATTTTATTAAAAGCTTGAGGCGTGAGTCGTCAATCCCAAATGAAATAAAGCTTCAAGCTTTTAAGAAAATATTCAAAATTTTAAAAGTTCTGAGTTTATTTATTTAACTTCGTACAATATATATTATTTTTTACTTTCTAGTTCAATAGTTTAAAAATAAGGGCTGGTTTAAAAAAATACGTATGTTTTATTATTTTGTATAGTATAAACCGAAGAGGCATTTAGCAATATTTTTAGTACATATATTTATTTTGATGTAATTTGAATACAGGCGACTTCTACAAAAGATATGTTAACTGATGTTTGAAAATGTGCATATTATTTATTTATTTTCAATTTGTTTAATTATAGATTTCTTCTAATAAACCTTCTACTGTATTTTATAAAAAAATAAAAAGTAATCTGTATCATACCATGCACGGCAATTTTTTTATTATCATTATTTTGTTTACAAACTAGGTTTAATAAATAAGTAGAGAATATTTCGAAATTAATTTTTTTAACCCGCACTTGACGCGATCTCACTATAACGATCGACTGAAAAAGTTTTCTCATTTGTGCGGTTATATAATTATAAATATATTTAGATTAATATTTCTGGAAATTAAATTAATTTCTTTGGCTTGTTAGAGTCGGCCGGCCAAATTTTTGGATTCGCCATGGTAATTACAGGAGTTTACGTAATAATAATCATGATTTCTAATTTTTTTGATAATTACTGGCGAAGGAAATTGGAAAAAGAATTAAATAAATTTAAGCGAGGGAATTAGATCATATCATTACTAAAACTAATTAGAGTTACGGTATATATGATTTATGTTTCGGTTTATAAAAGTCGACATAAATTTATTTTTCACTTGCATTAACCTAGGGTTGTTTCTGATACCTTCTCTGCTTCTCTTGTGTGAGTCTAAATAGCAGTTTTATTTGTTTGTGATACAAATTTTACAAAATAGTTCTTTGAGGTATTTTAAAAAACTTCTTATAGCAGCTATAAATGCGAAATAAATCAAGTGCCAAATGATTACCACATTTCGAATAAATTTTGAGCATACCTTGTGTTCACTGATGATTTCTAGTTTTAATTCTTATTACGCGAAAAAATATTTTGCAATTTCGTTAATTTTTTTGTTTAAACAAAACACGACAAAATATTTTAATTATCACAACTTTATAATTTTTATCACTTTGGATATGTAAATTTCAATTTTTTATCTTATCTCGGTATTATAATTACACTTACAAACGACGGCCTCCATTTTATTTTTCTGAAATTCCACTGACTTTTATTTTTAACATTTTTTACGTTCTTTTTTTAACTTTCGCTATTAACATTTAAGATCTCCTTTTCGTAACTAGACCTAACTTGATAGAACCTACAGTTTACGTGGACTCCGAATAAGGGTCTTTGATCATTATTTCGACTCCCGGCTCACGACCAAGCCTTTGGTCTATTTCTGTCTGGATTTTCAGCTCTAAATCAGAGAACATGACTTAGCTAAGGCCTACATTAAGACATGCGTACATGTACCACGTGTATTGCAAAGCCCAGACAAATCAACATAAATCGGACAGAGCAGGAAATTTCGTGCGTTGTGTGGGTGACCATTAATTGACAATCAATCTTATGTTGCTTGCGACAAAGTTTTTCATAAATGGAACTAGAATTATACTTGACTTTCCAACAAGGTATTATTTTTAATGAAGGTATTTAAAAAATATATTTTTGTTTAAAATTGCAACTAAATTGAATCGTTCGTGTAAAAATACTTTTAAGTGTGCTATAAATTGTTTTATTTACCGTTTTTTAAAATAAAATTACTGGCTATTCTCTTCCATGCCTCTTCCTTTAATTTTGATGTATAATCAGGATTAGTTGCATCGTACAAAAATGAATGTTTTTTAATCGCCTCTCTTCCTGCAGTTTAGTAGATTTAAACACACGTTTGCGACAAGCGTGAACTTGGAATCTGTGTCACAAATAGTGTACTTACTCTATATATATATATATATATATATATATATATATATATATATATATATATATATATATATATATATATATATATATATATATATATATATATATATATATATATATATATATATATATATATATATATAGCAGGAAGAAATCCTTGTTCTTGGGATTAGACCGTGTCAAATTGGAATTACCATCCGACGTTTCGCCTTCGATTACACGAGGCATCTTCAGGGATTTTTACTCCATAAGATCTGAACACTGAATGAGAGATTTAAAACCGATGCTGGAACCTTGGTTTTGTTTACGTTTCTAATATGGCCAGTGGTATGCTGGTGTTTAGCTACACCAGATTGAACAATTTGTTTCTTTTTAATAAATCGATCATGTTCCTTAAGTATAGTTGATATTGAGCGTCCTGTTTCTACCACATACACTTTTCCACAGAAGCAAGAAATTTTATATACTCCTTCCTTTTGGAAAGGTACAATATTTTTCGAGGATCGCAAGCATTGTCCAATCTTTTTATGTGTATTGAAGATTGTACAAGGTGTCACATTTTGTGTACTTTTGCGGGGTATCTTCGTTATTTTTATAGATAGAAACTTGAGGTTTTTCGCGACAGTGTGCTACTTTTTCGTAAAACTAAAGATGCGGTTAACAAAATTTTCATAGTCCTTTTAGTTTTTAAGATACAGGGCTAAATTGTTAATCTTGCTGGTAAAAAAATGAACCAATAGCTGAAAATGACTTTCTCTAATAACGTGAACATAAGTAATGATAGCATCTCGTGAAAAATTTGCCTCGTCCGCAAATAAAATATTATTGTGTGCCACCGTATGAAGCAACCGCCCACAAAACATTAATCTTGGGTGAAAATCCCGAGACAGTAAAACTTAAACCCCCTGTATGTGAAACGGGTACCGCAGATTTCTTTTTAAAAAACTTTCCAAATTGTTTTTAGGCTGACTTGAAGCTGCAGAAGACCGCATTTAGTATAGCTTCTTCTAGTTCAGGCGTTGTTACAGTTTCTGAACTTCCACCACCTGTCTTTTTATTAAAACTACCATTTACTTAATCGTGCATGTATCGTTTTAAATGTTTTAGCACATGGAATTACCCTGCTAGGATATCTGTCTTGGTAAATTCTCCGCTCCTCTTCCGAATTTCCATTTGCTAATCCATAAATAAAATGCATGTCAGTCATTTCAGAATCTCTGAAATTATTCATAATGGAATCACTGCTAATTGACAACTTTAAAATTCACTGATATGACAGTGACAGCTCTATCACTGTATGCTTATACCAATAAGGTAAACTCCTCCAAGTAGGTGTAAAAATATTTAGATTGGTTTAAAGTGATTTTTTTTAATCGAAAACGAAGCTAGATACGAACAAAACACAGGAGACCAAAAAGTTGTATTTTTAGTTGCTTAAACTGAGAATGCTATAAAAACTACAAAAAGAGTCGGTAGCATACTTTTTTTATCAATATTGATGGTTGCGGTGGCCCTTGAAACACCACTGAATCCAATAACTTCAATCTAGTTAGGACTAAATTAGCGCCTTGTACTACAAATAACACTGCCAAATTTCAACCAACTCGTCTTAAGAATATTTATGATATTTATAAAAAAACTCAGGACACATGTTAATAGGAACTTTTTTTCTCAAAGTAACCTAAGGATCACTTCCTGGAGTTATGTACCGTGGTTAGGAACCACCCTGTACCTATATAGCAAAGCAACTCAACAGGATATTCTAAAAGACAATACAACTAGATCAACATCAGAAGAGGTGTCAGACAAGAAGAGTCCATGTCGCCGAAATATCGTTCTCTTTGCAGACAATCAACAAGATTTGCAGAAAATGAAATCAGAAGTAGACCTGAATTCAAAAAGATGGTCCTAAAAATTATTATCGATAAAACTAAATATATGACTAATGAAACAAGACTCGAGATCGATAATATAGCGATAGAACAAACTGAATCATGCATGTACCTAGGTCAAAGAATAGAAATATTGAAAACAATTTAAAAGCCGACATAATAGGAAGAATATCGCTAACATGGACAACCTTTGGAAAACGAACAGTAGTTTCTTATTCAGTCCCAAACATCATCAAAGCACACATTTTCGATCAATACGTTGTTTTAACAGTTACGTATGGTACCGAAACATGGGCAATTGACAAAGAAATTATTGAGAAATTTCATAGAGGGCTGTGGACAGGAGGATGATAGGCATAACTTTAAGGGATCAAATATACCACAGAGAAATCCGGAAAAGATCAAAAGTAAGGGATGTCACGGAACATCTATGTAAATTGCGGTGGAGCTCGGCAAGTCATATAGCCAGGATAAACGATGATTGATGGACACAAGGAGTCCTAGAGTGGAGACCATGGAGTAGCAAAAGAGCTCAGACTAGGTGGACTGATAATAGTAAGCGACAGGTGAGTGGCAATTGGATGGTGAAAGCGTAAAACTGGGAAGAGTGGCACCGCTTAGGGGAGACGTACGTCCGACGATGGACGAATAGCTGAAGATGATGATGATATATACAGTGTATCCCCCGAATGGACGTATCTCTATGTGTAAACATTATTAATTTGCATTTTAGAAGAAAAATTCATTCTTTATAAAAAGTTTTGCTTGCCTTAAAACTTCGAAAAATAATGTAGAAATCTCTTAGATATACAGATTGTCGAAAAATTATAAAAATCTTTAAAAAAAGGCCCCAAGAGTAAAGTACACTTATTTTTACTGTTATTAGAATATTTTATGAAGAAAAGTTTTGCTTGCCTTGATACTTCGAAAAATAATGTTAGAATGTGAATTAGTTATACAGGTTGCAAAAATTATAAAATTGCCTGTGTGTAAGGTAATCTCATTTAATTGGATGATAACGAAGATTGGTGCAATTATACGTCCAATATTGTTAGTAATTTATCTACGTATTTATACTTTTTAATTTCGGTAAACCATTTTGAGTCGCCGTGTAGTTAATTACGTAATTCACTTAAAATAATTTTCATTTTCACTGGCGTTGAAAAAGGAACTAGTTATCCGCAGCTGATTTACAAATTGAGAATTGTTAATTTAAAAAATATTAATAACCTTTTAAAATGAGTCACAATTTTCAATATTTTTAACTCCTCTTTTTCAGAGTGTATTTTCTAACACATTAAGTCACAATAAAAGCGCAAAATGAATCACCTGCAATTCGACCATCGCCCGGAATGGTTCTTTTCCAAATGAAATAGCTATCCGAAGCTGGCCTACAAATTAAAAATGCTTAATTTAAAAAAAAGTTATTGAACTTTTAAAATGAGTCCCAGTTTTCAATATTCTTAACCCATTAATGCCTACGGGGTCGAAAATGATCCGAATAAAAATTATTTACAGCACTAACGATCTGGCAACTTCGGAACTATTCGTTCTTCGACATTCCTATCTCACGTCGGCTCTCAGTTGTACTTCGACAAATGTACTAATTGCATGTTAAGCCGCGTTAGAAACGTTTTTTTCCCGCCTGTTTTGTTGTTTACGAACATGAGCTCTAAAAATTTCTAGTAAGTACTAACCAAATATTATTTATTGATATAGTTGTTATTATATCTAAACATGATATATATTTCACACTATAAATTATCAGATCGCAGCAATTTTGCAAAATCAGACTTGTACATAACCTAAAAGACGTCTGGGTCGTTATCGACCCCTTGGGATTTGGAACTGTCTTATAAATGTAACAACCTTACATATATTTGACAAAAATATTTTTTTTAGAAACCGACCTCCTACTACAGCGGAGATTTTGTTTTGAGTCTGCTCAAGCCGAGTACTATTTCGAAAATGATCAACAAACAGAGCGTTCAATTTCTTCTACACCTTACGAATGGGACGATGAAGATGACCTTCCTCTTTCCACGTATGTACGGTCCAAAGTCACAAAGTCCAGGCCAATATCGTAGATCATTTTACCACCCTAACCCCACCAATAACATTGAATGCAGATAGTTCTCTATTGCAGTTTTGATGTTTTCACCTGATATTGTATGTGCCTTTACCGAGGAGGCGAATGTACTGGGAAGAAAGTGAGGACGTCCATAACAAGCTGGCATCCAAAGCTATGCGACGTAATAGATTTGAAGAAATTTTGAATATTTTCCACGCTGCTGACAACGACAATTTGGCCAAAGTTGATAAAATTGGTAAAATTCGACCTCTGATAGAAAGTCTTAACAAAAATTTTTTGAAATACGCACCGATTGAAGCCAATATATTTGTAGAAGAGGCAATGATCTTCTATTATGGAAGGCACGGATGCAAGCAGTACACCAAAGTAAAGCCAATTCGCTTTGGATATTAAGCTTGGGTTGCCGCTCTAAAAAAACAAAGACGAAAAACAAACAATGGGTCTTGGAGAGTCAGTAGTTATTAACTTTGCGCCACTGTTACAAGAACATTATCCAGGACTAAGATTTTCGGTTTACTTCGATAATTTTTTTACTTCCGCCAAATTAATTTGCAATTTGGACGAAAAGGGCTTTGGTGCTACAGGTACTGTACGACAAAACAGAACGGAGAACTGTCCTTTAAAAAGCCTTGCTCTTGTGAAGAAATTAGACAGGGGTGCAATGGACGTGGCCGTAGGTAATAATAACAAATTAGTGGGTGTCGTTGGAAAGACAATAATACAGTCACAATATTATCAAATGAATATGGAAGAGATCCGTTACAGAAATGCTCAAGATACTCCGCTAAGGAAAAGAAGAAAGTAGATCTTCTCCAACCATTTGTTATAAAACGTTACAATTAGTAGATGGGAGGTGTTGATCAACGGGATAACCATGTTTCCAACTATCGAATAGCGATTAGCTGTATGGTACATTCTCATTATTTTCTGGACACTTGACGTTGTGCGTCAAACGCATGGAATTTAGCTCGTCAATATGGTTGCCCTAAGGATAATTTTTAGAATTTCGGAGGGATATCACCAGAGAACTTCTTTCTAAATATGGAGGGAAATCATCTGTGGCTGGAAGAAAGCGATTTTTTACAAGATATCCCAAAACTCCTTGGCGTAGGCATCTTATAAAAATTCAAGATGTAAAAAGGTGTTGTCAGAAATGCAAAAATAAAACTAATAAGTGGTGCGAAGCATGCGAAGTGCCCCTGCACGATAAGTGATTTTTCGAATATCACAATAAAAATAATAATTAGTATACCTATTTCCTTATGCTAACTTTTTTCTTTAATAAATCACATTTTGTAAAAGTTTGTCTTTTTTTTTTAATTGTGAAAAGCTCAAGGGGTCGTTTGCGACTCCACCTGTATTAGGCCAATTTTGAGCAGGATTTTTAAAATTCCTAATTTTATCGAATTTTATTGCTAAAATAGCCATCTCTCAAGAATAAAAAAAATTATTCAAAAAAAATAATTTGGGCATTAATGGGTTAACTCTTTTTGCGCAGTGTATTATCCTTTAGCACATCAAATCACAATAAAATCGTATAATGAATTAATAACAACTCGATCATCGCCCGGAATGGTTCTTTTCCAAACAAACGTTTTCCCGATAGGTTCAATTAAAATTAATACCGCCCTGACTAATTACTAAAATAATAAAAATTAATAGGTGCAATACGGAGAGGCAAGATGAATAATCTTTACCAAAACACAACCAAATGGCGCGTATCAAAAATCCGAAGATGAGATTTATTTAAACAGAAATTAAAACGGTCCGACAATTATTTTTCCTCTGACCGATGTTTATTAGCAAAGAAAACCATTATTAATTAGTTTTATTGTAACTATAAATAAATATGAAAAGATCGAGTGGGCAAAAAATTATATGAGTAATAAAACACACCTATGGTAATTACAATTACACAGTATAAATATTTCAGTAATTTTTCTCATTAGGAACGATATTAGTTTTAGAGGTACATGTTTTTATCTGTGTAAGTTAGCTTGTTTTTTAACGGAAAACTAAATGCCATATTATTTTAATATAATCATTCTATCTACGTTAATTATGTGCATGACTACAACGTTTTTAAATATAGTCATTATAGTGTCCGAGAAAAGGTTTGTGCGGTATGGAAAACTTTTTTATTTGCGTACTTTTTGCTGGAGCTAAATAATAGCGAGAATGAGTTTGGGTTTCTCAAAGGTTTAGGACGATGGTGAGCATTATTTCGCTTGACTGGGCTTTGTCAGAAATATTAAGAAATGCTTCATTCGTGAGTGTTTTTTATATTATTACACGAAAGGGTTATACAGGGTAGCCCACCAAAACTTTTTCAAGTTTGTCGGATTTTCTCTTAATAAAATCAGAAAATCTCTAATACCCTTTAATTTTGGTTTTCACGAAGAATTATTTCCGGAATATTTTAATCACTTCAAACTCTAAAACGACTTCTCACATTTAGTGGTTTTTTAAACATCATGGTATGAGGAAAATGTTACAGTACTTCTCATCCGATGCATCAGTTCATGGTTCATGGTTAAAGTATCCATCTCCAATTTCACTACAATAATTCAGTGATTGTTCAAAATCATCCCGAATATTGGGAAGCATTTCTAGTGTAATTTGCTGACACTCATATACGATCAGTTCTCAACGTTATTCTAAGGAAGGAATTTTGGCTGCGTTGCATATAATTTTCTTTTTAAATAGCCCTAGAGAAAAAATGTTTAAATGAGTCAAATCCGGTGATCGTGGCGGTCATTCAATAGAACTTTTCCTATTTAACCTTTTGAGAAAGTTGCATCCAAGAACTGCCTTATTGGATCTGCGCAATGGCGACGTGCGCCACCTTGTAGGAAAATTAACGTTGCTTCTTAGTAACGATCATCCTCATCGATAATTGCTTTTAATGTCGGAACAATATCGTTTCATGATAAACCGATATTTGTATCTTCTTTCAAATTGCCAGATAGAAAGAACGTTTTAAGTTTTCTGGGTGCTGAAGTTTCCCCAATAGCCTTGAGTTAAAGTCCTACCAATACCTACAGTTATGCCGATTGACTATATAAATTGAAATTGGATCGACAATTATTATTCGCTTCCTCATAAAATTCTAAACATTGGTTATTATCATCTTCATTGAGTTCTTGTAGTGATTCAGTTATACAAGAAAAAAATTTGACCAGTGGTTATATACAAAACAACACTTAAATTATCCGAACTTTTTTGGACATTTGCATGCTCCAGAACCGCCATCTTAACCACTTCAAATTTTACGATAAATAATTTTCTTTAAGAGTGTAGGTCATTTTCAAGCTTAGTTTAAAAGGAACGATAATGTTTTTACAACCTAATAACATATTAAACTGGTTTAATCTGTACCTGTATCAATAAGATACACATACACAAATCGTCACATTTCTAGTAACCGTGCCGTTTAAACAGGAAGTATTAAAATGGCGTCGAAAATATGCGAATCGAGTTTTACGAGCAGCTTTTCTTATTGTGTTGAAAGCATCTTTGACCTTTTACTTTTACTCCTATTCGATTACTTTGTGTATTCTTATTGAGTTTACTATCGTAGTACGGAAGCTTTCCCAGCTTTGATCAGTTAAGAAATCATGATTCTTGGGATTACATATACAATATGGACAGTAGTATGTTGGTGTTCAGCTACAGCAGACTGAACAATTTGTTTCTTTTTAATACATCAATCATGTTCCTTAATTCTAGTTGATATTTAGCGTCCTATTTCTCCCACATACACTTCTCCATAGGAGCAAGGAATTCTGTTTGAAAAGGTACAATATCTTTCGGGGATTGCAAGCATTGTCCAATCTTTTTATATTTATTTAAGATCGTACGTAGGTGGGACCGCCGAAGTAATCGTTTTGTTTGTGGTGCCATGTATCTAGGGAAGAACAACACTACCTAACGGTGGCTCTTTATAATTCTCCTTTCGCGTAGTTGAATTACTATATCTTTTAATTGAACGCCTCATATCTCCAGTGCAATAGTCATTCTCGCTCAGAGATTCGGTCAGTTTCGATGTTTCCGATGTTAGAGAATCTTGATCAGAAATCGAAATATCTCTAAATATTAGTGAACTGATATCTTTTGTGCTGGATGGTGGTGGGAATTTGCATTTAAGCATCTATTTGTATACGTCGGTTTTCTATACAAAGAATGTCCTAATGTACCATTTCCTGCCTTTGAACACATACATCTAAAGAGGGAATCATTCCATTAGATTCAATTTACATTGTGAACGTGATATTATGATGTTGATAAGGTGGTCCCGAAATATGAGGAGATTATTCTGTCCATGAGGCCAAACAACAAAAGTATCATCTACGTATCTGAACCAGTGTTTTGGTTTAAGTGGAGCAGATGTTAGAGCAATATCCTTAAAGGCTTCCATAATGATATTCGTTACTACAGATGATATAGGAGATCCCATAGCTGCCCCTGAAGTTTGACCATAAAAAGTTCCCTTAAAAATGAAATAAGTAGATGTAAGACAAGCTATGAAGTTCTTATTATACAATACAGATACATCTTATCAACAACAACGTACAATCTTCAATACACATAAGAAGATTGGATAATACTTGCGATCTCCAAAAGATATTGTACATTTTCAAACACAAGGAGTTCATAAAATTCCTTGCTTCTGTGGCGAAGTGTATGTGGGAGAAACAGGACACTCAATATCAACTAGGCTTAAGGAT
The DNA here is from genome assembly GCA_030620095.1 of Kuschelorhynchus macadamiae. Classification (NCBI taxonomy): domain Eukaryota; kingdom Metazoa; phylum Arthropoda; class Insecta; order Coleoptera; family Curculionidae; genus Kuschelorhynchus; species Kuschelorhynchus macadamiae. The sequence continues at coordinate 36,162 of JAUTXW010003658.1, read as the reverse complement.
CATGAACGATGCAATAAAAAGAAACAAATTGTTCAATCTGGTGTGGCTGAACACCAGCATACCATTGGCTATATTAGAAATATAGCAGTGCCAGAAACCAAGGTTCTAGCATCGGTTCCAGGATTTTATAAACAAAAAATTAGAGGATCTATTGAAATTTATAAACCTACAAAACATTTCAATAGAGATACGAGTTACGGTCTACATCACAAGTGAAAGATGCCTCGTGCAATCGAGAACGAAACGTCGGATAGTAATCCCAATTTGTTACAGTCTAGTCCCAAGAACCATGATTTCTTAATTGAGTTTTCTATCGGTTTAAATAATTTGGCGCTGTATTGGACAAATCAAAAGAGAACTATTTAAGAATATATTATAGATTTTTGATTACGAATATCCAAAAAACTAAACGCGGTCAGATGAATCTGACTTCGGATTCATTATTAGTACTTTAAAACCTACTTTTTATCCCAAAAATGATTAAAATTTGCAATTGCGTAAAAAAGAAAATGATTGTCAATAAAATTGCTTTTTGAGCTTAGAAATTAATATTATACTTTTTAACAAATTGGTCAATTTATAAAGTTGTATCAATATTTATTATATTTTCATCGTTTTATTCGAACTATTCGGAAACTTACAAAACCCCATTTAATAAAGTATGATGTTGAAAACTGGAACCTTGACAATAACGCAGAATTGGAAGTTGTATGGTGAATTATTACTTTAAAAAAAATCTTATTAATAAAGTAAGCACGAGTAAAATAAGAGAATTTAGAAAAAATAAATAATTATATAACTAAGTAAGATAATTTACCAGAGAACAAGGAAAAAGTTTATAGAATATTTTAGTGCGGAAAAGTGTTATTATCAAAAAACAAAAAATTATTTACTTAGGGCTCCACTGAAATTTCAAAAATAGACAGCTGAAATCTGTAATGATATAAGTAATCTATAATGAACTTAATGGGTAAGCTGCTCATGCCCCCTCAAATAATAGTTAATAATTTTAATTGTTAACCGCAGTGTTAACACATTAAAAAAGATGACTAGTGATATTCGGAGCGTATAATACGCTTGTTATACCGAGGTGTTTTAAAGTGCTGATACGATTTATCTTGATGGAGATGATGTAACTAAATTATGTTTTATTTGACTGGCTACAAGGAACAGTGAGGAGGTGTTGAACCTAAGCTTATGCATGCCTTAGGACTCTTTACGTTTTTAATGTGAGAATAAACTGACGATCATTTATAACATTTTTTTTGAGCTGTATATTTTTAAGTCTTTAAAATACTAGGAAAAACGTATGTAAAATATGTAAATAACAGATGGTGCATTACTTCTTTGTATGATCAGTGACATTTCTTGAACAAAGCCTATAAGTTGATTTTGGGTTAATTATTTGAAGGAAAATATTTTAAACCACTTTTTGACAATGTTTTATTAGGCCTTTTTAAACACAAACACATTATACAAATTTTAGCAATGTGGAAAATCATAACATCAAAAAAAGCACAGCATTTTGATCAGTGTTATAAAAAGCTGGTAAAATAATTTTGTTGAAGAAAAATATTTTAGTCGATATTATAAATGCCAAATAACTAGAACTTAAAATATCACATATTCCTAGACCACCAATTGGGTTATGGGGATAGAATGCGACCCCTGCAAGATATTTGTAACATTTTTAATGACAAACATCTTAAGATAAATCCAATAACTAAATTTACTCTAAGTAAAATTAATAATAAATTTCGTGAAACTGGAAACATAATAAAAGATGCTGTACGCTCCGGCAGGTCGGAAAGCACAATAATTCGTCATCTTGCTACCATAAAACTTGCAAGAGAAAACCGCATCTCATCTTAGTAGGTTGTAAAAAAACAACGGAAACAATACAATACAGAAATACCTAATACAACAAACAATACATTAATGAAACTAAGAAAAGTGCTAAGTAAAGTGTTTAAAATCTTGTCCATTTACTTCCTGGCAGTAGGCCAAATACCATTCGATTTATATCTGCTCCTTTAAATACTTGAGGTCATTGGGCTTAGTTTTAAATACCAAATGTAGTAGAGCACCATCCTGCATCATTACCTAAAGGTTATCAGGAACTTACGGTTATTCATCAATAGTTCTACAATAGCTGGACAATTTCGGCCCTTAAGAGATTCAAATATCTGTCTCCAGCTAATCTGTCCTCCATGAAGAACGATCCGATTATTTTTCCACCCTTTATACCACACCAAACATTTATCTTTTGGGGAAATTGGGTATGATTTTCACGTATAAAATATGGTTTTTCTCTGAGGCAATATCGACTATTATGCCTGTTAACTTTTTCGTAATAAAAAAGTTGCTTCGATAGAAAAATAAGTTTATTGACAAAATTTAGATTGGTAATGAAACGTTTCATCTTGATTTCACAAAATTCCAAAGCCTATCGTGATTATCTTCAGAGAGTTCTTGCACCAAAGTTATTTTGTATGGATGAACCTTTTCAAGTTTTAGAAGTCGGTCTAAGGACATGTGTGAGACGTCATTCTAATGTTCTGGTGAAAAGGTGCGAATTTTCTTCTAAACTGATTAAATCATCCAGAGCCTTATCACAATCTGTTGTGCTTTTAGGTCTGCCAGGACTTACAACATTTTTTACCTTTCCAGTTCCACAAAATTGTTTGTTAATTTTACTTACGGTAGATTTAGTCATTGGATTTCTGCTAGGATATTCGTCATTAAAAATGTTACAAACATGTTGCCGCTTTCGTATTCTATCTCCATAACCCAGAATAGTTAAAATTCTTTGGGTTTCAGTTAAACGACACATTTTTGTAAATCAACAAAACTGGCCAATGTCAAACGTATCAGGTAGGTTATTTTATTAAAAGGTACTATATTAGGTTATGAATATTTGACACTTATTTTCGCGTTACCCGCTGTATATTTATTAATGTAGACTTTCTCAACATAGTGAACATTTTAATAAATTAATCATTTTACTTATAGCCAGAAGATTATCTAAAAGCAAGCGAATTTATTCCTTTTTTGAGGATTACCGAAAACAAGCATTTTAAGCTGTCCAATTTCAATCTGAAATCTCTAAACGTTATTACTAAGTTTGAAAATCATAGGATCTTGGACGAATACCTCAATCTTTTTTATTGAAAAATAAGCAACAACGTAAAAAATAACTCAAGGTATTTTAAAAAAGCAATCAGTGGCGGTTCGCGGGTGAAAAAGTAAATGAAGTGCAAATAAAGCAAGAAAATATCGCAATAATTTTTTTTCCAGAATTTTTTTTTATATGTGGAAGGGGTAGAATATATTTTACGACTTACCTAAATTTTGTATACTAAATCAATTCTCCTACCCTTCATAGCAGCAAATTTATTTATAACATCCTCATAAAATGGATGAGTTGCCCTAATCTTCTCCAGACATTTCTTTTGAATTTAAATATTGCCTAGAGAAGTAAGTCTTTTTTGAGATATTGTATTTCATAAATAGGTTTTTACACGTTTGAGGCAAGAAAAACTTCTTTCCACTGAAGCACTTGTCGACCGTATTGTCGAAATAAGGGAAACACTTTATATGCTTTGGTTAAAATATCTTTATTTTCATTAATTTTTTTCACTTCCCTTGCAGCGATATATTCCAATTACTGTCATTGGCAAAAATAAGAGCAAGTTCATTTTTAAGTCGTTGAATTTAAAAAAATTTCCCCATATAACTGTAACAAATTTTCAAACGGGTCAGTCGGAAAATTTAAAATATATTTGGAAAATTTTGCAGAATCTGCCAAACATCTTTCACAGCCTTGATTTCAAGGCGTCCGCGTCATTTCAATTAAAATATGGTCCAATATTTCATAAAAAAGGGTTCTATACTTAGCCCTAATTTCTTCAGGTGAAAGTTTAGCCAGCTCACGTTTGTAATAATTTATTTCTGTAATAAAATTTGCTTTATCAAACATGGTATTTAAAAATGTTCATTTCTTTTTTTACAGAGCGCCTCACGACAGCGTTTTATATTGGATATGCAAAAATGAATGTCAAGCGATTTTTTTTGAAAAACGTCAAATAGTATGTCCGTGATTGAGAAAATGTCATTAAACACTAATGCCAGAAACGTGAATTCAAAATCGCTCATCTCACCTAAAAATCCTTTCGCAAGCCGGATTGATTTTTCATCAGATTTGTAATACATTCAAAGACGTCTTTTAATTTATTCCAGTCTTGAACAAACATTTACTAACTTCGAATTTGAAGACCAACGAGTTTCTGTAATTGTTGGTATACGCCTCGTAGATGCAGATGTTTAGTTTAGTGATGAAAAAATGAGGGAATACCACTGAGGCTTGCAAAAAAAATTTAGAAATATTTTTTAGACTCTGCTGCATCACAAAGTTAAGACGATGCGCAAGACAATGGACAAATACAGCCTGCGGGGCTTTTTCTTTTATTTTTTTTTGAAGGCCATTTAGATGCCCAGACATCACATTTGCGCCATCGTAACATTGCCCTATTAATTTATGTTTATAGTCAAATTGGTTCAAAATTTGATCCTATTCTATAGAGAATATAAATTCTCCGACGTTCTATCGGAGTTGACATTATAAAATCCTAAGAATCTCTCGACTACTGAACCTTATCTTAAAATTATGGAGCACTGGGAAGTTTGCGTAATATTAGTGGTGTCATCCACTTGCACAGAAAAAAAACTGTGTGTTCATTATTTCATTTTTTACATGATCATTTAAATAATCAGAAATGCATTCAATTACATTCAATTAATAATTAATTATTTCGTTTTGAATAGTTTTCAAGTCACCAATAAAAACATTTTTAATTTTTTTATGATGATCTTTAATTTCTTGGGAACTTCTCGATATTAATAAACCCTAAAGCTTTTTAAAATTCCCTCTTTGCAAGGTACAAAACTGCGTTAATTATCAAGCATATAAATAGTCTATTTAATCGGACGTTTTCGTTAAAATGTTTTTTATATAGTTTAGCATTTTTTTTTAAACTGTCAGCTATAGTGCTTTGATTTTTTTCAAATGTTTTTAGCATTAATTCCCATTTTAAATGCTCCGGCGAGTCTTCATGTTTATGTAAAGACCTTCATATATTTAACATACCTCCAAATCCTTCCTTATTCCACACTGAATATTTATTGGAAACTAGTAAACAAGGCCAGCAAAACAATTTTTGTAATATTTGACTACTACATAACCATTTGTACGCTGAAAACCAGGATGACGATTAAAACTCTGATCTTGTTCTTTCCAACAAAATACAAATCACACACGTGATCGGATTCATCAATAATGTAAATTAATAAACCCGACACCAAATAAAGTTGTAACAACACCATAAATAAATATAACACAAAACAGTCAAGTAAACTGCAAAGGAACTAACCGGTTGCAGCGAAATCCGCAAAAATAAAAGTAAACAACAACCCCAAACTGAACGACACGAGGGTGTAGTGTACTGCGTTAGCAATTCATCACGTACGCGTTGTCATGACAACGTAGTAGGAAAATCGTAAACTAAACATAGCACCTCCAGCAAAGTCGAAGCCGTTTGCGCCACTGTTATAGTTATTACAATAAAGTTCGATTGAATGTTTTAAAAAGGCAGTCCGCCAACGGTCAAGGAAAATATGTATTCGGGATGTACAGTTTATTTTTTGCCAATTAGGCGAATAAATGTAAAAACTTAAATTTTAAGAGATATACAATAAATATAGTTAGATGTTTGCTTGTTTATTTTTCCTGGTGAAGTAGCACTTCACCTGCATAGCCGCCAGTGAAAGCAATTAAAGCTGAGCTAGCACTAAGTATGAAGCTCTCTATTTTGTAATCAGAATTAATATAGTTTTTCAATAAAATATTAATTTTAACTAAATAAAAATTAAAAAGACACAGTTTTGACAGCCCCAAATAAAAAAATCGGATGGTGCGATTTTGCATTAAGTAAATATAACAGTATATTTTTAGGACCAACATGTAACATAGAATACTAATTTTTATTATTTAATTCTTTATGAAATCTTGAGATATTTTAAAAAACATTCTTTAAATTCAGGGAATGTAATAAAGGCATAGTATTTCATATTTCGGTAGTCTGCAAAATCTAAACGGTTTAACATAGAGCAAAATAAATTGCATATTCTCATATTCGATTTATATTGTCTTTCCTATGATGTCCCTATCAAAACTCAATATTGTCTTTATTTAAAAATTAGACCTCGTATAGATACTTTCCCTTTTACTCGAAAATAACACTCTGTCGGTAAGATGATAAAAATTAAATGATATTTTTAAAAAATGTGCACGAATTTTTTTCTATTTGCTAACTCTTACACAATGGCAAGAAATATTTAAGATAGTAAGACAATCTTAAAATTCGTCGGAAACATTAAAACTGCACAGTAATTGCGGTCAATTCAAGAATAACATCTGATTATGACATGGTAATTTACACAATTTTTCCGTGAATCAAGTATTATTATTAACCGACTTGTTAACATTAATTAAACACTTGAATTAGACAGAGGAAATTAAGAAACTTTCGGGATTTATATTTAGAATATTGCTCATGTACAGTTACTCGTGGGCACTAATATTAAAACGCTTTATTGATAAACACACAATATTGCTTACTATACTCAGCGTAATTGCTAATGGCAAATTATATTTTTCGTTTTGAATTCAAAATAATAAACTGCTCAACAGTATGAACCATCGTTTTTATTCACATTAAAACTTAATAATTCTTAAAATATTGTTTTATTTTAATTATATGGATTGATAAACAATTTTGCTGCCAATCAGAGATACAAGTTGATAAAAATAACTGATATTTGATTAAACCCACGTCGATGCTTGTTTTAGATTTTTTTTAATTTTCAATCTACAGGGGTTTGCGAAAATATTATTAAACAAATTAAAATGAAAAGAAGGGTAGTGTCTGTTTGCACTTAAACGTAAATTTGCTGTAATGAAGAGACTTTATTTAAATGTAAAATTTATATTATGTCAAAGAATACTAATATAAAAAAGTGCAACCAAATTTGCTGTAATGAAAAGACTGTAATTTCGTACGTAAAATTTATGTTTTGTCAGGGAATGTTACATATAAAAAGGGAAAATGCAACCGATACAACTTTTTAATATATAATTAATTGGGACTTAGGTTAGGTTAGGTTAAAAGTGAGTGGATCAAACTGACCTTCCACTGCGACTCTGTGGTCTATTGTGGCTCACACCTATGTTAACACTTCCCCAAGCAACTCTAAATCCTCAGTGAGTCTTATCATTGCATTTGGGGAGGTATTCTTTAAGTCCTCGGGCAGCAGGATATCTCTACCGAATATGGGGAACCTGATCCTGGCAGCTGCCGGGCATTCACACAGTACATGGCTGGCTGTCTCGTCATCCTCATACATAGGCGGCACTCGGATTCGTCTTTAAGCCCCTCCTACGCTCGTGATGTCTTAGAACACAATGGCCGCTTATTGCTGTTTTGAGCTTAATTTTTTTCATATTTAACAGACTTTCTGTTATCCTCTTCTTCATAGGAAGGGACATAAATGCCTATGCTTGGGACAAACCTAGCAGTCCAAGCCAATAGAGATTAGCTTTTTCCTCAACCAAGTCCAAAATTGCGCGCTTGGACGTTTCGTGGGCTCCTCCTAAAGCTGGTTCAGGTCCCGTGAATCTTGTCTCTGCTCCTTTCTTTGCTAGAAGGTCCATGGACTCATTTCCTTCCAAACCCGCATGTCCTCGTATCCAGACAAGGGCGATTTTATTGTCGGTCCCCAGGCCAACAAGTGCCTTTTGGCAGTTCTAAACTGTTTTGAATGTACAATGGCTCTCTTCAAGTGCTTTAAGGTTCGCTTAACTATCCGATAATATTTTAATTGTGTTATGTGTTATTTAGTCGGTCCTGCAATATTCTAGCACACAATTCGATAGCAGGAACTTCTGCTTGGAATATTGAGGTATTGTTGCCCAGGCTTACTGGCAGAGTAACCTTCGGCCTTACCCCATGAACTCCAGCTCCTACACCTTTATTGGTGAAGATCACGGAATAGGTTTGCTGTGCACTAACAGTTTTTGGTAGCAGGTCCGATGGCATTCCCAACATGTAATGGTTTTTCACAACTGTTAGCATGTTGGATGACTCGAGCTATCCACCATGCTATTGGTGACATGGTGGGAGTCTGTATGTTGTCCTCATTGCTTCCCCTTCCACAAATAGGTGGAGTGGTGGAAGTTTCAAAAGGAGTTCCATGGCCGCTGTCGGAGTGGAGCGAATCGCTCTTGTAATTGACAAGCAAGCCTGTCTCTGCAGTCCACTCAGCTTGGCTTAGGCAACACTTGTCCAACTGTTGTCCCTTGCTCCACCAGACTACAGAACCATAGGCTATCATTGGTCTTATGACCTGTAGGTACAGCCAATATAGCTGTTTTGGACTTAACCTTTAGTTAACGAATAAAAATGTAAATGTTTTTTTTATTAATCTAACTGCATGCACATAAATGTACAGGGTTTATTCTTAAACGAAACGAGTGAGAATTTTAGCTTGCCCTATTACCTAAAAATAATCAATATAAAAACTATATATGCATAACTTTTTGCCGTTACAAAATAGATAAAAAATTAAATAAATCGCATTTCCGCACGCCAGTTTTAGAAATGAAAAATTGGCCCACTCTTTATTATATAGGAATGCCAATTAGAAAAGGAAAATTGGTTCATTCTGTAATATACAGAAAAGGATCATGCAATAATGTTACGAAAAAATGGTTTGGGTAAAATCCCTTATATATTTAGTACGTTATATATTCGAGCGGTTTTTTTATAGAGGGTTAAACTTACGTCAAATCCCATAGAAAACCCATAAGGAAAGCAAAATAAGCCTTTTCAATAAATTTGGTTTATAGTAAGCACTTACCAAAAAAAAAATGGGTTTTATGTGAACTTGGATTTAAGGGTCCCTAGATGCCGAAAAACATGTTTTCTCAATTCTATCTTTCTATCGGTCTGTTTGTTCGCGGTATAACTAAAAAACTGCTTAACCTCATAGACTACAAGTTTTATTCAAAAATTAAGGGTTGCATGGGGATGCCTTGGTAATAGTTTGGTAAAAATCCAATATATCGAAACAAAATAGCTGCCCAGTGGATCGTAAAAATAAATATTATTAAAAAACTACTAATCCAATTTATCTCAAATTCTGCAAAAAAATCAGGTATTATGTTAAAATCAATTGGTAAAATTTTGGTACGAATGTAATGTGGCGAAACAAAATGGCGGCTTAATAAAATATTTAAAAATTCATCCTGAAAAAACGATATATTGGATTGATTTTAAATTGTGTGCCCTAACTAACTGTAGTACAGAAAGGAACTAGTAAAATTGTGGTACAAATTCAAGATATCTCCTAAATTGGCTTTAAAGATCCATGCTTGCACCGGACTTGTGCACAAAGCAGGATGTAATTCGGAACTCATTTTTAAGCTACACATGTTATCTATTTTATGCAACAAAAACAAGGTTTTAAAAATAATACCTGATGATTAAACGCTTGTTTTCCTAAAATATATTTTTTTGGCCAAGAAGATAATTTTGTGGATCGCCGTATGATATATTTTTATTAATAGTTGAAGAAAATTAAAAATTTGTTCATTGTAAAAAAAATTTAATTCACTTTGTAGATATAAGAAATCATGGTTCTTGGAATCAGACCTTGTCAAAACTTTCGGATGTTTCGCTTTGCACGGGGCATCTTTAATGATTTTTAATACTTCACGAGATATCGGAACACTGAATGAGTAGCCCGAAGAGATTTAGGCAGGGAACTTACAGCTGACCTGAATTTACTAAACCGTAGCCCAGTTTAACGGTCGATTTCCACGTATGATGTAGACTGTAGTACGTATAAATCTTCTTTTTCATTTTTGACATGTCTAGTGGAATGATGGGGTTGAGATATATTTTTTTCTTTCTATTATATCGTTCTTGTTCCGTAAGCCTAGTGGATGTGGCTCGTCGAGTTTCTCCTTTAGTCTGGAAAGGAATAACTTCCTTTCGCGATCACAAACATTTCCATATTTTCGTGTATGTGATGAAAATTATACATTTGATAGACAGGCGAAGCAACCTATCAAACTTGCCTCTGTATAAATGGAAGAACTACACTTATTATCAATAACTCCTTATTCATTTCCTGTTGTGAAGCAGGATTATTATATTTTCTAAATGGCCGTCCAATTTTCTTAGTGAAACATTCATTCCCTGTTAAAGCTTAAGTCAGTTTCTTTGTTTCCGATTATAAAGAATTTTGGTTAGAAAATATATCCCATTTAAAAATTGCCCTAAATTCTCTAATAACAAATTTACAAACAGAAAAACACATATTTTTTTTCAGCAAGACCTTACTTTTGAGTACCCCAATAGACGATGCATCAAGTCTAAAATAAAAGATCCCCTAAATGAATCTCAACTTTGTATCGCATTCGGTATAGCTGAGATCCAGGGTTGCCAGTCTGCAATGTACAGAACTGGATCTGCTGATTAAATTGGCAGTTGTATTTGTTTATTTCTCTCTTTAAAGCATAATTTTTGTTTGCTATATCTAAACAAGTAGAGTTAAATCATGCTTCTTTTAATAGTGAGTGCCTGATAGACTCCTCATTCGAAGGATGATCAGTCAGTCTCCGGTATTAATAAAAGTTATCAAAGGCTATTACAATGTTAAAAAAATTCAAATTGTTTCACTATTTTTGACACTTACCTCCACAGTTCGGCGAAGATGAAATGATGAATTGATAATAAATTTTATTAAACAGTTCATCTCCAAATTAACATAATAAAAAAACAAATATGTCTCCTATGTATGGTGTGCGTAGTTCTGTCGTCTTAATTAATATCTTAATTTGCTGTGTCATACGAACATTATAAAGTTTGTTTTATATTTTGATGTTGATACAGAATCTCAAACTCCAAAGCGGACTGAACGGGGCTCGTTTTTAATGATGATATTAGATATTATAAAAATTGAACGATTACAATCACTTTATTTATTTATTTATTTCCGCCTTGAATTAGTACCACAATTTTACTAGATTATCTCTATATAATTTATATAGATTATTATTATTTATTATATTTATATAAATAGTTTTTCAGGCTGAATTTTTAAATATTTTACTAAGCTGCCATTTTGGATTCTTACCAAAGATTTATCAGTTGATTGCTACATAATTCTTAATTTTAATTAAAATTGGAGGTACATTGGATAAGTAGTTTTTTATTAATAATGTATTTAACATTTTCTTGGCCGCCATTTTGTTTTGCCATATTGGATTATTACCAAAATTTTACCAAGTTATCTCCATATTACCCTTAATCTTTGTCTAAAATTTTATGTCAATTGAGTAAGTAGTTTTTTGTCTAGGCGGTGACAGACGCACAGACCGACGGAATTGAGAAAACATGTTTTTCGGCATTTAGGGACCCTAAAACCTAAAGATCTAAAAAAATCTCAGAGGGTGATTTTTTCACGATAACAAGGAAGTAAAAGCTGAAATGGATATTTTATAAATATCTCTCGTTTTCTAATTCGAACTTTCGATTTCGGAATTTCTGCGTAACATTGGGTCCATAATCTCTTAATAGCAAGTTCATGTATCAAACTCACTAAACACTTCTACCGAATTTTGGACTCAAAACCACAGAAAAAAACCATTTCGTTCATAAAATACTATGAAATAGAAAAAAAAATGTTTTATTTACATTTACATTACATTACATTTACAAAGTATGTAAATGTCATTTCATTTCTATTCTTGCGCCTATGTTCTCTGCCAAATTCCGGTCATTTTTTTATTTAATGGCTTCACTATTTTTATATAACGGTATGACATACAAGCTATATCCCTCTTTATATCATCTCTCATAAATACTACTCCATATCTGGAGTGGGCTTGGATTCCAAAAATTAAATAAAAATTAGGACCTTCCATTTAAAATATACTATTTTTATGTGATACCTTATTTGTTATGAGCTCAAGAAAAAGTTACGTATAAGAGCTATTTCAGTTTTTTAATAAGTAAAATTATAGCTGAAAAATTATTCCGGTTCAGCTTCGTTAGATGACCCTGTATGTAAATGTGTCTGACATTTGGCGACATTTATAAAGGAAATCTGAAACCGTATGGACTGTAAACGTATTTAAAAAGTGCATAAAGCATGGGCACGTATAAACATTATATTTCCCACCTAAGTTTCTATAAAAGTCAGATCTGCAAATGTCGGAATTGGTTTTACCTCGTAAACAATTTATTACGGACAGGTATAAATGTAAATTATAAAATTAATTCGTAAATTTAATATCCATAAATAGTTCATATAGAATAATGAAAAAAAATATTTTACGAGCCCGTTTATAACAATTATTACGTTTCAAACATGGAAGTTTCATAAATTTCATTTAATATTTTTAGAACGTGTTTATTTGCCAAGTTAAACCTTAAAATCTAAATTATTATGCCTCGTTAATATTTTTGTAAGTAATATCAGAACCTTCTATTCTTTAACAAAATTTATTATAACAACATAGAACGGAAGTTTTCACGGCCGTGGTCAGTTAGGAAATGATGGTTATTCGGTTTAGACCTTGTCAAAATGGAATCCTTCTCCGACGTTGTGATTTCGATTGCACGAAGCATCTTCAGGCATCATTACGCAACGAGGTCGAACCACTGAATAATGTCATCGAACCGTGATCCTTGTAACAGCCAGTACCTTTATGGAAGCTTTGGCGTCGTCTCGATTAAAACCAAAATGGTGGTTCAAATATGTAGATGACACATTTGTCATATTATGGCCCTACGGTCCAGAAAATCTCCCTGTGTTTCTTCATTGTCTAAATCAGTAACACCCTAATATAAAATTTACAATGCAAAGTGAATTAGAAGATACGATTCCTTTCTATATGTTCTTCTACAAATAGGTACCTAAATACAAATTCTTAATGTCATCTGTCATAGAAGCAATCAGTTGTTTATTCGTGGGTTTATAGATCCCTCGCAATTTGTGATCAAAATTATTTACCATCAGAAACAGTGAACTGACTCAAGCTTTATGTGGGAATGGATATTGCACTGAAGATATTAGGCGGCCATTTAGGAAATATAATAACCCTAGTCCTAAAAACCGTACTTTATCCATATATACACGAAACCACAGACAAGATTGCAAGATTATTTTGTCGACCCAACAAACGTACAAGGTGTTCACATATATTTCGACACCCACTTACAGAGGTTTTGAAATTTACGGTTGCAAGTTATGTGGTATTAATGGGAAGTTATTATATTTCTGCCTCTGTGAGGTGCCAGGGTAAACGACAAACACAAACCAATTTTGCCAGATTTTAGTTGTTTATTATACCAATTGGGGAGACCACCAATTCACAAGATCAAAAACTCGTTTTAAAAATTAAGTTTTACAATTTTTTAATTCCAAATAGCGCAAAAATGTTTTCAATGTCAGACCTTTTCATTATGCATACATTTTCACTGTAATAAAATAATTCAAGTAGCCCGTATAACTTATATTTCTTAAATGCTATGGATTTTAAATGATACTTTATGGAATATTGAGGATCATAGCATTCGAATTCTTAAACTTGGCAAAAGTCTGAGTGTCGTTAATTTGCACTAGAAGAAAACTTTGGTCTCTTGGGTCAAGTTTGAGGAATTTTATTTGCTGGTATAACAAGAAAAATATGTAAACTGCTCATTAGCAGACTGCTATAACTAACCTACACGGTTGTCTTCAAGGATATCTTCTTAGAGATATTTTTCTTGTGGGAATAATGCTAGTTCATGGCTTAGGTTGAACAATGTTGGCCCGGAAAATAGTACCTACTTATAATAGGCGTTTTTTTCATATAAGAAATTGTTAAAAAAACCATCCAAGAAATAAATGATCGGGAAAATACATAAATTACTTAAAGTGTCAGAAATTGATTTTTTCCTTTTATATTAAAATTGGTTGGTCCCATATATCCTATATATCCTCTACGATACTCTAAAAGTATATATTTCGAAACCTTTGAGATATGCCCAGTGGCAAAGAAAAATACGAAAACCCCTTAAAAATGAGTATTTCTTGCAATTGTCAATAACCTGAAATTTACAACATATAGGCTTAAAACTTCATACATATACAGCCTACGTGATGCTTAATATGTGTGCAACATATAGATCACGTGACTTTTTTGTTAAGATGAGATGTGACTATTTGCACAGGGTGTCCCATTTTGGTTGCAATAACGGGGTATCTCGCTTATTTTTAAAGATAGAACCTTGCGGGTTTCGCAAAGCTATTTTTTTGTGAAACGAAATATGCCACAAAATAGTCATAGCCCTTTTAGTTTTCGAGCTACAGGCCGATAATGAAAATATTGAATTTTAAGTTTCTTCTTGTATCTCGGTTGTCTGAAAACTTATCCAAAAGATGAAAACGGATCCTTTTAGAACTTTTTATGTAGAATCCAGTGGCTTAGTCCATTTTTTTCCAGATATTATTGTTTTTGAAATACTGACCAATGCTTGGTTTTTTTTTTAATAAGACACTCTGTATATTTGTCAACAAATTAATTTGTGTTTTTACAAGCTTCTCAAAAATATATAACAGTATGGGTGTATTTTGATAAACAACAACAAAAATCCTAATTTTCATAATTCGCATTCCAAATTTTGCTGTATGCCATGCAAAACAAAGATGCTTTTTATTGCTTACTTAGAAGCAAGTGACAGTTCCCAAAATGTATCCTATACCGTGTCATTACATGTCTCATTTATATAAATTTTGATAGTGTTTTGTGTTTATTTATTGTGTAGACGTATATTTGTGATTATGACAGAAAACCAAACTTTCGAACATTTTGAGAAATACGAATGCTAGCTTGTTTTATATTAAGTGATGAAAATGTTGAAATGGCATCTGCTTAATTAGATCCTTTTCAACATTTTCATACATACGTACATACATATAAATAATAAAGAAAATCGAGACGATAAGGAAATCACAGTTTTGACTAATGCAGAAACTTACCCTACAAACTCTTGTATAAATAGCGAAAATAGCTTAGGGATTCCAGAAATGAAAGTTCAAAAAATTCTAAATACCAACCATACAAATTTTGACTTACACCCTGGTGATGCTCAACGTCGGGTCTTCTGCAATTATTATCGAGAAATATGTGATATTGTTAGAGATTTTGAATAGAAAGTTATACGTTCAGGAAAAGAACACTTCAGTAATTATGGTGTACTTAATACACACTATAGCCTTAGAGGAAGAATAAAAACAGAGTTCATTATTTACATATTTAGCCACTGCCAAGATTACCTCACAGTATAAGGTCGATCGTACGGCGATGCCAAGTCTAGCCAGGAACATCAATATTTATAACAATTTATATTACGGTGAATACGTTTAAATATGATGCAATAAAATTTTCATACAAAGAATACTAATGTATTTCCAGTATTAGTTTCTAAGCAGTATAAAGAAATTACTTTAATTGCAAAATAGTAAAATATAAACTAAAATACCCAAAGTCTTAGATCAGATTTCACCAGTAACAAGAGTTTTAGTTAGCTATGGCAAACCCGATCGACAACTCCACGTGTTAGACCATCCCACTGTGGTATTAGACCATCCCACTTTCATTGACAAGGGATCCTTATAGTAAAAAAGTATAATAGTCTACAGTAAACATTGTTACAGGGTCACGTGACCGGCGTGGTTTAAAAACCAATAGCGGGTCGCGGAACTACAATAAATTGTAACATTAAACAGATTATTTTGCTAACAAATATTTGAATGTGTTTTAGTATATTATTGTGTATTTGTTGATATGGCTCAAATCTTCTAATTATTTGTTGCCTTACTTCAAGAAGCAGCGTTCTAAAGGTGCGATGATATTAGAACAAAATTATTTTTTTAAATATTTAATAAATAATTTTTATTTACTTTATCTTGGACATTGCGAAACTAGAAGCTTTAGTTGACCTAACTATGGTGCGGCAATGTGAGTTTGTAAAAAAATTGCCGTTTAAGTCTGGAATTTTCTTTTAATCACTAAGTAAACAGCAAGATTTACTTTTCCAGGAGACATGTCTAGTGAAAGATACCTTATTCACTTATCTTGAGTCACATGACGTATTGACCAATCCGGTTTAGTATAATAGAACGTTTATTTCGTCGGGGGTCATGTGAGAATCTTCAGAAGCCAAATGATACAGAAAAGACTCTGAGGTGATTTTTTTGCCGATTACAATAGTTTTTCCTATCAGAGAATTAAAATATTTATAGAATATACCTATACTATACTAAAATAGTCGAAGGCCGTCTCACGCTCAAAAAAACGTACTGCGATTTTGAAAATTACTAGATTTTGGATGAAATCTGGGGAAATAATAAAGTTTCGGATGATTTCGCGCCTTTTTTAAATTTTCAATTGAGTTGGGCCAATTCTGTGTGTCTGGTAAAGGAATTTAAGTGGTGATTCTTTGGGTATTAAAAGTAAAAATGTGTTCGTAAACATGTTCTAAACTTGTTAGAATTTAAGATTTAGGATATTGAAAATTTAAAAAAATTTTAAATTTTAGCTGTTAACATGGAAAATGTATGATATGTATTTTCAAATACCTCCAGATTCCGACTTTCTTTCAGCCAAATCTACACAAATGTTAAAATTCCGCCGCCATGTTGGCATTAAAATCTTGAATTTTTAAAATGCTGACAAAAATTCATGATGTGCCATCTTAGATACCCCTATATGCCGAATTTTAATCAAATCTGCAAAAATTTAAAAATTAGTCTGCTATGGTGGTGCCGCCATTTTTAATTCTAAAATATTGACTAAAATTTCATAACTTTTATTCTAAAATACTTCTAGACACTGATATTTCAGCGGAATCTGTACAAATGACAAAATTCGTTCGCTATATTGGCGCCGCCATTTTGATTTTTGTTGTGCATTCTTAAATAATCCCCACAAATGTTAAAATCATCCGTCCGACCTTTTGACACCGTTATTTTGAATTTTTAAATGCTGACACTTAAATTTTCCTAGTCACTGATTTTCAGTTTTGGCTACACAAGTAACAGAATTCGTCGGCCGTATTGGCGCCGCCATTTTGGATTTCTAAACGTTGACTAAAAAAACTCGGATTTTTTATATCGGAAAGTGTATGCATGTCAAATTTGAAAATAATCGGTAGTGGAAGTCCTGAAAAATTCATTACAAGATCTGAACCAGACATACAAACATACAATCACACGAATAGGAAGCCAATAAAAGCGCGTTAAAAGCATTGATTTTAGTTTAAAACTCTAACAACTGTATTCACTAAAGAGGTTTAACTTTAGACAAGGTTTAACTTGACAGTTACAGGATAATTTTTTCACGATTAATGATATTTCCTTATGCGGAAAGTGAAAATTCACGCCGTCAGTGGCATTCGTCATCAAATGGCCACGGCTTGGGCATGGGCCATCACCACTTCTTGTTTTATCGTGAACATTGGTCGATAGTGTTGAGTTTGTGATCTCTACTTTAATTCTTACTCTAAGACTATAGCAGATTCTGGTCCCAGGAAAACCAACACTAAATATTTCACAGAAGACAGCAGGGCAGGTTTGGTCTAAATGTGTCTTGCTTCACATTAGAAACACAGGTAAAATTTTATATATTGGAGGGAAATCTAACAGCCAATCGCTAAGTAGAAGTTTTAGAGACAGCTATACCTGATTTGCTTAATGATGTTTCTTTAGCGCATGTAAACGATATTTATTTTTAACAGGACGGGGCTCCTGCACATACTTCTCAAATGCCAAGGTTATTTCTCGAGCATGATTTCACTATACAATGCATCGGAACCAATCGGCCTATAAGGTGACCCACTAGGTCCCCAGACTTGTCGGTATTGGATTTCTTTCTATGGAGATATCTGGAGAATAAAATTTACAAGCAATAATTTTTACTGATTACTGTAGTTCTTATGTTACGATTTTCAAGGTTGGTTTTTGCTGATTGGCTTACTGGATAATAGTTATTTATTACTGGTTTTTCTTTTTGTTACATAAATCTAGGTAGGTAGCACTTTATTTGCGCAAAATTATCAATTTTACACAAACATTTTCTAGATTTATTGTTAGCATATAAATACTGTTAATGACTTTAAATAAAAAGCAGCTTTGTTTTCCATGTACTTTGAATGCGAATTATCAAAATTAGGATTTTTGTTGTTTTCGTTGTTGTTTACTAAAATAAACCCACACTATTATATATTTTAGAGAATCTTGTAAAAAAAAATTAATTTTCTGACAAATATACAGGGTATCTCTTTTAAAAATACTTATATTTCAAAAACAATAATATTTAGAAAAAAAACTGACTCACTGAATTCTCAGTAACAGTTCTAAAAGGATTTTAGTTTTATGTTTTTGACAATATCGCACTGTAGCTTTGAAACTAAGGGGGCTATAATTATTTTGCTTATGGCATCTTTCGTTGCACAAGAAAGTAGTTCAGGTTTGTAAAAACCGCAAGGTTTTATCTTTAAAAATAGGCGAGAGTACACAATACGGCATGAAATACCTGCCATTTGGGAAGGATCCGTAAAATGTATTCTAATTTTCGGTATCTATTTATATTGTCCATTAAATCATTCGACGAGATATTTACAATTTTCTGGACACATGTCGGGTTAAAGATTCTGTCCTCTCAAAGTGCTTATCGTGATGTTAGCAAAGGTTCATCTAACAGTACTGACAATTTCCTTGAAAAATGAAAATATAGGACATTTTTTCCCTAAAACCGATTTGAGCAATTTTTGAAAGTCGGACTAATCAAATGTAAATCTATGTCTAGTAGCAAAAAATAGAGCTTCTTATCCATCAAATGGTTAGTACCCACTTGGTACCATTTGGCAGTGCCATTTCGAAGGCTCAAGCCCCGGCAAAAATTTCGTGAAAGCTCCATTTCAAAAGTTTCCTAAAATTCTGCCTTAACACGGATCGGGCTGAATTTTATACTGATCTTTAGAAGAAACGTGAAGGTTTCATCGAAAATTTCATTTTCACTCGATGGGAGCGCTCAAAATTAAGTATTTAGCTGCGCGAGCCATTCTTTCATCTACTTCTTCCACCACGCAGGCCGGCTTCTCGGAACCTCGCCAGTAAATATACCCCCACTTTAATAGATTTAAACATAAAATACACATGTTATATATATATATATATATATATATATATATATAGATATATATATTTGTTTCAACTCTTAATGCTGTTAATCAAAGCGGCATCGGCAGTGCCAGCTACTCGAATATCAAGTCGGAAACGTTATAGTTATTTTTATTTAAAAGTTATTAACCAATGAAATTATTACCGAATTAATGTTTTTCAATGTCAATTTTAACGTTTTATTTAGCAAATTTCTCTACAGTAAGCAATTACGAATTGTAGAATTAGTTACCGCGACCAAATTGATCTTTTGTAGAGTTCTCTATCTGGTTTCCTTTGCAGCTGAATTTCTGTTGAAACAATGCCTCCCTGAATAAACAAATAGTCATTACTCGTTAACAAATAAAGTCATACGGCCGATGTTTTGTACGTATTAAGCATCACGTTGGCTATATATGTACAAAGTTTCAAACACATATGTAGCGAATTGCATAAGCTATTGACATTTACAAAAAAGTTTATAAGAGTGTTCGCAATTTTCTCGGAGAGTGATTGAGACTTATCCACCGGACACAACCCGAAAGTATATACAATTAATTTTTGAATGTTGGTTTTTCCAGTTTTTGTCCTTATAACATATCGTAAATAATTTTATACTAGGTTGATCTATAAGAGATTATCCTTGAATGCTCAAGATTTGTCTACATTTTTTGCAAACTATCAGTTATATATTATTATCCTAAAGACAAAAAATAAACGTTGTTCAGCTTTTGCCCAACCCAAAGAAAGATGCTCACTTCATAAAACCCAAATATTCTTGTTTAATTTCGACGTATGGTAAAAACAAGAGCAAACACCACTGCCGATCCTCCTCTATTTACAAGTGGGATTGTTTAACATATTATTTCGCCCCAAATCATACGAGCGGCCTGCTTAAATTTTCTCTGTCGGATTTATTGGCCAAATTTGTAATAATAGTGCAGAGTTTGTTTTGTTAATTTCTTGTTAATGCTTTAGCGCGGAACAGCCTGTTAACAAATTTGTTCAATTTATTACATAAGTGGTCCCTATGTCTGAATATTTAATGTTATTAATAATTAAAAACGATGACAGACACTATATTTGCGCAACATTATATTGAACTGTAATATTTAGGCTTCATATGTACCTATATTAATAATTGTCAATGCTCTTTGCATGCCCTGCTTTTTTTTTCATAATGTAAATTTTCTGGTAGATTTTTGAAGAATACTGGCTATTCTTGTAAAAAATACGGTTAAAAAATCGGTAAATTTCCTTTACACGGAACTTCCCTCATCATGAATTTTTTCTTTTATTAGGAATAGTGAAGTGTGACCCAATTTAGTTCAGTACATAATCATTTTGTAATTCTGTCTTTATAAACATTTTTATTAAGCGCCATTTTGTTCCATCTTATTGGATTCCTACCAATATTTTACCAGTTTAATAAATTCAATAATTGACAAACATTGACACACACCGCCATTTTGTGACGTTATATTGAATTCATGCCGGTTTATTCCTATATCACATTTAATATTTCTGCAAAATTTAAAGTCAAGTGAATAAGATTTTTTTACGTTATTTTTTCAAGATTTCATTTGAACTTGTGCCACAACTTTACCAAATTTTCTATGTATGACAATTTGAATATAATCTAATAAATAATTTTTTTACAATTACAAACATTTTATTTATCCAAATCGAAGAAAGTGTCCATACCCCTAAGAGACCAGAGTGAAATCAAAAGAATTATCAACAAAAAAATTAAAATCAAAGTCAAAGGTCTCAAATATATTTGATTAGACTAAGTCTAATATGTCTAATGTTTCGTCCAACGGGCATCATCAGACCTAAAAAGAACTAATTTTAAACACGAAAATAATAATAGTATACAAACATTTATACCTACTAACACCATATGAAAATAAAGAACATGTATATAAAACAAAACCTTACAGACTTAAAAAAATATAGACAACACTGACGAGAACGAAGAGTAGAACAGTTCAGAAAAATATTATAGAGGGCTTTAACTGACATATCAGAAGAGCATAAATTGGCTAAGGAAAAATGAAACATTATTAATGAAATTAAAATGGGGTTATTTGAGAAATTGGAGAAAACGAAAGCTAAGAAAAGCCCCATTTTTAATTGCGTTAACTATGCTTTTAGTCTTGAACAACATTTGATTTTCAATAACATCGATTAACAGCTGTTAGATTGTCAATTGTCAACTTGTCCTTATCTCATAGTTGTCTCTCTTCGTCTTTTTAAGATTATCGACCTCAACTACCAAGACTATTCAGCCGTTGTTTCTTTTCATATCTGGACAAACTGTCAGCTCATCTTTCCTTTCTGCTCTTCCAATATGTCAGCCAAGGCCCTCTATAGTATTTTTCTGAACTGTTCTTCCCTTTGTTCTAGACAGTGTTGTGTACTAAACGTCTATTATGTTTTTAAGTCTGTGACGTTTTGTTTTATATACATTTACTTTATTATGTTAGTAGGTATAAATGTTTGTATACTTTTATTATTTTCTTGTTTAAAATTGGTTCTTTTTAGGTCTGATGATGCATGTTGGACGAAACATGTCATCTTAGACATATTAGACTTAGTATAATCAAATATATATGAGACCTTTGACTTTGATTTTAGTTTTTTGTTGATAACGCTTATAATTTTGGTTGGCCATCTTGGATTCGTAACAAAATTTTACTAGTTGTTTTCTACATATTACTTGATTTTTGTGCAAAATTTGACATACATTGGATAAGTAGTTTTTTAGTAATAAGATTTCACTAGGACGCCATTTTGTTTCGCCGTATTGCATTGTGCATATGACCATGAATTTTTGACTCAGTGCATTTTCTTAAGATTACAATACTTCCCTTTTACGAGGGAAGCAAAAATTAAAAAAAATATTTCGTTTTTAACACATCCCTTAACTTTTTTATTCCCGAAAATGTTTCAAGTCGGTAAAAGCACCTCAAAGCAATTTTTGAGTAAAATCTTGTGGTGCTCTCATATTTACGGAACTAGATTTTCATTTTTTTTTAATCATAATTTGTTAATAACTTTTAAAATTGCTTCTGTCTGAAATGGTTTGAAATGTTTGCACATTTTTCTAGACGCCATTTCGAATCCAATGAGCCCTCCACCATACTTTTACTAGCAGTAACAAGAATTAACATCATTCTGAGTTTGTGAACTATACTAAGACGTGTTTTGGTACCCATGCAATTGCTGGGTACATCAAGAGGTTGGTCCGATTTGTCTACAGCATGTCAAACCAAAGCTCCATCAAATAAGGGGAAAACGATAATAAGGAAAATGCCATACATCTTGAAAATTTATATAAAAAAGTGATCTCTTGGATTTAAAATAATTTAATATTGGGAAACAATATGTTTTTAACGCAAGTCACAAGCTAGGTCAGAAAATATATCGCTGATTTTAGGTACAAGGGATGTGGAATCAATTCGAAAAAATAGAGCTATACAGCCATAGACATTGAAAAAAATTAGTCAAATTTTTTATTACAATCAAAGATCAAGATGTTTTTTTATAAATTAGAATTTGAAGCTCAATTCAATAGGAAAAGAAGCCCATCCTCAAACGAGAATCGAACCCACTACCTTTTGTATCTAGCAAGACAGTTTAACAATTAAGTTACATAAAACTGATAGGATACTGGTAAATCGGAAGTGGGGACATGTGAGTCCCCTCACCTTCAATCAACCAGTTTTGCCACCGAAAACTACAAATCTTTTGATTTGCAACTCTAAAACAAACGCGGACCATTTATCTTTATCGAGTAAAAAGACGTTAAGTTGTTCAATTGAAAACATTTAACCCAAAATCCTGTTGCGGCTCTCGATATTTGCCGAATATTGGCATGTGAACGTGCATATTATTTGCTATCGGCAGACACTCTAAATAGCTATTATTTCCCTTTTAACTCCATTATTTATGTAAAATTTCCTCTAATACGCGATTTATACCACCGAACTGGGTCCGTGCATAATTATTTACGATTTGTTTTGATATTATATTTATCATTAATGACCGTTCCACTCTCACAGAGCATTTTCACTATTTCCGAATTTGTTAACACGTCACTTGTGATAATTAATATCAGGTTAGGTGCTTCGGTGCTAATTAGTATACAACGTAATAGTAATTTAATAATCTAATAATAATTGATGGTAATCGCGCATTATTTTAATTATTATATTTTAGAAAATAGAAGGTCTGCATTAAAAATTTGCACGCTATCGCGGAAGAAGGTTTTAAGAGGACGAAGAATATTTTATGGCTGGAGGCACGTATTAATTTTAGATAGAAAATCTTACACCCAATATCTTCGACCAATGGAGAGCGTTTATTTTGACAGGTTAGCATAACAATGACAACGATTTTCCGGAAATTTTTTTCTGCAGGATACCCTGGAGGCGATTACACTGGAAATTTTTTGCCACAAGTCACGTGCTAAATTTATACACGATTAATAATTACTTGTTACTAATGTTCCATCCACCGTGAATCGCCTTGTATAATATGTGAAATCTGAAAGGCGAAGACGAAATATTTTAGATGGCAAACTGAGAACCACAATTAGTAAAATGTTACTTACAACACATAGAAAAAAAAAACAACTGGGACTATAAAGAAATTGGGATTGTGATTGGGAAGTAAGAAATTGAAGAAAAACGCAGCGATAAGGCGAGTTGACCGTTCTGACTCTTTCAAAAAACTTTACTATTTTGCTGATAACATTTTTTACGATGCGTAAAAATTTTTTAAATCTGAGTTTAAAACTGTTTCGTCATGAAAAAATACCTATAGTTCTACTGACATTCATTGAATTTAAGTTATATCAACAATTTTTTTCTAATATTTATTTATATTAATGGACCACATTTAATCTGTTTAACTGCAAAGCAAATTGTTCGGGAAATTTTAAAAGAAAGCCGCAAACCGGCTTACGAAAAGTTTATCAAATAAAATACCTCGAGAAAAGTTTTGCCCGGATCGCGGAAATGTTGCTTTAAAAGAAAAAAGGGATTGAAGGGAAACGAAACAAGACCTACTCTGATCAGAACCAGGCCGGAGTTTCTTGTAAAACTTATTTTGCATGTAGGTTAAGAAGTTTTTTAATAAAACTTAAGTTATATTCAACTATGCGCATATCTAGCTTTCTCTTTAAAACCGTCCTCCATCCTGTCTCTTTCTACCATTACAAAGACTAAAACCGTCCAGCTTGGTTAATATCTGTATTTTTCGTCGTGTTTCGCACCTGTACTTTTCTTTCCCTCGTAAGGGTGCACTACTGTAGTCGTGAAAAAATCACCCTTCGAAGTTTTTGCAGATCTTCGCGTTTTAGCGACCCTAGAACTCAAAAAACATGCTGTTTGTACGTAGTCCAAAAATTACTTCTTCGATATACTTCAAATCTTAGCTAAAAAAAGAGTCATATGTACTAAATGGATTTCAAATTTTACACAAAGTGTGATATTAGGTTAAAAAGGTAACATTTTTGGGTGAAGCTATTAACGTGGAACAAATTGCCGCCTAATAAATTGTTTAAAGGTTGAGTACTAAAATAAAATTGCTTAGCCAAATGACTTCAAATTTTACACAAAAAAGTGTAAATAGGGAAAACTGGTAAAATTTTAGTGTTAATCCCGAAACAAAAAGGCGACTTAATAAAATGTTTAAGTATTCGGTAAAAGTCCATTTCCTAGAATAAAACCTTTTTTTCGGAAGAAAAATAAGCGGCATACTTTCTGCTACAATACATATTTTGTATAGATTATGTAAATAAAGTCATTAAAAGTAAATAATATTAATAATAATAATAATATTAAAAAAATTGAAAATTAAAAGCAAATTTAAAAGATGGATATATTCGCCTTTATCCACAACTTCCCTAGAAACAAATTCCTCCACAAACGTATACTAGCTATACATGCATATTGTATATGCCTGTATAGCTATTTAATTACAATTTTATGCACAATATATAGGGTGAAAAGGAAATGACTGCAAATATTTCAAGGTTAAACAAACAATTTAGAGCAAAAAACAATTTAAACTTATTACAGGGAGATAACACTGTTTTGGCATTACAGATAAAATGTACATTTTTTTGTTGAAAAGGCGGAATCATTGCAGTTTTGAGTTCTAAATGCTGCGCACATAGTCATTTTGAAAGGTAGTTAGATTGGGTCATTGTATTAGATCTTAAATTTTTGTAGTCGTTTTATCTGTTTTTTTTTTAATTAGAAAATCAGTGCTATCCAGCATGGCTATTAAAAAATCAGATAGGCGTAAAAAGTTTTCAAAAAGCCACATTCTGATTCAGAGTTGTCTCAAAAATTTAAAAAATATACAGGGTGTTCCCTTTAAAAAATCGAAACAAGTCATTTTCAGTGAAACCGGAAAGTGAAAAATATGCGAAAACTCTCCTTTTTATGTACCATTTACCTATACCAAATTTCGTTTTGATACGTCAAATACTTTAAAAGTTATGGCCTCTCTAATAGATTCGTTGACACCCGGTATATATATATATATATATATATATATATATATATATATATATATATATATATATATATATATATATCAGCAAAACTGTTCTTTTCAGAACGACAGTAGTGAACGGATGTACACCCGGAGTGAAAACACATTATATATATATATATATATATATATATATATATATATATATATATATATATATATATATATATACAGGGTGTCCCATAATTAATAGTACACAACAAAATTGCAGGTTCTTTGGATAAAAATATTGCGATTTAACCATACTTTGCTTAGTCCAAAAGCTGACAAGATCCAAGATACAGGGTGTCAAAGTTGTAATTTTAATTTAGTTTTTTCTTCACAATTTATTAACAAGGCGACAGAACGGCATCAAATTAAGACGTGGGGGGTTTTTTGAAGCGAGAAATTCAAATCTGTGCTTAGTTCTGATGCTGCTTGTAGAGGGCGCCACTTACGCTGCATTAAATCTCTTTGAAATAACGTAACTTTTTTGTGTCACGGTGTGTTGGCCCAAATGTTAAAGATTATGTATTTTTCACTTCTTCTACGTAAAAAAGGTATACTTTATATATGTCCCTCAGACTGGCCGTTTGCAAGATATTTGCGCATAAATTAAGTGGGATATATAAACTCGTGATATTGTTACAAATTTAAAAAGGAGTAATTTTTTCATTGTTATTATTGTTGCAGCCTATTTCAATAAAAATAATTTTATTTTCTATGAATTTTTAATTTCAATAATTACTATTTGAAAAAAAATTTTAATAACAATTTTAAATTTTGAAAAGGTGGTACTGATTAATTTATACGCAAATATCTTGCAAACGGCCACTCTGAGCAACATTTACAAAGTATACCTCTTTTAGGTAAAAGAAGTGGAAAATACGTAAACTCTAACATTTAAGCTAATACACCGTGACACAAAAAAGTTACGGTATTTTTAAGAGATTTAATGCACCGTAAGTCGCGCCCTCGACAAGTAGCATCAGAACTAAGCACAGATTTGAATTCCTCGCTTCAAGAAACCCCCTCAATTCCCAATTTCATGCCGTTCAGTCATCCTGTTCGTAAATTGTGAAGAAAAACTAAATTGAAATTACAACAATGACAGTCTGTATCTTGGGTGATGTCAACTTTTGGACTAAGCAAAGTTAAAAAATTGTTAAATTGCAATATTTTTACCCAAAGAACCTGCAGTTTTGCTGTGTACTATTAATTTTGGGACACCATGTTTTATATATATATATATATATATATATATATATATATATATATATATATATATATATATATATATAAATATTTATATATATGTATATATATATATATATATATATATATATATATATATATATATATATATATATATATATATATATATATATATATATATATATATATTTATATATATGTATATATATATATATATATATATATATATATATAAATAAATATTATATATATATATATATATATATATATATATATATATATATATATATATATATATATGAACTGTATTTGCACTTAATGGTATCCTATATGAGGGGAAGTTATGGGTAGGGACAATTTACTGAATCTTTTTAAGTATATCGACTACATATGGTTATTAGAGAAGGTGTAAAATTTATACTTTATTTACATAACTGCTGCTTTACAGGGCTGATGTAGAATCCTAATAATAATTTAGCAAACTCGTATTTTCATTCAGACCTGTAAGAAATGCCAAAAACGTTAAAAACATATGTTGTGAGGATTTACATAAACAGTTATAAAATAAAGAAAAAATAACAGCCGATGATCTAAGGATTAAGATAAAGTAACAACTTAGCTTTTCCTTAATGGGACACTTTGTATATTTTGACATTAAATATTATCCAAACTTGTTGCAACATTCTTCTTTTGTCGCTATAGCTCAATACCATTAAAATTTGCATAACATAATTTCAAATTTGACATTGATTTAACTAATGTTTGAATACTGGTTTTTGTTCAGGTATAAAGTAATATTATTACTTTTTAAAAAATAATCCTTTTTTCAAAAACCGATGAATTTAGGAATCAAATGTATGTTATGAAACATCTTTAGAATATCACGTAGAATCGAAAAATATAATAAAATACACGGTATTCCATTTAAAAATAAAATTTCTTATTAAATACTGAAAAAAGGTTAACTTGGCAATGTTGCAAATCTTCCCCCTCGTCGCATTTCCTATTTATAGGATTCCAGACTTTTGTGTCACAGTGTATATTTAGAATTATCTTAGTGAGCTGTTAAATTTAATATCTATCACGATCAATTAGAAAAATATTTATTATTTATTGTTTAATGTTTGATAAAATAGAGAGTATTTCTTCCGCCATTTTATTTTTTTAAGGCAAATACAGCTATTAAACGCACGGTCTGATATGGAAGTATGTCAAATTTATATCTGATTCAAAAAATGAAAAGGAGAGTGTGTATTAAAGAACCGCTCTATATAAACTAAACTTTTACTTGAACGTCAACTGTTTATCCTATCTTTATTTAAATCATAGCGTGAAGATCTTGTTCGATGACTCCTTGCCAAGAAAGTCCTTCACAATGATGCACACATTATAAAAGATTTCTGGCCGAGATCGCTAAACAAAACTCTCTGATCATCAGGTAAAAATAAACCACCCGTCTTTCTTTCGCACACTCTTTCAGTTCTCCTTTACAACCGTAATGGAATCCCGGCGTTCCCTCTCTCTCACTCTCTCGTCCTGGCGCGGCGTTGAATTAAATAGGGCTTGTTTTCTTTGGCCTCTCTTTGCTCGACCGTTCCGAGGTGCGAAGCGCACTTTCATAGCTTTTCAAGTCGAGGATTATCTCGATCTTTCGCTTTAACTCATACTTAATTTTCAGAGTTGACAGAGGACTCGTGCGGCTTTGTGGTTTTAGTCTTTTTGATCGTTCAGCGAATGGAAAAAAGATGCAATAATCACGTTATTGTATAACTCTTTGGCATTTTTTTCAGAATCGCCTATATTTTAACTACCCTGTTCGAGAATTACACTAGACACCAGCATTTTGAAAAATTAATAATTTATATTAGCTTATATTAGTAATTGAAATCTACTTATTGGTCTTGCATTGTCTCTAATTATTTCCAACGTTTCGATTGTTGTGTGTGTCGATCATTATCGCCAGGGATCTTTGAATTATTTCTCTCATCACATAAAAGCTGTGTAATTTCAGTTTAGAAGGAAAATTGTTCTAACGATTTTCTCATCTAATTTGATGTCCGATTTTGTCATGTACGGCGATTATTTTGTTACTTGTTTTATGTTTGTAGAGAACACTAAAACTTGGTATTAATTAATTCGACGTTTTCCAAATACCGCAACTTTTGTAAAGCTAACTTTTCTTAAATTCGATTTTCACGGAAAGATGTAATTTTTAAGCACGGATTTTATAAAAAAAATTGACAGCGGTCAAAAAAAAATTAAATCTCTCGCAGTTAATTATTCTAAGATTAAGAAAGTTTCTTATACAGGGTGTTTCCTAAGTATGTAAGTACAACAAAATTGAGAGGAGATTCTTGAGCCAATTTTATGAAAAAGAGTTCAAATAAACATAGGTTCTCTAACGCTTCGTTTTCAAGATAGAGTATGGTAAAATATTTTGTAATATCTGTGATGTTACTTTAAATATTTTTGTGAAATTTGGTACACACTTTCTATGGATTTAGAGGCATTTTTCGATGTACAACAACTTCTTTTATTTTTACTAGTGTTGTTAGTAAATTGAATACGTTGGAAAAAAAATGGTAGCGTATATTTTTCATTAAAACAAAAACAATTTTTAGAATCCTCATTCATTTCTGAGCAAATTTTGTAACTTGCCTTTTTTTCATCAGACACACAATTTTTGCTTATTTAATTAATAACTAATAATTAATTGATGTTTTTGCTTAATTAATTAATAACTAATAATAAATTGATATTTCAAAAATTAAATTCCAATTTTTTAACATTAACAGTTATTATTGCTTTATTAAACACATTGCATATCAAATGAATTGCTGGAAATGGGAACCTCCCGCCACGATACAAGCTGCAGGCCTCTTCTTAGTATTTTCTCGCACATGTGCAAAAATACCTGGAGTATTTCGTATTCTGTCATCCTTGAATTACCCGGTTTCTAAAATGGTTCAGATTTTGAAAATGATTTGTATAAATTAATGTTTTCAAGTAGCCCTACAGAAAAAAATCCAGTGGATTTAAATCGAGGGATCTTGTAGGCCACAGTTGTAGCATCTAGGATGTTGTAAATTTTTTTGTTGAATCTATTGGTAGAATTCTATATGTGAGAGAATCTCTAGGTAAAAAGCGCCTCGAACATGATATGGATACGAATGGCTTTTCCTAAGAATGGTCCATACTAATTTATGACTCACATCAAACTGGTTGGCAATTTTTGTCGTGCTTGTTTCTGGATGACGTTCAATTTCATGTTAAATTGCTGGATCTTCTTGCTGTGGTAGGCTATCCTGGAATAACTCTCACCCTTGCAAATGAACCCTTTTTCACTAAGCGTTGGTGAATTCTTGCAAATATGCGAACATTTGGGATTTGTCGGTTGGGAAATCTTTCTTGGTAAATCGGTTGTGATGCGAAAGAATTTCCATCCGCCAGTCCATAAAAAATGTGGATGTTTGCTCTTTCGGAATTTGTGTAGTTAACCATTGTCAGAATATGTTACTTTTAATAATGTAACAGTAATTATTAAAATAATGAACAATAAACTATAACTTAATGAAGAACAGAGAACTTATAAACACAATAATAGAAACTAGGAATTGAGTTTAAAATAAGAACTCAAATCAAAATACAAGATGAATGATTTTGAAAATCAGTAACAGTACTTTCTTAAATTTACGGTATGGACTTTCATCCATTAATTCCCACAAGAAAGGCAAGTTACAAAATTTGCTTAGAAATGAATGGGATTCCAAAAATTTTTATTTTAAGGAAATGCAGTGGCGTTCCGTAAAAAAAGTTGTTGTACTTAGAAAAATGCCGCTAGATCCACAGAATCTGGGTACCAAACTTCAAAAAAATATTTACAGTAATATCAGAGATATAAAAAAAGATTTTTTTCTTAAAATTTTACAACCTTGTATCTTGGAAACGAAGTGTTTGAGGACATATGTTCATATGACATTTTTTCATAGAATTTGATAAAGATTATGCTCTTTTAGTACTTACGAAATACCCTGTATATTGTATTCGGCCGTAGGTACAGAAACTTGTCACTTTAGCAACTCTTTATATAGCAAACAATTAAATCTTAACCGTACGACTACAAAAATCTAAAAACAATTTAAGAAAGGCGGGCAAAATATTACAACCTGAAATATAACTTGATTTCTTTGGCCTTTATTTGCTCGACCGTTCCGAGGTGCGAAGCGCACTTTCATAACTATCATTAAATATCAAGTCAAGGATTATCTCGATCTTCCGCTTTAACTCATAGTTAATTTTCAGACAGTTGACAGCGGACCCGTGCGGTTTTGTATTTTTTGTTTTTTTGATCGTTCAGCAAATGAAAAAAAGATGCAATAATCAGGTTATTTCGCATTTTTTAGTCGTCTTTATTTTAATTACCCTGTTTGAGAAATATACTAGCCACCACCATTTTGTCGAATTCGCATTGTATTTAATTTACATTGTTTCCAACGTTTCAATTGCAAATGGGGCTCTTTGATTCATTTCTCTCACGAAGTGCTGCCAGAAATTACGTTTGAGGTGGGGGGCGCACGAACGATACTACATTTTAGTATATTGTTAATTTCAGTTGTAACAGAAACCCCGAAAAATAAACGTTAATATATTTCCATTATTAAAACAAAAATTCGAAATAAAAAGTTATCTATACAAAAAAAATCAACTCTAACAGAGTAGATAAAGACTGGTAATATGGGTTCCATGCAGGATATAGGATGCAACAATTAAGTTGCGAAACGTCAACAATTGAAAAAAAGACTTTTTTACTGGATCTTTACCTCAAATAATACACCACTCAAACAAATTTTTTTAACATTGTTCCTCATATAACCTTTATTTTTTGGTCAAAATTTGAAGTTAATCCATTAAGTAGTTTTAACAGGCTGAATTTTTAAATATTTTATTATACTGCCATTTTAGATTCGTACCAAAATGTTTCTAGTTGATTCCAACATAATACTTGATGTTTATGCCAATTTGAAATAAATTGAATAAGTAGTTTCTTCATAATAATTTTTTTATCATTTCACTGGGCCGCCATTTTATTTCGCCGTATTGGATTTTTACCAAAATGTTACCAGGTCAACCCCATATGACTATTATTTTTTTTGACCAAAATTTGAATTCGATCGGTTAGGTATTCTTTAAGCTAGGCTGTGAACTGACAGACAGACATACCGACAGACGGACCGACGGAATTGATAAAACATATTTTTTGACATCAAGGGACATCTCATCCATCTTGCCATCTTGAATCAGTACCGCTATTTTTTTGAGTTGACCTCTATACCAAGTAGTTAAGACACACAATTTGGAATTAAAACACTAAGCAGTAGTTTCAGGCTGAATTTTTAAATATTTTACTAGCCGCCATTTTGTTCCGCCATCTTGGATTCGTACCAAAATGATACTAGTTGATTCCAACATAATACTTGATGTTTTTGCAAAATTTGAGATAAATTGGGTGAGTAGTTTTTTAATATTTCACTAGACTAATTTTTGACCAAGATTTGAAGTCTGTCAGGTAAGTAGTATTTAAGCTACGCCGCGAACTCACAAACAGAGTGACAGACCGACAGACGGACCGACCGCGACAGGTTTAATAAGACATATTTTTTTGTAAAGATGTGTAAACCCTGAGATGTTTGGCCATCTTGAATTAGTACCACTATTTTACTAGTTATCTCTATAGGACAATTAGTTATGGCATATAATTTGAAATCAAAGCATTAAGCAGTTTTTCAGGCTGAATTTTTAAATATTTTATTAAGCCGCCATTTTGTTACGCTATCTTCAATTCGTACCAAAATATTATTAGTTTGAGATAAATAGTTTTTTAATAACAATTTTTATTAATATTTCACTAGGCCGCCGTTTTGTTTCGCCATATTGGATTTTTACGAAAATGTTATCAGGTCGTCCACATATGATCCTTAATTTTTTACCAAAGTTTGAAGTCAATCGTGTGAGTAGTTTTTTAGCTACGCCGCGAACAGACAGACAGACAGACAGACGGAATTGAGAAAACATGTTTTTCGTCATCGAGGGACCCTGAAACGCAAAGATCTTACAATTTAATAATCTTTTATGAGGGAAGTAAAACAGTTTTGACATCTCTCAAAAAATAGCTTTTTTCCGTAATTTTTGAACTGCTTAAAATTTTTAAATACATTTAATTTATTTAAAAAAAATTCGGCGGGTGTCAAAAACGTCTATTCTTCCTAAATTTTGAACAGCTTAAAGGTTTTAAATCTGTTTTTTACAGAGAGATGTAACTTTTTATGAAGTATTTTGAGGAAAATAAATGACAGCTGTCGAAAAATAATCTGGGCTATTAATTTATTAATTTCTTGTTATAAAATTGAGAAACTGATTTATATATCGAATTCGGTGTGTAGGTACATACTGAAACTTGCCAGTCTAGCAATTCTTTTTTATCTCGGATTTATTACAATCTTAAGTGAATGGCTAAAGTCTATAAAACATATAAAAACCATGTAAACTAGTATAATATGGAGAGTGGTTGTTAATTAAATCTTAAACAACTCCACTTACTACTGTCTACTATCTGAAAATTAAAAATAAGTTAAGGCGAATGATTGAGGTAATCCCCTACTTGGAAAGCTAACGGTCGAGCAAAGAGAGGCCAAAGAAAACAAGTTATGTGTCAGATTGTGATTTTTTGCTCACCTTTTTTACATTTTTGTAGACCATGCGGCCTTACGGCTACGATTTATTTAATAACCACTTTTGATATTATCATACTGTATATGATTTTTATAGACCAAAGCCGTACAGAGAAGTTTGGAACAAAAACCGCAATAAAAAAGAGTTGCTAGAGCGGCAAGTTTCAGTAACTACTTTTACGAGGAATACCACATATAAATCAGTTCCTCATATTTATAATAGGAAATTAAAAAATTATAATGCAAAATTATTTTTTAACAGCTATCAAAATATTTTTTATGAAATACATCAATAAAAAGCTATCTGTTAAAGTGGAATTTATTTTGAGGTGAGGATCCGAACAAAAAGTCAAATTTTTAGCTACCAATTTTCTGTTACAATTTGCCCAACACATAAAGCTCATGCTGATTCTTTTGTGTAACTACATGGGTCGATGATCAAGAGACTTCTCAAGAGGTGTTTTAAATGTAAGTAGATTAACCAAATCCAAAATGTACCTAATTTTCTTCTTAAACTTCTTTGGATATTCACCCAAAATAAATTCCACTTCTAAATTAGATATATTTTGGATCATTAATCTACTTAAATCTGAAACACTTGGGAGGTCTCTTGACGATCGACGTAGGTAGAGTTAAATAAAAGAAGCAGCATGGACTTTATGCACGAAATAAAAACACTACATGGTAATTAATTGTATGTGAACCTTACGTGATGGGCAACTGGTAACAAAAAATTAGTAAAGGTGCTGCCCCAAATTAAATTCCACTTCAAAATTAGATGCATTATGGATCGTTAATCTACTTACATTTAAAACACCTCTTGGGAAGTCTCTTCACCATCGACGTAGGTAGTTATATAAAAGAAGCAGCACGAGCTTTATGCAAAAAATGAAAACACTACATGGTAATGAATTATCTGTGTGCCTGGGGAAGCAATAAAATATTGCGAAACATTGACTAGAATGAAGTTAACTTTTTGTTTGGATCCTCATCTTAAAATGAATTTCACTTAAAAGATATATTTTGGATCGTTAATCTACTTACATGCTATCTGGTAAATTGCATTAAAAATGTTTGCAGGTGTCAAAATATTTCTTTTTAGTAAATTGCGTCATAAAAAGTTACCTGGAATTGAAAAATTTTAAGCAGTTCAGAAGTTACGGAAAACCACGTTTTTTTTAGAGCTGTAAGAATATTGTGTTATTAAGTCACCTTGTTAATAATAATAATAATATTAATAATAAATAAAAAGGCGTTTGATAGTGTACCACATTCCTAGCCCATAAACGCACTAGGAATATACAAAATTCACCCTATAATCATCAATTTCCTGGTAACTTTTAAGCATTAGTGGAGAACGAACCTGAGGATCTCTAATGGCGATCAATCTCTTACCAACGATGGAGGAGACTCGTTAAGTCCTCTGTGGTTCTGCTTAGCGACCAATCCCCTCTCCACGTTACTTAATAATACAGGATATGACTCAAAGCAAATAGAGACGATTCCCAAACCATATCCCACCTTCTGTATATGGATGATATTAAGCTCTATGGTGGAAAGCATAACTCAAAAAACTTATTGACGTGACATACACCCTCTCAAAAGTCATCCATATGGAATTTGGAATAGAAAAATGTAAAGTCTTAAACATCGAAGAAGGCAAAGTTATTAATGGTTAGAAAGAAAAAGAAAAACCAGACGCTCAGCATAAATCATTTAACTTAAGAACTCCTGTTCAGTATGACAGTTCATTTCTATAAGAAGATTTTTCAGTTTGCCTTTAAAAATTCTCACAATAGCAGCGTGGTTTATATCAATGCTTATTCTATTACAAAATTTGCATCCATTATAGACTATGCTTTTTTTTTCAAAAAAACATTGTCTTATGAGAAGCAGATAAAAACAATTCTTTATTTCTGGTATTGTGGTTATGTAAAGTACGCCCTGATTGAAAAAGGTTTTTATTCTGATAGACAAATACATACATTTTGAGAACATGTATTCCCGCAACGGGCAACATTTTAAATTTGTTGGCATATTCCCAGCAAGAGTCTCTACAAGCAAGCCCGTATATAACCTGAATTTTATACTTCTGAAGTAAAAACACTCTTTGCAAGTCCGATCTTGCTTTCCAATTGATTATGTCATAAGTGACACAGATGACTGTGTATGTTAGCATAATATATCGATAAAAGAATATTTTGACTGCACTAATTAGATAAAGATTTTAGTTCATAGCACTCTTTTAAGTTAACTGATAGAGGCTGACGGCTGAAACAGTATGATTCAACCATCGTAAATTTTTGTCAAAACAGTCCCAGCATTACACATGAATTAGATG